>CM076580.1:419349060-419949060 GCA_034641835.2 Pinus albicaulis | reverse complement strand
TGGTAATATTGATAGAAATGTGAATGTTTATTTATATGGATGTATTAATGATTTACATATAGAATTAATGAGTACACCCATTAAACTAATGATGTATATGAGCTAATAAAATTGTACATTAAATCTTAGTAGGGTACATTAATATCGAGATAGATTAAAATTATAGTCATAATTTTATGGATAATTGGGTTGATACTCTGATACCAATAGATTCAATAATTCTATCAAATGGAGGTGAAAACCAAATAAAGTTGAGTAAAGTTACTATATTATGTTACTCATAGTTTAATTTTGTACTTTGTAGTTAGCATTATTGGGATTTCAAAGTTGAGTAAAGTCAAATGGAGGTGAAAACCAAATAAAGTTGAATAAAGTTACTAGAATGTGTTATTCAGAGTTTAATTTTGTAGTGTGTAGTTAGCATTATTGGAATTTTTGTATTTTATATTATATAATGATTATTTAAGAAACACAATATTGAAAAATTTATCATAGAAGTTGTATTTATTATTTGGTTCTTGTACATAATTTTAGTTCAAATTCATTACTTGAACTCTACAGATTTGAAAATGGAAAACTTACATTGACCAATGCAAAATTTATGCAAGTCCTTGTGCCTGAGTAATCAATTAATTTATCCACTTCACATCTCAATTTCTTAGTTCTTGCAACATTGATCTATTCATTAATAATAATTTAGCACAGATCAATGTAAATTATAATTGTTTATGCAATTTTTCCCAAAACATAATATCTATATTCAGTGTCAAGAACTATGCCCTGCAACACTTGTTAGTATATATAGACTAGCTACATACTCACACCTCATACGAATTTACATTGTCAACTAATATAAATTAATGATTAAAACTTATTGTTAACTAAATACTAATATAATCATCTAATTAACTCTTAAATTTAATTAATGATTAATTAAATAATTGATCCTCGATTTTAAATAATAATATAAATTTTCTTCTAATTTAGTATTAAAGTTAGATACGATTATGTGAAAGTTGGATATGCATGCCTAATTAATACGATGATATATTCGAGAAAAGCAACCTAAGAAAATGGTAATAATCCATCTAAAAATTATCCTATTATTTATCAAATTGATTTAAAATCTAATACATAAAAATATGCTATTAAACTATCATGAAAAAAGTATAATAATAATAATAATAATATAATATTAGCATAATTTAGAGAAAATTATTTAAACAAATATGTTGCATAACATGTTCATTATAAAAGTTGGGGTGATTTACCATATGATCTATATAAAGGAAGTCTCTCGACCTTAATACGTGAACCCCTCTACCTTTACAGAAATTTTCGATAATGAAAACTTCATAAAAAAATGAATTTACGTTTGACTCATACGATAAACTTCACGATGTAAATTAACACATATAGTAAACAATAACAAGGCTACAAATAGCGACTATCTACCGCTTAGTTTAATAGATATAGTAATGTTGCAATGTGATGTTGGAAAATGTCTATGGATAGCTATTACGGCTATTACATGTTGCTTAATGTAATCATAGAGATGTTACAATTTGAGTTTGAGGATGTTTATGAAGATTTGTTTTGTAATAAAGTATTCTTAAATTAAATTAAAAATAATTGTTGCAATTTGAGTTTGAGCATGTCTATGAGGATTTTCTAAAGGTTGCCATTTGAATTAAAGGATGTCTATGAGGATTGTCTTTATGATAAAGTTTTCGCTTAGTTTAGTTTAAATATAGCTAAATTAAAGTAAAAAACAAGAATTTATGCGCTATATAGTAGTAGTTTAAATTTATCTAAATTATAGTGAAACAACTTTTGTGTTGATGATGGTAACCAATTGATAATTACTAGGATGACCCATGCGCATATGCATTTCATGTATAGATTAGATCTGCTACATATGCATAGCTTGTTTTTGGCATCAATATAAGTATGAAAGAGTAGCTACTACTTGTTTCTTAATGCAAATATAGAAACATTGCAATTTGAGTTTCAACATTTGCTTTCTAATAAAGTTGCTACTTAGTTTAGTTTAAAGTGTTAAGGTTTACAATCTAATCAATTTTCATTTTTTAGTAAATGGTAAATTGAAATATTTTGCTTGTGAGTCTAGGTAATCAGATATATACTTAGGCACAATTGAGGAATTGAAAACAAGTGTGTAATGTAGCAATTATCTGGAAAAGCTGGTTGACATAGTTGAACAATGAGCTAGGAATGTTGTCAAAGAAGTTTATAATGTATCAATTGTCTAGAAAATTTCTTAATTTAGTTTAAATATAATTAAATCAAAGTAAAAATTAAAAATTTATGTGCTATATAATAGTAGTTTAAATCTATCTAAATTATAATGAAACAACTTTTGTGTTGATGATGGTAACCAATTGATAATTACTAGGATGACCCATGAGCATATGCATTTTTTGTGTATATTAGATATGCTACATATGATTAGCTTATTTTTGGCATCAATATGAGTATGACAGAGTAACTACTACCTATTTCTTATCGATGATCGCTTTTTATAAATTAGTACTAATAATATTTTTATTTCTAACTTAGTACTAATAATATTTTTAGTACTAAAATAAAAGGTGGAATTTATTTTATAATTTTTTTATTTTTAATTCAATTTTTAAGAAAACATATGTTGGGGTTCCCATGTTTTGGCTAGATTGGCAAGACCAAAAGATGAGACAATATCATTACCAGTTTGGGGCCCTAGGATCTAGCCCTACTGGACCTAGAGAGGGATCTCTCAAAAACTAGCCAAGGCTTTCAAAGGGCAAGTCATCTATACTAAAGGATATTTTAGATAGATGGTGGAATGGGACAATAAGGGTGAGGGTGAAAGAAGGAAAGGAACCCAATTTCTGCCTATAGATCAGGTCAGAGGTCATTTAGCTCCAGACATGCTTGGACATAGTCAAAGGCAGCTTTCAATGAAGTCACTAGGGGGCATCTTATAGATTGGAAAAGAGGTCATTTAACTCCAGGTATTCTTTAGCATGCTCCAAGGGAAAAAAAGAGGCAAGATTTGACACAAAACTAGAGTCTATAGATTGGAGAAGGATCTTTAACCTTCACTTCTTTGACACCAGCAAGAAAAATCCAAGCAGTAAGCTTCGAGTTCACACATCAGCTAGCAGGAAATAACATCTTCTACGCTGGTTAAACCACATGAGTTTACTCTTAGATTCAAAGTCAGTGGAAAACATTGAAGGTAGGGAGAGAAAAAACATAGGGTACCATGCGAGGGTAAATCCTACGCGATATTTCTGATGCATACCAAAAGACCAATGAACAACATGAAAAATTTAAATAACAATGAGATAAGAATAACATCACCCGTAGTAATAGACCAGGATCCTATGAAATTTCTTGATCAATTGATGCAAAATCAGTCACATACACTGAGCTCAAATAGATTATTACAGTCTCAACTTTCTCCTCCCAACCTACTACTTTATAAATGACTCGGCTATCCTCTCCCACAACTATTTCTAACAGTCAAAAATGAATCCCTATAACTACAACCGCAATAACACAATCCAAACCTTTACAAAATGTTCTCTGGGGTTCTTTATAGGAAAATTGGATAGCAAGGGTAGGTGATACTCATTAAATTGATTCATTAAGATAGAGTGGGGGATGGTGCTTATGCCTACTCTTCTTAATAGCAATGCGTTGCACTTGCTTGTCTGGTTCGAGGTGTTTGTCAGGTCGATAGCGACCTAAGATGTTTCTTTGGAGTCCTTTCTGATTGTAAGGGACTCTGTTCTGTCTTTTGAATTAAGTAAGGTGACTGAAGCTCTTATGGGTTTCCACACCTCCATTATTGCCGCCCTGACTGTCTTTGGAAGCTTTATGTCGATGGAATCACCTTTGGGGATTAGGGGAGGTGTGGAAACTTCTACTGAGGGCGTACTATTCTAAGAAAATGTACTGCTGATGCTGACAACAAATATGGCTTGATTCATTTTCTCTTTATCTTCAAAGTGCGTGTTTTCCTTTGATCACAGGGTTAGGTCTCAAATATTCAATTAACAAGCCTTAGTCCTCTTAATATGTCTCTGTTGTTTCACTGAGCTACTGCTGTAATGAAATTCTCTATGTTTCGAATCGTAGTGACTGTGATTATGGAAAATAGAGTGAATTAATCACTCCATGTACCCTGCACAATAAAACAAACCAATTATAAAATCCAGGGCGGTTGAGGAAGAATGATGTGGAGGAGTGCTGGGATTCTATCCTTATTACTCCATGAGACTAGATTAAACTGTTAGCCTCATAGTTGCTCTACCTACGCTACTATCTGCTAGGATTAGACTATCTAACATATTTCTTCTCTACATTCTAAGACATAAATTGAAAAACAATCAAGCCAGCATTAGACTGTCTGGATTGGTGCGGACCGTGGCATAAAGGAAAAAATGCTCACAGACTGAAAACCTTGCAGAAATTGAAAAGACATGACTAAATTATCACAAACTGAGCTTTATTGATCTTTCCCTACCTACCCTACCCTAACTGGAATATTAATAAGTCTAGCTTATAAACATTGTGTTCCAATGCAACCAGTCAATCAAGTGATCCCATGACTAGTCTTTCTTGCTCAATTCCCTGAGCAGGCTGGTTAGGCATGGCTGATCCCACTCTTTCTATTCTTCAATGGAAGCTTCGAAAAGTCTTTTTTTTGTTTGCAACATGCTGCTGAATAAGACCTTTGATCCTTCTTCAGATGTTTGCAGGAAATGAACATAAGGATCATGATAAGATACCTGGTTATGAATATTTGACAAGCAGGCTTCAATCAGGATTTCTCCTTCTTCCACTAGATCAAGTGGAAGACTCTCTCTCGAGAGTGTGTCTCCTTCATCTTCTGAACTGGAGGACTCATCGTATATTGCAGCTGTGTCCTCTCCGAGCTTTGATGTAGCTTGCTCTGATGTGCCGAGCCCCATGAGACTATGACCGATGATCAGAGGTGTAACAGAGTGAAGACTCAGTGAATCTTCATCTATCACCAGGATTTCATAACTTTCTTCATCAGTATCATACATAGGTCGGCTATCATCAAACTCCAAAGATAAAAGAGCGAGGGTGTCTGATCTGTGGAAGATTTCATAGGTGGACTGCATGTTTAATAGTGAGTCCATCTCTTCTTCTATCAACAAAGAGTTTTCTCTTCTCGCATAGGCAGAAGAACAACAGTCCTCTGTTTGTTGTACTAATTGACCTGGAGGTTGGATATCTTCTTGAGCGTCTTCTGTGGGATCACCACTTGTTCTTGCAGGGAAATTATGAGGAATTTCCAAGGTTTCCTTATCTCTTTCTGATTCAGTCCGTTCCTCATGATCTGGGTTCCACTCTTCTAGTGGAATCAGAGAAGAATAATCAGCTAGAGGAGGAGCCTCCATGCGTGTTGGTTCTTCTTCTGCCTCAGACTCTACATCTTCCATGTGCTCACTTGTTCTCTTAATACAACACTCCCTGTTAGCTTTCGCTATCAGGGATGGATATTTTTTAGTCAGCATAGTGCAAGACAGGGGTGAGCCATCGGGCACCTCCCGATTACCTTCCTCCTCATCTTCCACATATTCTTGAGCATCATACATGTCCTGCTCATTATCTAGTTCTAGAGTTTGCTCTTTCTCTGGAAAATTCATGGGCAGTTCTAAGTAATCATCATTTTCATTCAGATTAGCCATATACATCTCCAGCACTTTACCAAACATGTGTGCTATTCCATTTAATTGATCACACAAAGTATCTAGCTTTGTATCTCTATCCATGTCTGGATCCAAGTTTTTGCAAAGAAGGTCACTGCATCTTCTCAAGCAGAGGGGGGTTTAAAACGATTTGGTTGGTCGGTTGTTGGGCTGAGTCACGAGATCATAGACTGAAAAGGTAATGGAAAAAAGAGCAGAGAAATAGGACATTTTGGCAAAAGAGAATGGTTTAAGGTTGTGCCATCCATTGGGCCATGGAGTCATCAAAGGTAATTACATGCAAACAAATAGCCAAGGGTTTCAAAGGGAAAGTCACCTATACTGAAGGATATTTTAGATAGATGGTGGAATGGGACAATAAGGGTGAAGGTGAAAGAAGGAAAGAAACCCAATTTCTTCCTATAGATCAGGTCAGAGGTCATTTAACTATAGACCTGCTTGGACATACTCAAAGGTAGCTTTCAATGAAGTCACTAGGGGGCATTTAAAAATCAGACCAGAGGTCATTTAACTCCAGGTCTTCTTTAGCATGCTCCAAGGGAAAAACAGAGGCAATATTTGACACAAAACTAGAGTCTATAGATCGGAGAAGGAGCTTTCACCTTCCCTGCTTTGACACTAGCAAGAAACATCCAAGTAGCAAGCTCTGAGTTCACAGATCAGCTAGCAAGAAATAACATCTGCTACGCTGGTTAAACCACATGAGTTTACTCTTACATTCATAGTCAGCGGAAGACATTGAAGGTAGGGAGAGCATAAACATAGGGTACCATGCGAGGGTAAATCCTATGCTATATTTCTAATGCATACCAGAAGACGAATGAACAACATGAAAAATGTAAATAAAAATGGGATAAGAATAAAATCACTCGTATTAATAGACCAGGATCCTGTGAAATTTCTTGATTAATTGATGCAAAACCAGTCACATACACTGAGCTCAAATAGCTGATTACATTCTCAACTTTCTCCTCCCAACCTACTACTTTACAAACTACTCTGTTACCCTCTCCCAAAACTGTTTCTAACAGTAAAAAATGAATCCCTACAACTACAACCACAATAACACAATCCAACCATTTACAAAATGTTCTCTGTGGTTCTTTATAGGAAAAATGGTTAGCAGGAGTAGGTGAGACACATTAAATCAATTCATTAAGACAGAGTGGGGGATGGTGCTTATGCCCACTCTACTTAATAGGAATGCATTGTAGTTGGTGGTCTGGTTCGAGGTCTCTATCAGGTCGATAGTGAGCTAAGATGTTTCTTTGGAGTCCTTTCTGACTGTAAGGCACTCTGTTGTGTCTTTTGAATCAAGCAAGATGACTGAAGGTCTTATGGGTTTCCATACCTCCATTAGGGTGCACTGTTTTGAGAAAATGTACTGCTGATGCTGAGAGCAGATATGGCTTGATTCATTTACTCTTTATGTTCAAACTGAATCTTTTCCTTTGATCAGGGGATTAGGTCTCAAATATTCAATTAACAGGCCTTAATCCTCTTAATCTGTCTCTGTTGTTTCACTGAGCTACTGCTGCAATGGCCTTCTCTATGTTTCGAATTGCAGTGACTTTGATTATGGAAAATAGAGTGAATTCATCACTCTGTGTACCCTGCACAATAAAACAAACCAACTATCAAAAAATTCATAGGGGGCTAACAGAATATTTATAGTTTTTTTAATTTTCAATTCAATTTAAAAAATATTGTGTTGTATTGTGTGTACAAGTACAGTGTCTTGTTGATGATGGAGGCTTCGATGCCTTCATCTCAATCGGAAGTAATTCATATAATCGACAGCCTTTTGTAATGGCAAGATGCGATGAGTTCATTGAATGATATTTTATATAAGAATGGGCCTCCACTTAAGCCAAGGTGCACGAGTCCACAAGACCACGTGGCATTATCATATTGTATGGAAAGTTGAAATGTATAGGGAGCGTTTTCTTTGTGGCCCAATTGAATAGTGAAAGGAACCAAACCCGATGCATATTATAGGCCGCAGCTAATAGTTGAACTCGGGTCCGATTAACAATCGGCATCGGATTTTTTTATTTGAACCATTTTTTATGCTATAAGTCCGGACCCGATCTATGTTATATGGTGCAGTTAATAGTTGATCGCGGGTTCGCGTTTCAATCGGCATCAAAACTTTTTGTATTAGCTGCTTTGTAATATTATGTTTCGGACCCGATGTAGTTTATGAAGCGGATTTAATCTCTTTTCAGGTTCACTGGTATATGCGCAAATGAAATTTTTTAATTTTTTTATGACGCGATAAAAGGTTTTGCAACATTTGGTTTTTTGTATTTTTTTAAATATATACAAACGCATTTGTAATAGGCCCTACAAATTTTAGTTTAGTTTCATTTCATATAGTTTCTGTTTTATGTTTTAATATGCGTGGCATATATAAAGTAAGAAGCCCGAGAGGCTATTGTAATAGACTGTAATGTTTTTATTTTGAAAGCATATCACACTACGAAAGACGCTATGTAATTTTTTTTTACTATTTTTTTTTTTTAAACCAAAAAAAAACACAGAGTGTGTATTGTTTTTTTCATTATTTTGTAGTGAGCATGACAGAAAAATACGGTCATGATCAAGCATGGTCAAATAAAAAAGGCGAATATCACGGAACATAAGACTAACTTTAGTCTTAGTACAATGTTTATACATAGAATTTGGTGCATTACTATTAATACTGAATATAAGAATCTGCAAAAAAAAAAAAAAAAAAAAAACTTATAAGCTAAGGAAGCATAAACTTAGAAATGGTGATTTACTATTTCTGTTACCATAAAAATATTGGCCAAATTGAGAGATGTTGTTCAAAGTTGATACATAACAATATATGAAAAATTAATGCCGTTGCTTCCTTTGCAGAGGCGGCTACTTGTAGTGCACATTTTATGGACAAATAATCTTAGTGCCTCTTCCTCTTTTACAGAGATGAATTAATGTTCCAGATGTCAATTACGATTTTTGCAAAACCAATAAACAACAAGACAGAAGACTGGAAGTAGCCCAGGGATCATGTCTGCACAAATATTTTTTTTAGGAAATTTTTAAATAGATTTATAACATTTATATATATAATGTCAGATTGTAAACACAGGTTCTATTCATTGAACATATATGTATGAAATCTGAAAACATTTGTAAACGTCAAATGAAAAAGCTATATTTCTTAAATATACATATATTAAGTCTGAAAGTATTTGTGAATAGGTAGAAGAAACACTATAAGTATAAGTAGTGATTTTTTTTTGTAATTTTTCTATCAAAACATTCTTGTTCAGTCAAAATGTTGCAGACATACTGCACTTTGAGAAAGACAGATTTGAGCAGTAAAATCTTGTACAAAAATTGAGAAGAACTTTGCACTAATTTCTGGATTACTATGTGATTCTATTGTAGCCAATGTTTGAAGAAGTGCTGGTGCTACAAAGAAAAGGGAAAAATTATTACAAATCTCGCTATTTTGGATAGCATAATTTAAATTTCATATATCTGATTTTTTGTTGAAAGATGAAGAGTAATTATAAGTATACCTAGCCTTGGTAGGGCTTCTGTTGCTATCAACAGATTGGATCTCGTTGTCTTCGTTGATTGTAAATGTACCATTGATTTTGGAATCACGTAGCATATACGTTGTTGCTTGTTTCCTTTTAACATAGTCTTGAAAAGACATATGTGCTAGGTTGGGAAGTAGCTGTTTCAAGAGGAATTTGCTTTGGATGCAACATTGCAAATTGGTGTTGTTGGACTTGATTATGCAATTAAGACACTGTGAATAGGAAAGGGACTAATTTTTATTGCACTTTAGGAAATGAACTGTATTCTCCTCTATCATTGTAGAGGCTGGTATTGGTGAATTGCATTCAACACAAACTGGTTCAAATGGCGTAGAGTAAATGCTTTCAATTGTCAATTTTCCTTTTATATGTTCATAGACGAGCATAAGTAGTATATGTAAAAATATAAGTAGATGGAGAAACAATTGCATATTGAATAGTAGAGGTACTGTTTCATTTGTACTTACAGAGAATGTTGGAGGATTCAATTTTCTGAGTTCTTCTGTTGCTTCTGCATTCAATTTTGTGATGAATGTAGCTTGCGTTGTTCGAAGTGTTCTATCCTTCAGTTCTTTCCTGTTTGTTATGTTTTTGAATAACATAATTGGAAGATGGCCTTTCTGCAATTCTTGCTCAATTTCATCATAGAGCGGTGCAAATGTTTCAAATAATTGCAACTGCAAAAGAACAAAGAAATAATTTTTTTTTTTTTTTTTTTTTCTAAAACTGAATTGAAATGTAGGATGGAACTAGCAATATAAAAACATTGCAAAGTAATTTATGTCACCATTATTCTATTGTCATCGAAATTTCCATCTTTAATTTTCAATGTATATTGGAAACCAACTTTCGGTGCAGCTGTGACAACTACTGCAATCGTTCCAATTGGATATGTTTCTGTATTTGCTGTAAGCTATTTTATTGTTGTATCTGGAATGAATTTGTGTTTTTTGCAAATTATTGGTATGTTCTATACGGTGCTTAGTTCATTTCGCAGTAGAATCCAATCACAATCACCGCGGTCATAATTTGTTTTGGGAAGAACTTTAAAATTTGTAATAGATATTGCTTTTCTTGGTGATATTTTTTGGCCATGTTGTTCAATAAGCTCAGTTGGTATGGACAATGTGATTTTCATGATTCCTTCAGCATTTGTCAAATCTGCACATAGTATTTGTCGTGCTTTGTGGACTTTATCAAGATATGTGCTATAGATAACCATAACATCTCCATTGAACATTCTTCCAGTTTTGCGAATGTCTAGTTCTTCAATGGTAACTTGAGCTAAATATGTTTCTTTCGATCTGTGTATTGATGATGTTGATGTGGCAAAAGAAACAATTAGAAGTAAAATATATTGGTGATAAATATGAATATGTCAATGGTACGTATAGGAATTTGTTTCAAGTTTACTTACTTGTCTAATTCAGTTGCACTTGATATTTGTTGTTCTTTGTCTATTCTAGCTTGTTGTCCAGAGCTGCGAGATGAAAAAGATGCAATGTCACTGAATGGTGCACTTGAATGCAACCTCGAAGTGTTTGGTAAATTTTAATAACTAAGAATAAAAAAAAAAGTATAAGGTTATTGTATATTGTACTGGAAACTGAATATTAGTTATTAACGGAAATATTAATTGCATTTTAAAAATTGGATAATGGAATACTTATAAACTATACAATATTAAATTCAGAAAATTATATTGGTCCAATAGAGATATATATTGATCTGAGCTGCAAATATTAAAAGTTTTTTTGGCTGATAGAAAAAATGACTCAATTCCAGTACTATAGAAATGTGTAAACGCATCTAGTACAGATGTATGAAAGTTCAGGTACTGCTAATTGGCATGAAAAAATTTACATATGCATCAAAGACTAAGTAAGTTGGGCGTAATAAGCAAGTCTAGATGTGTTTCTTGATCAAGCTCACTTTCCAATGTTGTTACTTATTATGGGTAGTTGGCAGTTTACAGAATAAATATGCTGATCAAGATATATGTCATTTGAGTTTGTTGTACTACTCAACAAAAAATAACATAGAAACACCATAGGACAAAAGAAACCAAAAAAAATATGTATAGATAAAATTTCAAAGATAATAGAGATATTAACAGAAATAATGATGAAATTGGACACATTTTGTTCAAATTGCACAATGTGGATTAAGATGCATATGGATTATGAAATAATTTAGTTTGATGTAACTGAAATGGAGTTATAATTTTGGAAGCAATTTAATTTGTATTTGATATTATCTTTATTGCAATTTAGAGGTTGACAAGAAGCAACATGGGAAATTGGAGAATATCTTATTTAAGAAGGGTTCAAATGTAAAGTAAACAGGAAGTTTGACAAGTTTCTACAGAAGGGTGACGAAAAGGAATTAAAGGTTGATAAGAAAAAAAGAACAAGAAGACTGGGATTCATAGAATTATGCATGTAATAGTTCTGATGTAAATAAGCAATTGGCGATGATTGCCAAGTTTATGGAACATTATTGAGATGATGAAAAGGGAAACAAATTGTGTTGTAGTGCTAAAATATTGTAGAGAATAAGATTCAGTATTATGTGGTGTTTATTGTTAGATAACTTCAAAGTCGCTATATATAGTTTGCAATTTTCAATGGGGCGTGTTTCACTTGTACATGAAAATATTCCAATGTGTTGGAAGACAAATTCAAGAATTAAAATGAATTCTGTGATGCTTGAGAAATAAATTATTGATGCATAGTATAAGTCTATATGAAGAACAATGCTATACAGGTCAGCACTAGTAATATAAGAATAGGTCTTGGAATAGTTTTGTAGAAAGAAATAAACAGTTAAACATAGAGATATATCTATACATATGCATTGAAGGGTAAGTAAGTTTAGTGTAGTAAGCAAACCTGGATGTGTTTATTTCTTTTTGTGACTTGTCTTTGCCTATTTGACTCATTGTAAAAAGCTATAGTAATCTGCAAGACATACAATTAGAAGTCAAAGTCATAGTAGTTAAGAGGCTATGATACTATTGACTAGAAAAAAGCATTAGACTACTTTCATTTGCACTGTGTTTGTGTCTCATTTTTGTCTTCAATGATGAGACAAATAGTATCATGGTTGCTCCAATATGTATCTAGCCTGAAAGTCTTATAGCTACAAGTTATGTTTGACCATATGTGATCAATGATTGATAATTGTTGATTGTTATTTGTTTCTAAAAGAAAATGAAGGTTGTAATTGTCCATATACGATCTTAGTTTGTTTTTTTTGTTGTTGCTTTCAATCATATTGATGTTGAAATCGCCAACAATCGCTATTGTTTTATTTGAATGTATTTTTCATAATGCTTTTGAAAGAAGATCCAATGTATTGTTCAATGTTGCATATGGTGCAACATAGACATTCACAACTATAATATCCATGTCATGAGGAAGCATATTTGCTAATGTAGCTTCAATGTTTTTTTCTTCAAAATGAATATGGTTCAAGATCTTTATATGCTTTTTAGTACAAATTAGCAAACCATGTTTACTATGATTTGATATGCAATTGAATGTTTCAAGTCTTTTTAGAAGCATTGAATTAGTCAAATGTGTTTCTTGTAAACGTAGGATGTCAGCTTGCATTAGATCATAGTCATTTTACAAATCATAAATATGTATTTGTAAACTACGAGTGTTTAGAAAAAGAATTGAAATATATGCTTTTGTTTCTAATAATGAATAGTTGTAGTCTAGTTTCCACTTTGCGTTTCTATGTAAACGTTCCATTTCAACAGAAATTTTGTGTTGAATTCGGAAGTTTTGTTTCTTAAGTGGACTAAGCAAATACAACGATTTTATGTTTCTCACACGAGAAAGAGCTGTATATACTAATCCATGGCGTCGTATTCCTAAAGGATCAAATGCAATATTGTCTAGTGTCAAACCTTCTGATCTGTGTATTGTACGTGCACATGCTAGTTGGATTGGGAATTGTTTTCTTATTTTCAAGTTGCATGTTTTTGCTAATACAGAAATTGGCTTTGTTATGCGCAGTATGGGAGTCCAATCACTAGAAATTTCTTTGCTATATAGAAAATCAAATTTACGTGCTTGTTGATGGCCAACACGTTCATCATATAATTTGATCCATATTACATAAAATTTGTCTAATTTTACATATGCTTTAATGATACCATCTGCATCGTTGACTAGACCATCTTGTAAGTCATAGTTTCCTGCATATATTTAAACTAGCATGTTAAGTTTTAGGACAATTTGTGAAGGCAATGTTGTTGTTTGTGCATGAGATGGTATGTGTCCATGGTTTTCTTCTTCGTAATCAATTGCATTAGTTACGATTTCATCACCAGGAACAATAGACAACATTTTCTTGTTATGTAATGCTACATCTTTATTCCTAAAAAATAGATAGGGGAAAGTAGGATCATTAGGTGCATTTCGAATATAATGTCTATTTAGGTAATTCAAATCATCTTCTGTTTGATTATTTAAACGCATCCTATTCAAAATGGTAATGAATTTTTCATTTGTTTGATGAATTGCAATGTGAAATTCATAGTACTTTACATGTTCTTTCCAAAAGTCATATGTTATTGGTTGCTTTCTTATTGTAGATTGTTCAAATATTAGTGAATCTTGTATAGGTTGTGCTTGGTACAAGTCGCCACAAAATATGATATCAATGTTTCCAAAGTATTTTGTTTGATTGTGCTTAATTTTTCTTATTCGATCATCAATTTGATATAGAAAACAACTTCCAATTAGAGATACTTCATCAATGAGATCAACCCTTAATTATTCATACAGTTGTGTTAAGTTGTGTAATACATCGTTGCTAAGTGGAATAAAACTAGATTTGTTGAAAGGCATTAGCAATGCATAATGAATTGTAACTCCACCTGCATTATATGCATCTTTACCTGTGTATGCTAATATCAAACCTTTTGGTTTCAAAGGATCTGTATTGTAATGTTTATTGTAGATGCACATGAGCATTTGGAATATTGCTTTTGCTGTGAATGTTTTTCCAGTACAAGCTCCTCCAGTCAAAAATAAGTAGAATGGTTTGTCTATGTTTTTTCGTTTTTTCATTGCAATGTCTTTGAGTATTGCTTGTTGTTCTTTATCAAGAATTCTCCTAATCTTGTAGTATTCTTCATTGCTAAGCATAAATAGATGTTTTGTAAATTGAAAACCAATGTTAAGATGTCTTTTTTTCTCATTGCATTGGGGAAATTGCAAATCTTTTGCCAAGTCATACTTCTCAGTAACATCATCAGATATTTCAGATTTTTTTATTATATGATTAGAAGTTGCAGTGCTGCTATCAATTTTTTGAATTGCTTCTTCCAAATCACCCCATTTCTTGTTTATGTTATATGTGTACTTAGTTTCATTGTTCTTTATTGTGTTCTTATGCAACATATATGCACTTTTCCATGTAGACCAGTCTTGCTTTAGTGCATTTTCATTGTTTTCGAATGGAAAATATAGAAAAAGTTTTTCTCTGTAATAGTTTTCATAGTCAATTTGTTTTTTGTATTTAATGAATTGAATTACTTTTTCTTTTTTTCTTTTTGATATTGGTTTTCCATCTTTCCTATATTTTGATACAAATTCGGCTAAACATATAAGCTTAATAGCATTAGGCCTATTGATATAGTAATCAATTATAGAACTGCACATAACATCTTCAAAGTTGTCAGGAATTTGTTTTAGAAGAGTATTTGGTTTAAGTATAAATGTGCGTTTGTCTATTGGTGCTGTGTTTATAAAGTTTCATTCTCTTGAACTATGATTCAATGGTAGTGATAGAGCTATGTGGACTGCTTGTTGAGCTGAAATTTGTTGAAGGTTAAGAAAAGCATTGCTTAGAGATCGTTTCATTTGAATAGCATCAATTTTTCTCTTTTCATGTTCTTTTCGTATCCTTTTGAATGCATTTGTCATAGATCTGTCAACTTTGGTCATATATGAAGGGAAATATGAAGATGCAACATATGCATTTGGAACATATTGAGCATCTGTATTTGCATTCCATAGGTGTGGCATATTGTATGCAAAGCTATTATTTCATATTTCTGATGGTTTTCGTTGCAAGAATACCATTGGTTGTGTTAATGTACTTTGTATTAATTCAATGTAATCAGTTTCTGTTAACTAGAATTCATCTAAGAAATCTTCATGACTAGTTGATTTTTCATAGTGTTTTTTCTCTAAGGTGCTTTGCAAGGACAAAACTTTTTCATTTATTGAGCCATGTACCGAAGTAATTGGTTTAAGAATCCTTGTTATTTTCATTGGTGGCATTTGAAATTTGTGTCTACACTGGGATGCTTTCCAATTTTTACAGCTTTTGGTATGATGATGTTCATGTATCTTTGTGAGTTCTGGATCAAGGTGATTTGTGCTGCAAGTTATATAGTTGTCCAAGAAGTTTTCAATTTCTAAGTTAGTATTAATTCGATATACTAGAACATTTTCTATCCATATAAGAGCATTTTCATGTGCACTAGCTCTATTTTGGAACTCAGTTACAAAGTAGTAATCTAATATTTTGCCAAAGAATATGCTATCTTGACAGATCAATTGCTTCAATGCATTTGTCTTATGTCTATAGTAACGTGTACAAGTTACTGGGTCCTTCCTGACAAGATAATCAATGCTGCATTCCTCAATTGTTTCAATGTATTTCTCTTTATTTCTATTGCTATGTAATTTAGTAAGAGTTTTTACTAGTGGTGTCCAAAGATGCTCTGCACTTGTAAATTTAACAAAGAAAGTTGGAGGACCTAATTGTCGTATCATTGCAAATATATGTTTCTGCATTTGTTGATGGTAATCAAGAGAAATTATTATGTGTTTGAAATCTATGTATCCAATATCAATTTTTAGTAACTTTTCTAATTTGGGCTTGTACTTAACATCTTTTGCCAACAACTTTCTTCCTTGTAATTTTCCTTTTCTTATTCTTACTGAGATGCATGACATGACCTTTTCAATGAATATCCGCATTGCATTGAAGAACAAATTTGTGATGTAATAGGAAAAGTGAACACTGCAATGCATTAGTTCCCATTTTACTATTTCTTGGTAATGAAATATTTGTAGTATATCATCGTCACATGGATTTCCAAAGAATAGTGTTGGGAAACTCATTTCTTCTACATGTTTGTCTTTGAATATCCCAAGTGGTCGTTGTCCCTCAGCTGGTGCTATTTCAATAAGCTTGTCTTGTAAATCATGAATTCATTGTGAAGCTATGAATCCATGTACCAAGGTTTCAGTTGGCCTTTCACTTTCTGAAATGCTATCAATTTCACTTTTTCTATCAATGTTGTAATCATCGGATTTATTACTTTTATTGTCCAATTCAGTTATATGATTCCAATTTCTATTAATGGAAATGTTTTCAGTTTTATACAAATTTCGAGAACATAGTTCTTTAAGTGCTTTCATGACAATATGCACACACACTTTTCCTATTTGATATGCATTCTTGTATTCTAGTCGTCGTTTTTAATGCAATAGCAATTGTGATTTTATTGTTTATGGATTGTGACAATGCTTTTTGTACAATGTCCATCTAGAAATGTACAATGATTATTAAACCAGTTAAGCCCATTTGTGATCGCTTTTTCCCACATTGTCTTATTTGCGCAAAGGGAATTCTCAATGCAAAAAGTATTTCCTCAAGTTCTGAAAGTCTTGTTATAGTTTGCAATGGCTTGTTACGTCTTATTTGTTCAGGTGTTGCAAAGCGAGGAAAATTTTCATTTGCAAGTGTTGTTTTGCAAGATCCACAAATCATATTTGAATGCAATGTCTTCTGTTTTCGAGATATGTTTATGTACATTTTTTTAATTCAAGTCCAATGCTTGAGATGTTCTTTTGAAATTGCAATTTCTTACATATTGGACATTTGGTTTTTGGTGTCTTTGATTTGTCATTTGTAAATTTCTATGGGAGTACTTTTTCGTGATGAGCAATTTTTATCTGCTATTTTATTTCTATTTTTTCCAATTTTATTTGGGTCATTTGTACGTATCATTTTCTTCAATTTGCGCAAGTTTATTCTATTTTTGGTGTTTTCGTGCATTTGAACTATTCTATGTTGTAAATTGCACCGATTTGTATTTTGATTTGATAGTAATGGTTCATAGTGAATATGTGATGTACTTGTTTCAAATGATAATATGTTGTACGTTTGGTTGAAATTTTTTTTTGATTGGTAGTAATTTACGATGGTTTTACTGGTAAATGACCATATTTGAATGTTTACATTAAATATGATCGATGTCCATTGGAAGCAAAATGATTTTCCCTCAACTCCTCCTTTTTCGTATGGCATTTCCATATTAATTAGGTATTGTTGCGAGCCTGCAACCATTGTTTGACTTTGTATATTTTCATTTGTTAAGTGTTTTTCTATACAATTCAATGCATCGTTGCTTCTAGCCATTAGTGCATTGTAAAAAGACTGGACAATTTAGAGTCTGAGAGATTGTTCATCAAATTCAGGTGCTATTAAATGACAAATTGCAGTAAATATGCTATTAGCACATTTCGACATAGCTTTTTTTGCTATATGCAATCCATGAATTTTCATTTCATGAACAACAGATTCATAATGGTTTTCAAGATATTTGCAAAAAGGTGACAAGGAATAATTTGGTACAAAGTTGCATCTACATAATCTTTTGTATAATACGGGTTCAAAATGTCCACTAATGGGATCTGTATCATGAAACAAAATTTTTAGTGGAATTGTATCTAGATCGTGGTTGAAGAACAAATACCTTTTTTTCATTGTTAGTGACCAGACTCCAATTGGTATGTTAAACCACTTTGATAGCCACCGTATGCAAAATGTGTCTCCCCATAGGCCTCTTTCATATTGGAAATTGCTATTAGATGCAAAAAAATGCATTCTACAAAGGTATGTGTCAACATCGTGAATTCCATGAAGTTGATATAACATGACAGGATCTACTTCATATTGGTATGACTCTTTTGCCTCTATGTCATTTCATTGTAGAAAATTGAGAAAATGGTCTATTATTCCATTTTTCAATTGAATAGATGAGTAACGAAAGTGCAGAAGCACTTCAAATGCATTGAACAAACAATCTCTAGGAGTATATGCAAATTGTTGTAGTCTAAAGAGACTATGGTTCATTAAAATGATATCAATATTAGTATCTATGCAATGTTTTTTTGTTGGATGGTTGTTTTCAATGTCTATTATTTCGACCATTTTTTTCTATGTATTTATTTTTCAGATTCGTATGCTGATTTGTTTACTAAGTACTATGTATCTTAGATTTTTTTCCTCAAATATGAGAAGAGCTTCTATAATATTTTTTTCTTTATTGAATATATCTCTATGATAATGCTTACTAGCACAAAATACTAATTTTACTATTATATTGTATCTTTGATTTCAAAACAGTAAAATAAGAGAAGCAAAGTTGCAAGTAACTAGTTCCTATTTTGCATCTCTCTGTATTTCAAAAGTATCACTGCAAAACAAAGAAGATGCAATGTTGATTATTGTCTCTGAAAACATGAATCTGACATACAAGCTATGTGTTCTAGAAATAATTGACTTTTCTACACAATAGAAATCATGAGATACAGATTCTATGTGTCTTGACTAGTAAAGCTAATCTTGCTAGTTGTAAGCAACATAGTTATAATTAAGAATATGTATGTATAGTTAGATATGCACTATATGATAATAGCATCTTGAAGGCAACAATATGCTTCATACAAATAGCCGAACGTGAGAATTGACTTAGTTATTACAAAGAATTCATTCCTTATGCAAGTCTCAACTTTATTGCACCAAAGCATGTACTTGCAAGTCAATGTAGAAAATACTAGACAAGATAGGTCAACATAATATGGACTAATTCTATCATTATATTTTGAAAATTTGGTGGTTACACCACTTTTTGTGATAAGACAAAATATTCATTTCAATGACGAATAAATGTATTCTACGATGATTGCTAACAACTAGACATTGTTCTATGGACATTAACAATGATGGTATATACAACAATGACATTTGGATCATCTGAAGTCGTATCTATACAACCTAGTACGACGTCTAGATTTAAAGTATTGACTATTTGTTTTTTTCTTTTCTTTCCTTTGTGTTGATCTTTGACAATTGCTTATTATGTTTTTGCATATTAACAAATGTACTGCATACAAAAACAACATTTGCACCATTTGAAGTTGTATTTAAACCACTTCTTACAAGGTCTACATGCAAAGTATCCAACACTTGTTTTCTTCATTGCTTTGTTTCTACAGTCTATTTTTATATTAGCGGTGTCTTCTTCTGCTATTAGTTGTTGTAGCGTATTTGAGAGTTGCATGTCACTACATTCCATCGTTCCAAATTCATATATTTCATTCAATGCAGCAAGTGGCACCTAAATTTGCTAAAACATCAAGAAAAAAACAACAAATTAACTATCTAAAGGTATCAATTGACTAAAGAATAAGAGCAATACCAGAAGTTGAGACATAGTAACTTGTGCAGGATAATGTGAATAATATATGACATAGAACAATTTTGATTTATACTATATGAAATCTCTAAGATCCTATAATAATAACTTAGGGCATGGGACGAAGACTACCACCACCATAGGTCCATAGCAATAAGACTAATGTGACTATTTGGGTAGCTACTCTAATTTTCTATAAATCTCTAGAATATAGTGTAAAAAGCACTATTCTCACTAAGCTATAAGTACATAACCTATAAACTACCCTTGCCTTTGCATCTGTTCTATTTGCTGCTTCTGTTTTGACTGCTCCTAGTGTTGCTTTTGGTCAATCAATTAAACTAATGACTCTTGTTAGGTGTCTTTTATTCTGGAAGCAATTGTTTAAAGATTAATTTTGACTAACTTTCAACCAAGGCGCTTGTATTTTCTTGCCTCCATAATATGCACAACATGAAATAATTTTTTGGAGGATACCAATGAGCACAAAATAGCTTGAACTTTAATTTATTTCATAGAGTTTTGTTTTTGTGACTGTCTTAACTACACTTGGCTTTGCATCTGTTCTATTAGCTATTTCTATTTTCACTATTCCATTTTTTATCTCCAGTTTTTTGTGTTCCAATTGCTTTCTAAAATAGTGAACAATCAGTTGTGTTTTACAGCAGTCACTATTTTGTAAAACCCTCTGTGAGAGGAAGACATTGTAATACAAATTTTTATTGTTAAGGAATAGAACTATTTCTTTTGTCTCTCCTATTGTCATCACATTTAATATTTGTTTCTGCTTTGCACGCCTTTGGATGTTATTTAACATCTAGCAACTCTGTATTGGAGACCTTCGAATTTTGCATCATAAAGTCAAGGTCGAAGTGCTTCTAGATAGAAATGATAATAATCGTGCTAATATGTTGTTCTATGAACAAGAAAATAGTTTTTTAGCTTCCAACACCAAAGCTACAAATGAAGTGAAATTTGATTCAGAAAATGATGATGATAATAATCTACATTTTTTAATGAACGAACACTTTAGTAAACAAAGTTGTTAATATTGCAAACGAATAAGCTTATTTGAAGGAGAAGAACTCCCCCAATATCGAAGATGATAAGATGTCGAAGTTGCATAATCTCAAATCAAATCCTTTTTCATGAACCGAAGCTACAAATGAAGTGGAATTTGATTCAGAAAATGATGATCATAATAATATACATTTTTTAATGAACGAAGGCTTTAGTAAACAAGGTCGTTCCAAGGGAAATGACTTTGAATCCTCCGAGGTTGATACAAATGGTATTCTCATGCTAGAGATGTAACAAAATTCTGTTTTCTATGTTTTCTCTATATGACATAATCTTGAGAAGTACTTTTAGGAACTTTGTAAATTTGTTAACAAGAAACGAGATTTGTAGGATGTACCAACTTTATCAAATTCGAATGGAATTATAATTATCAATGTTCCATCGGCTATCATTTAAAAACACAGTGCATAATATGTAAATTGCAGGTAGAATATCATCTACTTTGCACTCAGAATCAAAGAAAGAAAGCGAATTTAATAT
Organism: Pinus albicaulis; assembly: GCA_034641835.2. Classification (NCBI taxonomy): domain Eukaryota; kingdom Viridiplantae; phylum Streptophyta; class Pinopsida; order Pinales; family Pinaceae; genus Pinus; species Pinus albicaulis. Next base: position 419,927,656 of record CM076580.1, on the reverse strand, counting down.
ATGGAATTATGTCAAAGAGTAAGAGAAATTATGATTAGCAAACCTTGCAACTGGAGGCGCACAGTTCTAGCCTGACTTGCGAAAGCTTGCATGCATAGTGTCGAGTCGCACGATAAATCTAGTTGCAGATGTGTTGAGCAGAATAAAAATATTTCGACGATCAAGAACATAAAATATAAAGAGCGGAAATAATATTTACAAAGCTTCAAGAAAAGTAAAAACTGCAAAGTAGAAACTGGTACAACTGCCATAATTTTATGCTATTTAATTTTGAACTAATGGTTGTTGATATCAAGAGATCTACATGGGATGTCTGTGACATCGACTAGATCCTCCAACTCAAATCTGCACTTGCATAATGGATATGATAAATTACATATTCGATGCGGAAAACCTTATTGTTAATAATGATTGTATGTATAGTTAATAACATTGAAATTTGAGTTTCCGGATGTGGATGTCTAACTGGCTCGATGGGAAAACCACCCCTGGCCAACTCCCAAGGCGCTTGGCATGGGGTGGCCACATGGCCCACCACGGCACCATTAAATCGGACTTCAATTCGCCTGCGAGCAATACATTTACTCCACAGCGCCGGCTCCTCTTCCTCCTTGGTAAGCCCAGTCGATTCATTATGGACGCGGATTTGGATTTTCCAAAGTATTTCGACTCCACGAGCAGCTGTTTGGAACCCCTTGGCGGTGCATGCTCTGTCGATTGTGCAGAGCCCAGTGCTCGCACCCACACCGGCCGTCGTTGTTCGCTTTATAGCTGTCTTGAAACTCTTCCTGGTTCTCATTTTTCTCATAGCGCCCTCTGTCAAGCAAATATTGTTTCACAGTTTCCTCCTGACTCGCTCTGTGCTCAAGCTCCTTTCCAAGCTTTCCCCCACTGCCGGAGGCTGGTTCAAGTGGTCGAGTTTGCCATGCCAAGACTCAAACAATGGATGACTTGCCGCCGAGGAGGCACTCGCGACAGATCTGTAAGTGAGCGGCCCTCTTCCAGTCGGCAATAATTCACTTGTCCCACTGGCCCTACCCATTACCATCCACCTGCCTCTCCTCCTCATGAAGCGTTGCGGAACCATGCCTCTTCTACCCCTCTTCCCTCTGGTAGCCATTTTATTAGAAAAACCACACAGAGAGCGGAGCTCCATTTTGACAGTGTTTTTAATCGTCTCGCCATCACAGATTTCATCACCATTACCCTGCGAGAAGAAGCTACTCTTCATTCTCCTCCATGTCATGAATCCCCTCCCGCTACTCTTGAACCCCCTCCCGCTCCCAATGACCCTCGCCCCAGCCCTGCTGTAATGCCCCCTGCCATTATAGGCGAACCCCCTATCACTGCAGCTCCCTCCTTAAGCCTTTTCTCTATGTAGGTGGACGCGAATAAAGTTCAAAACGTCAGAGCTCAACACGCGGATGCTGATGCTGAAGATTTCGTGGAAGACTACGGGTGCCCCATTGAGGAGGAGCAGCCCTCTCCCATCAACACCAATTAACTCTGCTATGACATGGCTCAGTATGGTCTCTGAACTAGATTACTTTGCTAGAAATACTGGTTTTTGTTATCCACAGCAGTATATTGGTTTTTGTTGTCGATAGTGTTATCTTTATGTTGTTTTCTCATGACAAATGTTATAAACACCACACCGGTTTCCCTATACAAGGGTGGTGCAACTGTTTTTATAGAACTGGTTTCCCTTTATGGGTAGTTCAGTATCAGGATAAAGCATGGACTTCAAGCCCAGTTTCAGGCTACCATAGCTGAACTGAGGCAGTTTTGTACTATAATGTTCACATAATAGAATTAGCACAATTTAGTAAAAAAAAAAAAAAAAAACATTGAAATTTGAGTTTTATTTTTTCATGATGGTTTTCACACCAGAATAGGTGGATAACTGTGAGAATTTGTACAATCAAGAAATGACCGATGATAAATGTAGATTCAACATGGATTTACTTTAACGTAATCCTCGAAGCAAGAAGAGATAAATCTGTAATTTGTGTTCTTTGATAAATTATTTAATGATGTGGATAGAATGGTTCTTAAAAGTATTTTCAACCCAGTAGAAAATATATTAATAACTAATTTATAATTTAATGAAAACTAAACAACTCCATATACCAAAATTCAATAATTTGGAGCAGCAAGTCAAAACTATGTGGATGACATTACAAATTGAAATATTTAAATAAATTGAAATATTCACTAAATTTACATTAATAAAAATGATATAAATTAAGAATATTTTGCAATTGTAGTTCAATATTTAATATTATAAAATAATAAATAAACATAATAATATAAAATAATAAATAAACAATTATTAGCACAAATAATTTAAAGAGAAGTGGAAAATTGAACAAAATAAATATCTACTATATATATATTTATTAAGTATTAAATTGTAATTAACGTAAATAAAAACTTATTTTTTTAACTATAATATACTTATAATTAGTTAATCTATGGTTGAGCATTTTAAACGTGATAGTTTCCAATTTTAATGTGTTATCCATATGTTCTATTTGCAACTTCTAATCATACAAGTAATGAAAGCTCGATGCATCACAATTTTATTTATTGTGTTCTTATTAGCATGTGGCTGATGTGTACTTCGTAATTCTATATATGACTGTAGGTCGGTCTAGAGAAGTTCAGCACCTCATGGGTCAAATTCTTTCGTTAGTGTACAATATATAGTACAAACATAACTTAATTTACTCATCTCGACTTACGATAAAAGTCTTTATATAATTACCCATGGGCTTATAACCTTATCTTTATTACCTATGGTTTCAACTATACTAAATTTAGAATAAAGCATATTTGAAAGGTAAAATTAATGTGGTAAGATTTGAACATTGTTAATGTCATATTAATTGAAAAGGTTTATAACCTTCAATGGACAAGCTTCCGTACAACACTAATAGAATGAACTGCCCAGACTCAGATGCATTTCGATTGACAGGAAACAAAAAGCGAATTAGTTAAAATAGCAAGTTGAACAAAGTTAATAGAGCCATAAAAATTGGCATGAAACACTTAATGAGATAAGATCCCGAGAAATATCAAAACTATTAAATTGATATAACTAGCCACAGTACAATTAATACTCATGGCTGAAATATCTCAGAGGTGTGGAGTTCGAAAACTGTCAAACTGCGGAGTTAATCTACATATATACGGAAATGGTATAGGTTAGTTCAAATATAACTAATTTAAGTAATAATCATCAACACATTAATGTTTATCATGTAATTGGTGAAAATTTGAATCTGAATTAGAAAAATAAGAATCATTCACTATAACTATTTAACATAATCCCAATTACTAAAATTATTTTTAAAAAATCAAAATTTTAAGTATTATTGTTTGTATTAGATTTATTTAACGTTTCAACAAATGTCAATCCTAATAATTTTTTACAATTGTTTTTTTTTTAATAATTTTTTAAAGTTTCTATAATTAAAATAAATAATAATACAAAAATGATAAAGTTTATTTAGAACATAACTTAATTTAAATTTTAAATTTCTATAATTGCATTCTCTGTTATTGCTTGTATGCATTGTTGTTGTGTAATATTATATCATAGAATCTAAAATATTTATAGAAAAATGTTAAATAAATGCATTGAGGCAATTAAAATTATTAAACTTTATTCAACTCATTTGTTTTCAACAATTTTCCAGGCCAACGATGAATCTTGTACTGGGAATCATTTTATTCACTCAGAATTTTCCATTCAACACTGATCATCTTACAAAAGTGTAGTGGTATATCGCATGATCAGAAGGTAGTAAATGGTATTTTTATAATGTGTGTGATAAACCTCTGGAGAAGCCACGTAGCAATCGGAGATTGACGAATCCTTGTAATAAATGTTAAAATTCACTTTTGATCTTTTGCGATGTGATGAGTAAATATAAAAGAAAAATAACAATCGCATCGCAAGTTTTCAATGGTGTGTAAGAAAAATAGAATATGATTCATGTCGATTTTTCGATTGCGATGATCGCATCGCAATTTCTTTCAGTGAAAACATTTTTTCCAAATTCTGATCGCATCGGAGATTTAAAATGAAGTGGAATTTTATAATCTATCTATGAAAATGCGATTGCGATCGAGCGCAATCGCATCGGAATTTTGCAATGAGAGGAATGCAATGTTTAATCTTTTTCCTGACATGTGATTGCGATAAATCGCATCGCATTGTTATAAATAGAAAAAGGGCAATACTTAATATTGTTCCAAAATTCAATTGTGATTGAGCGTGATCGCATCGGAACTTCTCAAAGAAATAACAACTCTTTAAAAGAACTTTTCCGAATTTCCGATTGCGATTTACTATTCATTTTAACATATTTCTAAGTATAAACTGCGTACATTGAATTAATACAAAAATGCAATTGCGATTGAGCGCAATCACATCGGAATTTTGCAATGAGAGGAATGCAATTTTTAATCTTTTTCCTAAGACGCAATTGCGATAAATCGCATCGCATTGTTATAAATAGAAAAACTCTTTAAAAGAACTTTTCCAAATTTCCAATTGCGATTTACTATTCATTTTAACATATTTCTAAGTATAAATTTTTTATAATATGTTCGAAATATGTTAAAAGTTATTTTAACTCAACAGATTGGTAAGTTTTTAAAACTTTTGAACTTTGTGAATAAAATGTGATATGCATCTTTTTATTTATGGAAAAGATATAAAAAGGGGACTTATTTTTAAATGGGATTTATTCTAAAAATTTAAAAATGGGGAGGATTGTTGTACAGTACAACAATTGGGGAAGAAACAATTATCTCTGAAAAAATGAAGTGAATACTATATTTCAACTAAGTAAAAATTTCTAAAGATAATGAAAACTTTTCTTAAGATAATTCAAATAAAATCTAACTATGTAAAAGAATAAAAATGACTTACAATTTCTTTCTAATTCTTCAAGGACTAAAACATTTTTTGTGTTATCTCAAGCTTTGATTAGTTGATAGTAATAAAGTAATTGGATTTTCTCAAGTTTAGCTTATGCAATATACTCTATTGTCACAACTATTGCTTCTGCTGCAAGCAAACGTTCATAGTCCCGACAGGGTTACCTTTTAACCATTAACTATTCATACACCAAACCTGGTAATGATGAATTGATAAATGAAATCAATAATTATGTCAGAGTTGGCTACCTCTAGAGGAATTGCTTCTACCCATCTTGTGAAGTAATCTGTTGCTGTGAGAATGTACTTATGCTAGTTGGGAAAATGAGGAGTTATCTCACCAATAATATAAAGTCCCCATTGCTCAAATGGTTCTTCAATGTTTACTGGATGTAGAGGAAAAGCTGGCTTCCTCTGCCTTCCACTAGTAGTTTGGAAAATCTTGTACTTTCTCACATAATCATAAGAATCTTTGAAAAAGGTAGGCCAATAATATCCAGCATGGATGGTTTTTTTGGCTATGGTATTGCCTCCAAAATGACCTCCTGCTGGTCCATCATCTAGTTCCTGCAAAACCTTCTTTGCCTCGGTCTTTTCAAGACATCTTAGTAAGATTGAATCATATTTTTTTCTGAATAACACATTATCAATGATTTCATATTTATTATATTTTAATATTAAAGCACATTTATTCTCATAGCTGACATTAGAAGGATCATACCCATTTTTGAAGTAAAACATCAGATCAGCATACTGAGATTCAGAATCTGTAATACTTATCTGACTCACTGAAATAAAATTCTTTAGATCTTGATTTTCTGATATATTATGAGCTCGTGCTAATAATCTGCAAAAACCTTGTCCTCTAACAATCTTTGCTGGTTTAATGTCAATACCATATTCTTGCAAGGCTGCCACCCAATTAGCATTTTTTTCTCCTACTTTTCTTTGAATCAGTAATTGTCTTTGTATGAAGCATATTGTTGCCTTCAAGATTCTATTATTCTATAGTGCATATCTAACTGTACATACAAATTCATAATTATAACTATGTTACTTACAACTAGCAAGATTAGCTTTACCAATCAAGGCACATACAATTTGTATTTCATGCTTTCTATTGTATACAAAAGTGAATTATTTCTAGAATACATAGCTTGTATTTGAGATTCATGTTTTCAAAGACAATAATAAACATTGCATCTTCTTTGTTTTGCAGTGATACTTTTGGAATACAGAGAGATGAAAAATAGGAACTAGTTACTTGCAACTTTGCTTCTCTTATTTTACTGTTTTGAAATCAATGATACAATATAATAGTAAAATTACTATTTTGTGCTAGTAAACATTATCATATATATATATTCAATAAACCAAAAAATATTATAGAAGTTATTCTCATCTTTGAGGAAAAAAAATCTAAGATACATAGTGCTTAGTAAGCAAATCACCATACGAATCTGAAGAATAAATACATGCAAAAAAATGGTTGAAATCATAGACATTGAAAACTAACATCTAGCAAGAACACATCACATAGATACTAATAGTGATATCACTATTCTTTGGATATCCACGTGACGATGATATACTACAAAGATTTCGTTACCAAGAAATAGTAAAGTGGGAACTAATGCATTGCAGTGGTCACTTTTCCTATCACATCACAAATTTGTTCTTCAAGACAATGCAAATACTCATTAAAAAGGTCATGTCATGCATCTCAGTATGAATAAGAAAAGGAAAATTACAAGGAATAAAGTTGTTGGAAAAATATGTTAAGTACAAGCCCAACTTAGAAAAGCTACTAAAAAGTCACATTGGATATATAGATTTCAAACACATAAGAATTTATCCTGATTACCATCAACAAATGCAGAGACATATATTTGCAATGACATGAAAATCAGGTCCTCCAACTTTCTTCGTTACATTTACAAGTGCAAAGCATCTTTGGACACCACTAGTACAAATTCTTATTAAATTACATAGCAATAGAAATAAAGACAAACACATTGAGACAATTGAGGAATGCAACATTGATTATCTTGTCAAAAAGGACCCAGTAACATGTACACGTTACTATAGACATAAGACAAATGCATTGAAGCAATTGCTCTGTCAACATAGCACATTTTTTGGCAAAATATTAGATTATTACTTTCTAACTGAGTTCAAAAATAGAGATAGTGCACATGGACATGCTCCTATATGGATAGAAAATGCTCTAGTATATGGAATTAATACTAACTTAGAAATTGAAAACTTCTTGGATAACTATATAACTTGTAGGAAAAATCACCTTGATCCAGAACTCGCAAAGATACATGAACATCATCATACCAAAAGCTATAAAAAAAGAAAAGCATCACAGTGTAGATACAAGTTTCCAATGCTACTAATGAAAGGAACAAGGATTCTTGAACCAATTACTTCGGTACATGGTTCAATAAATGAAAAAATTTTGTCCTTGCAAAGCACCTTAGGGAAAAAACACCATGATAAATTAACTAGCCATGAAGATTTCTTAGATGAATTCCAGTTAACAGAAACTGCTTACATCAAATTAATACAAATTACATTAACACAACGAATGGTATTCTTGCAATGAAAACCATCAGAAATATGGAATAATAGCTTTGCATACAATATACCACACCTATGGAATGAAAATACAGATGCTCAATATGTTCTAAATGCATATGCTACAATTTCATATTGCATTTCATATATGACCAAAGTTGACAAATCTATGACAAATGCATTCAAAATGATACCAAAAGAACATGCAAAGAGAAAAATTGATGATATTCAAATGATACGGTCTCTAGGCAATGCTTTGCTTATCCTTCAACAAATTTCAGCTCAACAAGCATTCCACATAGTTGTATCACTACCATTGAATCATAGTTCAGGAGAGTACAACTTTATAAACACAGCACCAATAGAAAAACACACATTTATACTTAAACCAACTATTCTTTTGAAACAAATTCCTGACAACTCTGAAGATGTTATGTGCAGTTCTATAATTGATCTGCTCTTAGAATGGCTTTTAGATTTAGATTTATCTGCCATTGATAGCTTTGCCCCTCCTTCTAGTCCCAAAAATGTTGAAGCCTCGAAAATTAGCAAATTTAAAAGAGAATATCATATGAAAAAAGAAATTAACAGTGAATAGATAGAATCCAGCAATTAAAATGAAAAATCAACTACGACGTACAAAAATGCAACTCTTAAAAATTAATTCCGCACAGAATCACTAGATGTGACCCTTTATAAAAGAATATAGAATTAAATGTAGTACAAAAATGTAATCTCCAAGTCAAAATATATTACAAATTAAGAGCCCCTTTATAAATGCATCAAAGGGGTTTAAATAGGTACTCAATAAAAAAAAACAACTAAAAATATTCCTACAATTTATCTAAAATAAAATATCTTAAACTAAAATGCGAACTTGTAGTAGACTAGCTCATTTATCTTCAATTGAGGTGGATGAACAAAGGTGGCAGACATTGAGCATATCTTGGACTTCTGTTGGCTGAGTCATTTTTTAATGTAACTATCCAGTGTATGTAGCATCAGAGAATTCAGGAATTATACATTGAATAGTATTCGAAAGGAATTTGATAGCCATCTGCTAGCTATGTGGCTTGATCAGATAAGACCACATATTATCCCATGAAATTCCTTGAAGTTTGCTAATTTTTTTTATTTTTATCGATTATCTCTTGCTTCCACCTATAATCAACTTCTTTTACTTTAGGTAACTCGCCTGCAATACAATATGAGATCAAATTGGTAGCGTAGAGGTTGTTATTAATCAATTGTGTTGTATTATTCATTAAACTTTTAGCCCTTGATGTGGCTCTTTCTAATTTCATTAACTGTTGTTCCCATTCCATAAATAGAATTTCCTTGTGTCTTTCTTCAATTCTAGCAAGGTTAGCTTTTCTTCCTTCCTTTTTATCCTTCCATGAAAGAAACTCGAAAATTTTATCATCAACATCTTCAATTTCTTGCCTAAGAGTGACTGATTTACCTATCAAAGATGATGTAATTTCGTACAAAGGCTCAATTTCTATCAACTTTAAACAAAATTCATTTAACTATTGAGATAGCAATTTGTTCATTTCAAGATCTTTAGTAATGAATTGATCCAGCTTAGGATACTCCTTGAACTTGTCCATTTCTGATTGGAACATTTTTTCCTGTTCAACCCTTGAATTTCTCTCATTCTATAAAATGTTTTGTAGCTTTTATAATTTTTGAGTCAACTGTTGTTGCTTGCCCAAGGTTTGTTCATCAATAATTTTATTTTCAAGGCTGAGTTGCTCTTCTAGTTGTTTAGCTCTGATTTCTGCATCTTGTACCCGCTGTTCCAACTGAATTATCTTTTGATGATCGCCTGCAACCTCTTCTTCAAAGATAGTAATTTGCATATCCTTTTGTTTTACTAGCTGTGAGACTTTAGAAGCTTTATCTATAGTGGCAACACTATAGGCACCAGCATACTGAGACACTTTGGTGAGATCCTCAGATGGATCCACCTCAGCATTTTTATAAACAACATTTAGCTATTCCCCCTATGATGCCAAAAGAGCATCTTGATCTGCTCTCCTCCTTTTCCTTTGTTTTCTTACCACAGCCCTATGTTTGGGACTATAGAATATATCTAAAGGAGGGATTTCTTCTATTTTTAGCATAATTTATTTAGTGGGGTTTTCAGGAATGATTTCCACATCCTGATCTTTGGGATCGTCAACTTCAGGATTGTTTTTCAATCCTATCTACTGTGCAAATTGTTGATATTGATTTAGAAAATGAGAAGAAACAACCAATTCAGTATCTACTTGTCCTCCCAGTTGAGAACCTGCATCATTCTTGGATGCCTGTTCAGTTCTTTTACTTTTTGTACTTCCCTTTTCAATATGTACCTGGGCATTAGTGCCAGTGTTCCCTTTTTTTGTCTGCACTAAAGGCTTCTGTGTATACTTTTGAGAAGCTATTTTTGTTTTGGCACTGTTGGCTTTATTGTTGTCATCCTTTTTCCCTAAAGTAGAATCAAATCCTTCTACTTCTTTACCAGAACTACTTCCTGCTTGTTGTGATGCTTTCTCCTGTATGGGAGCTCTCCACTGATCAAGAGGAAAATTAACTAACCTTTGTCTTCTATACAACAAAAAAAATTTCAAGTCCTCAGCGTGTAACTTGGACTTGGCTAAATCAAAGACTTGGGATATATCATCCATGGAAACAAAAAAATCATCAAAAATGTCTGGTTCATGCTCGAATCGGGCAATCAAAACAGACATACTAATATCATGTGCCACTTTCCTTGGGTCCTATTGTCTTCCAGGAATTGTTGAAAACTTAAGATTAGAAATCTTACCAACTTCTTTTCCAGCATGAGCAAAACTATTAAGAGTATAGTCACCACACTTAAAAGGGAAGGTAGGCCACATAATATTTTTATTTTTTTTCAAAATTCTAGACATTCCTTCAACTGTCAGTTGATAGGAAATCTCCTGAGCTAACAGCTTATGTGGAACATATAGGGGAAGGATATGTGGCTAAGCAATACTCCCAAAAATTCTGATATAAGTAATTTTTTCTTCTTCGAACCAATCTCGGATAGAAGACAAATCAGTCTTGGCTTTATTGGACAGTCTAGGCGAGAAATGACCGAAAATAGTTTGGTAGATTGAAATTAGAAAACCATGGCAGACTCTGTAAGCATGAAGTTTGAAATGTTCTTTCCATAAGAAATTATGATACACATGAATAGGAATAGGTTCTTTTGGATTCCATTTCCAACCTAGCATGGGGAACTCAGAATTGAAACAGAGGGTGTCCAAAATATAACCACAACAATGGAAAGGGAAAGAATTCCCTGAATTCTTATCTTTTCTATACTCTAGAATTCGATTAGCTATCTTATCCGACAAAATTACAGCCCAATCCATAATTTCAGAATTAAGTGCAAAATTAATTAACAGGACCATTGGAATAGAAAATCTAGCATAGTTGCCATTTCCTAACAACCTACACATCATTACTATGGCATAACAATATGGAGGTGCAATAGACTCCACAGAGTACATACTTGATGCCTCTTGCTTATGTTTCTCAGGGTTATTCCTCCATTCTTTGATTGGCTCTGCCTGGTTTGGATGTTCTTCAGCATATTCCTTAAGGAATTATTTGTTGTAAATATTTTGTGGATTGGGAAGATGGTACATTTCTTTAATATCTTCTACCCCGAATGACCCGAATACTCATCCAGAAGCATAAACAAAAGTCCTGTTTTGAATGGTCACATTTTCAATGACCCATCTGATAACATCATAGTAGGGAAAAATATTTTCCCAGGCAGCAAATCGGTGTAAAAATGAATCTCCCAATGCACTAAGTTGAGATTCAGAGTCTGAGTCTAAATCTTCTTCATCAGGAACAGTTTCTTTGGGCACAACAACCATAGGTTTCTCTTTTTCAAGAAAATTGTATACATTCTCCCATGTCATCTTCCCCAGTCCTTGATAGGAGGTGTCTGTGACTAAATTGAGCTTCGCCGGTTTTTCCTTGGGCGGCATGTTTATTACAGGAGCATTTGCAACAAAAACAGCTTTAGACTTTCTTCTTCTCTTTGACATTTCAGAATCAGGTAAACTCTCTTTGGTTCTACAAATGAAAGGATTCAAACTTCTGTTCTGTAATTCAAATGAATGCTTTCAACCGAAATAAAACACAATAATGAGAACAGCTACAAATATTTTAATTACCATTTAATCTCCCTGTATTTTCAACATTTGTTGTATAATCAGAGATCGGCGAATCCTTGTAATAAATGTTAAAATTCACTTTTGATCTTTTGCGATGCGATGATTCATGCTGACTTTTCAGTTGTGATTATCGCATCACAATTTGTTTCAGTGAAATAGTTTTTACCAAATCTTGATCGCACCAGAGATTTAAAATGAAATGCACTGTTATATTCTATCTCCAAAAATCCGATTGCAATTGAACGCAATCGCATCGGAATTTTACAATGAGAGGAATGTAATGTTTAACATTTTTCCCAAGACACGATTGTGATAAATGGCATTGCATTGTTATAAATAGAAAAAGTGCAATACTTAATATTATTCCGAAATGCGATTGCCATTGAAAGCGATTGCATCGGAACTTCTCAAAGAAATAAGAACTATTTAAAAGAACTTTTCCGAATTTCCAATTGCGATTTACTATTCATTTTAACATATTTCTAAGTATAAAATTTTTCTAATATGTTCAAAATATGTTAAAAGGTCTTTTAACTCATTAGATTGGAAAGTTTCTAAAATCACAAATCGCAAGTTCTTATGTCTTTAGCCGATTTCAATGGCAAGTCTCGTACTCGATAAGTTTTAGAACGAAAAATTATTTTCCATATTTGGTTTAAGTTTTTTCACGTTCAGTCGGGTCCACAGTTGTAAAAGGTTCATTTGATACGTTGTACTTTGTCATGCAATGGAGAACTTTGATAAGTTTTCTTTTGTAATACTTTTACCTGTTTTATTATGTATAGTTTAAAAAATACATATCCCAATATACTTTATTGTTTGAAAAAAATAACTATAGATTTATTATTTTATTCCTTACTATATTAATTTAAAAAAATATAACTTTAATTTTATCTTTAATTCTTTGTTTTTCAAATTTATTATTTTATTTTTAACTATGCAATCTCTTGTTCATAATTAATTTGTGTGCTCATCCTACCTGCTTACACTCTCTGTCCATATACGAACTATATTCATTTTTATTTCTTAAATCTATGCACTCTCCACAAAGTTAATAAATTCCTCTGTCCATTCGATTTATTATAATCTATGCATTTTCCAATAATTTAAAAACCAACACCAAACCTGCCTACACATATAACATGCTCTCATATTCTAACACCAACACTAATCTTTGAAAAATTCAGGCGCCACAGCTTTATAAACCCTTCTTTTCTATTTCTCGATGCGATTAATCGCAATTCAATGCTTCCGATTGCGATTAATGCATTTGCCAATGTTCTGATGCGATGCCCTTCCTCTGATGCGATTGATGCATTTGCAAACGTTCTGATGCGATTAATGCCTTTTAAGCCTGAACTTGAAACACATATAAATCACAGTCCATAAACGCATCAGCTCCACAATTGCCATCGGGACTTTTATTAACATGTTCCGCTGTTATGATTTTCTCCAATGCGATTTGTGAGGGTCCCACAAGGTTAATAAATTCTTATGTCCATTCGATTTATTATAATCTACGCATTTTCCTATGGTTTCAAGACCAACACCACTCGTCAGTCCCATGATGCATTATACCCTACCTTTATATATCGCGCACCAACTATGATATATGAGCATACGCACAGAAATTAATGAGGTATGGCCCAGCCTTTATTCCATTTAAATATTTCAAAAGAGCTGGAATATTATTATATCGTGAAGGTTAAACCAATTTGACAGGGTCTCAGGAGTTTACGTATATAACAATCTGTCAGAGACCATAAATGCTGACTGATACAGAGAAAACGACTCTCTCTATGTATATGCGTAACTCAATGCTTCTGATTGCAATTAATGCATTTTCCAATGTTCTGATGCGATGCCCTTCCTCCGATGCGATTGATGCATTCACAAACATTCCGATGTGATTAATTCCTTTTAAGCCTGAACTTGAAACACATATAAATCACAGTCCATAAACACATCAGCTCCGCAATCGCCATCGGGACTTTTATTAACATGTTCTACTGTTATGATTTTCTCCGATGTGATTCATGAGGGTCCCACAAGGTTAATAAATTCTTCTGTCCATTTGATTTATTATAATCTATGCATTTGCCTATGGTTAATAAACCAACACCACTCGTTGGGCCCACGAAGCATTATACCCTACCTTTATATATTGTGCACCAACTATGATATATGAGCATACGCACGGAAATTAATGAGGTATGGCCCAGCCTTTATTCCATTTAAATATTTCAAAAGAGTTGGAATATTATTATATCATGAAGGTTAAACCAATTTGACAGGGTCTCAGGAGTTTACGTATATAACAATCTATCAGAGACCATAAATGGTGACTGATACAGAGAAAACGACTCTCTCTATGTATATGCGTGCTATCTGACAGACTACAAAGGGCGGCTCGTACGGGGAAAATGCATTCAGCACTGTCTCGTTACTATAAAGTACAAGACCTACATGATAGATATAAATGTTTTTGTAATGGCAGTACAAATAATGGCGATAAAATCTAGGCATTTTGCAATAAGAAGTGAAAGTTTTTGGCCAATTAGATAACAGATAATTCAAATTAAAATAATTAAAATAAATGAACAATAATAAATCTTATAGTGAACCATGGAAAAAATAAAAAAAAAATTGAAAACATATGTCTAATCAAGGTGAATTAATGTCACAATCAGGAAAAACCTGATGCGTAGTATCTTGCTAGCGGCAGGTACAATAAATAAATGACAAATTAAATAAATAAATATCTGCAAACTGTATTAATAATAATAAATAACAAACAATTTAATAAATAAAAAGCTAAGACTATAATTATTAATTAATAATAAGTGGAAATATTTAATAGTAAATACATCAATGGTCTTAATGGTCAAATGTTAATGGACTTGGCTAGTGAAGCCTCAACTTTTCCACTTTTCCCACAAATTATCAAATACCACATCGATATGTTTCCTTCTCAGGGTTGGTCAATATTATTTATTAGTGATTTTATCATCAATATGATCATATACACATTAATCTTGCTAAACTCTTTGGACTTCTGGATAATCATCTTGCTAATATCTCTAGTCTTTAAGATAGCCATCTTGCAAGACTTTAAACCCTATATCCACTATAAAATTTAGCATAAGCATAACTAGAAATTGCGCCACATGTTGCAAAATAAAAGCCTTAACGCAATAGAATAGGAAAGAGTAGACTAAAAAAAATAAGATGTTGCAGAGAATGAGCCATCGTTAAGGAATGATTGGAAAATTTTGCTTCCATGGAAGCACGTCATGTTGGTTTCAAAGATAATGATGATAAGAGTCATCAAATAGAAAGATACATTTCTTAAACTCCAAAGCCTCCTCTTGATTGAAAAAATACTAAACTGATAAGATATAGTAAATTTCTTGGCACAATATGTCACCTTGCAACACATCCAAATAAAACAACTGAAGTAAATACTATCATATGGTTTTCAATGCATTTATGTAATTAAAATAGATCTAAGAGCTTTTGAAGACTACGTCATTGAAAATTAGAAACATCTTCATGCGTTTTGGCATCAACATAAAAATGAAATTATTAGCATATATCATTGCAGACATGGCTACAGTTTTTCATGGATTAGGTGGTATGTATCAACAAGAAAGATTAAATTATGTTATAGGTAATGCAACTATTACACGAACTATTCATAGTCCTTAACGATATACTCAAATTTCTTTCACAATACTAATCAAGTGTCTAAAGTAGCCAATATCACTTCCAACATCACATATTTGAACATACAAGTTGTAAAAAATGAATTTGTTTCTATTAAAACATACAAGTTGTAAAAATTGGATTTGTTTCATAAATTTTAATAGAATCTTGTGCTTAGGTCTAACATATATTTTTTACACTCTGAAACATTTTCTTGATTGAAAACATACTAAACTCATAAGATATAGCTGAAGAGAATATGTGTGTGTGTGTGTGTGTGTATTTTAATTTAATTTAAAAATAAAAAATAAATATATTTGAATACATTAAATAAATAATTTTTAATTTAACAATTAATTATATCAAGAAAAGGAAAGGACCATGTTATAGTGAAATCTTACTGCACTATTTCTTCCTTGAACCTTACAAATCATTCTACCTTCAAAATCAAAGGTATTTTTGGTGTAGTTCCTCCATATTTAATATAACTTTTTCATGATCTTTGAAAATATTAAAAAGATCAGTGATCTCCCTAGTGTCTACCATGTTCTTGTTTTTTCAGTGTCGTTGATATGAATTTGGTTTCTTTTTTTCTTTGTGAAGTTAGTAAAAAAGGTATGGAGAGGTGGCTTTCATCACTTCAAGAGAAGTAAAAATAAGGCTATTGAGAAAATAACTTCAACATTGAGAGATATTCGGTAGCATTTATGGAATTGGTGAACATGTCTTGTTCTCTAGTGTTTGCTACACAACATAGATTTCTTGATCTTGTGTAGAATAAATGAATTTGTATCTAGCTTATATTACATTAACAATGAAATTGCCAAAATTCATGGCAGGCTTTCCATCACATTTGTAGAGAAAAGTATAACATAGTGTCACACTTTTCTTATGAGAGCTAAATGCTCCTATATGCAGGATCGATTTCATCACTTAAGAGTAGTAAAAAAAAGTTTATTGCAAAAAAAAATTCAACACATTTGTAGAGCAAATTATAACGCGCTATCACACTTTTATTATCAACGCTAAATGCTCCTATATGAAACAACTATGGTTTTCATCACTTAAGAGAAGTAAAAGAAAATTTATTCAGAAAAAAAGTCCAACACATTTGTAGAGAAAATTATAACACATTATCAAACTTTTCTTATCAGAGCTACATGCTCCTATATGAAACAACTATGGCTTTCATCAAGAGCAAAACAAACAATTTTATTGAGAAAACAACTGTGGCACTAAGAGAGATTTGGAAGCAATTGTTGAACTGGTGAACATGTCTTGCTCTATGGTGTTAGATATTGGGCATAGATTTCTTGATATTGTATACAAGAATGTAATTTTTCATGTAGCCTATACTACATTAACCATGAAATTGTCAACATTTAGGGAACAGTTTCCATCACATTTGTAGAGAAAATTACAATAGAGTATCACATTTTTCTTATCATATATAAATGTTCCTATATGAAACAACTACTACAAGCTATAATAAGAAGAGAAATAAGAATCTTGTTTGGGACTTGAGATAGATTCATTCTCTGCATATCTAGAGTAAAGCTTAATAAAACAAAACTCACCATACTTTGAATTTTTGAAATAAATATCTTAAAAATTAGAATATCAATTTAATACATTTTACTCAATTACACATTTAACAATATTCCTTTTAAAAAATTTAAATACAAATTACTATTTTAAATAAAACTATTTTAAATAAAAAAAAGTACAAATAATAACATTAATTACCATGGCCCTCGTGTACATTCCTCTTATTACTTATGTTTGTAACTTATTCTTAATCACATAGTGTCAATTTATTAAAACTATAATCTACAAGTGTCACTTTTTATAGCTTTGGTGGAAGGATAGAGTATCTAAATTACCTTACCCTTTAAGAAGCATCCTCAATTACTGTACCAGTCACCTCGGCATCCAACCTAGAAATCTTAGGTTATTCTAAATTGATCAAGAGTATAGAATTTTAAGGATGGTGTTTTATTTGCCCTGAAATTCCCATGAGGTCCATCACTATGTATGCAATTCATTGCAACCTTGGATATATTCTATGAGTTGTTGTGATTTTTTTCTTGTGGCTACAACTTAGTTTTGGTTGTCACCTAGTTATCATGAATCAAAAATTTGGTATCATCTAAGATCCTTATAGCATTATATATATTCTGTGAACTAATGAGAAGTTTTGTTTATAACAATGATTCAAAAATCAATTATTATACCACAATATTGACTTTCTTATTATCTGTTTTGTTTATGAACCCTTTAAAAAAACCACAAGAACATTTTATTTTACAGTCTGATCTCCCCAGCATGTGTGTTGGTTTAAAAAATTAGAGAGTAAATTGAGTGGTTATTGTTAGAAATTGTTGTATAAGATGGAAAATTTGGATGGTTTGTAGACAATATGGATTGCATAACAGATATCCATTTTGAATTTTTTAGTGTCCCTGACCACCATTTCAACTGAGAACGTTAATACATCACTATGTGAATGATAACTTGTAACATCGTTAGCCTTTTTATTTGATTGTGGATCAAGTTATAAACTAATAACTTGTGAAATCCATAGCCATTTTCTTTAATTGTGGGTTTCAAAAACTTGAGAGTAAATTGAGTGGTTATTGTTAGAAATTGTCAATGCATCTAATAGGATCCATTTCAACTCAGAATTTCAATGCATCACTGTGCATCTAATAGGATCCATTTCAACTGTGAATATCAATACATCACTCTGTGAATGACTACTTGTGACATCCCTAGCCATTTTCTTTGATTTTGGATCAAGTTATAAACTAATAACTTGTGAAATCCCTAGCCATTTTATTTGATTGTGGATTAGGTTATAAACTATAATATACTAACTCTTCAGAAGACTTTGGAATATATATTGGATGAATGGAAAGGTTATGGTGAAACTTGTACAAAAAACCCCTTAGGGTTGTCTCAATTTACTCTATTGTTAATCATATAGTGTTAACTTTGCAAAACTATAGGACTTAAAAAGGGGAAAGATGTTATGCACAGAACACAGTGGCCTCACGATGAAGTTGTAGTCTCTATGAAAGAAGAAGGGTATTTCCAACAGGATGGAAAAATGTCGTGGAAGATGAAAGAAATTTCATTCATCTGTTTTATGATCTTTTATTATGGGGACACTATGTCTATAGATAGTAATGATGATATCAAAGCTAACTATCAAGCATCGCCCCTCTTGGATATTGTTGACACTCCAAATAAGAGCACCCACACACACACACATATATATACTTCTAGGTTGAAATGTACAAAAGAGTATTATTAAAATAAAAAACGTAAATTTTTTTTGATCATATCATGCAAACTAAATTTATATTTCATATAAGAGCACAAATATATACTTCATAGCTAGGAGTATTGTTGATTTTTACAACTAGGCATATTTTTGAGAGGTTTTTTAGAGAAAAATTTGTGCACCTATCGACTTACGGCGTTTTCTTTGCAACATCTGGTGCAAATACTAGTTTATATATTAAAAAATACTACTTATGAATAATAAAACAATTTTAACATAAATAATATATAACAAAAAAAACCATGTATTTTTGGAATAATAAAATAGTTGTTAGAACAAGAAAAACTATGTATATTTGGATGTATGAAAGTCTAGATGCATTTTATTAAGTAAAATTTTAAAATAATAATGGTTATAAAAATTTAAAAATAATTTTATTAAATAATTAGTTTAGATCAATATTATTTATGAGATGGATCAATTCTCATTTCACTCTAAAAGAGCTTTGCATATCAAGACATTTGATCTCTCTTGGCTCTTGATATTGATCTAGGCCATCTTAAGTCCCCCCTTTAAATAAACTACATTCCCCCTGAATACCATGGGCCATTGACCCATGGGCTGTTTTTATAGTTTATTATTATTTTATTTTATTATTCTTATTTTTTATTGTATTTTGACCTAGTTAAAGTGTTCATTACATTATGTCAATATTTTTATTTTATTTTATTTTATTTTTATTTTTATGTAATTTGACATAGTAAAAATGTTAAACACGGCATATCAACATTTCTATCATACTTTGTTGGAGAGCACTGTGATACAAAAATGTAATATTTAAATACATAAAGAGTTATTTTCCTTTTTATAGTGCTTTTTATCCATGCAATTTAAATTAATTGGTTTATGTGGAGTTTAATTTTATGATATAAATTTTATTTAAATCTAAAAAATTGGTTCAATTCCCTTCCCCAATCGGGGTGATGTATTTGGACATGTTGTTGAAGATTGAGTTAAAAAAAGAAAAATAAAATAAAATTGAAAGGTACTACGAAGCTTACAAAAAACAAATAGCATCGTTTTAACTTAAAGTCACCAAAACCTAAATACTTATCTTAATTTCCCCTTTTAAATAAACAACGTTCCACATCAATACCACGGGTCAATATCATGGGCTGTTTTTATAGTTTATTATTATTTTATTTTATTATATTTATTTTCTATTGTATTTTGACCAATAGTTATATTCCTTTTTCATAGTGTTTTTTATCCATTTATTTTAAATTAATTGGTTTGTGTGGAGTTAATTTTATGTTATAAATTTTATTTAAATCTAAGAAATTTTTAATAACATCATTTAAACTTAAAACTTGTGGATCTAATGGACTAAAACGTTTCAATCGTCTAACATTTGATCCAATGGCTCAAACATGGATGCATTGGCAGCTAGGGGAGTTGTTTTCAAATAAGAATGCCTTAAGGCGTAATTATATCTTGCTAATCTCTCTAGCCTTTAACATAACAATATTTCAAGCATTCAAACCCCATATCCACTATAAGCTTTAGAATAATTATATTTTGACACGATATGGCATTAAAAATGGAGAAAAATTTTAGTTCATGAGAAAGCCCATACCAATATTTCTACACATTATACCTCCTAACCTTATTATACCCCTAATCACTATGACATTTTAACCTCAAAGTCCCTAATATAATGATTCATTAACATATTAGACATTTCCTCTTTTACATTATGACTTTCAATCACTAGAATTTTAATATTAAAGCTCCTAACATGACGATTCATTAATAGGTTATCAATTAATATGTTATCAATTTTATATTAAGTTATTTTTTAAGAATTCATATATTATGTTTATACATAATATTGATTCCGATTTATGTAGGAACACAATAAATTATAGAAATAAATAGAAAAAGCGGAGATGCAGTGGAAATAATACTTCATTTCATTAATACCAAGTAACAAAAATATGCGTACAGACATAATGGAAATAAAATAGCTAGGGGATTGGTAGCTTATCTCTGAGAAGAGATGTGGCAGATATAGGCCTCTAAACTGTGTTATAATGAGGCTCGAAGGCCTATTTATTGTTGAGAAACAATGGAAAGCCATAAAAATCCAAAACGTAACACTAGGAGATGAAGTGCAAAAACTATGGGCCCTGTTTGAGTAAATTGGTACATCAATCGTCCCAAGGACGAAAATTTGGCATACGATATCTGTTTGATGCGCTCAATGCCTCATTAGAAATATCTATCCAAGGAATATAAATTTTGAGTGAGAAAAATCATTCCATGGACCCATGTTGCTCCCGATCTACCCAAACAACGTCGTTTAGGGCCTCGAAACGACTTTGGAAGTTTGGGACCCAAAAAACAACTAAAAATAGTAATTTTTGTTGAAACTTAAAAATAGAAAGAACTGAATGTGGGGGTCCGAATGGAAGAGGTGGGTGACCACCAATATCCAAGTGGATCATTAGGGCCTTAAAACGTCTTTGGAAGTTCATGACTCGAAAAAATGCTAAAAATAGTAAGTTGTGTTGAAACTGAAAAACTGAAATAATTGATGGTGTGGGTCCAAATGGAATAGGTGGGTGGCCACCAATATCCACATGGATGATTCCTCCCTCCTTAGCAAGAAATTTCCCCATTGCATTAAGTTCCTCCATGAGAGGAAAATTTTGTTGAACTTGGTGTTCGATTTGTCTAGGATGTCGTGGACCTGCTGGTGGACGTGTTGTGGATGCATTCAATAAATTTGGTTGCCTTAGACAGTACATGTGTGGATTATTTTTTTTTACTCGTATGAGGTATGGAAACATCATGCGGCAGTGCTCAGGGAGTTAGATCAATGAAGTGCTTATCTTGAGAGTACAGAGGTACCCCTGTGGGTGAGGAGAAAATGTCGTCATATTCCTCCACGAATTTTTTCATCGGCTATAGCCGTGCAAGGGAGCCATGTTTCGAGGCTCTTGCCACAATTTTCTTCTTTCCCTACGAGCAAGTGATAAGTAAAATAAATTTCCTATTTTGGGAAACAATCTTACTGTATTGTTTTGCAATAGTCAAGGAGATTGTAGGACGCGGTACTACCTCCGGTATCATGTACAACTTATTTCCCAATGTAATAACAACAGAACGAGGCCTAGACTCATAAACAACATGTCACCTCCACAAGTATGGTTGGCCCAATAATACATTAGCTACATCAAGAGGAGGAACATCACACAATAACTCATCCATGAATGGCTTGATGTTGTATGGATGGCGACATTGCTGGTGGACACAGTGATCTCTCCCTCGCTGAAGCAACCTGATGGTATATAGTTACGGCTATGATATGGTCGGTAGGTCGATCAGCTTCATGAACTCTAAATAAATGATCTTCTTTTGGCTTCCGATATGGACAAGAAATTGCAGTGGAGAACATTTCACCCACATCTACGAATGGAAGAGGCGCTCCACTTCCTCTGGATTCTCAGGATCCTCCCTCTAGAGCTTGGCGGTGGAAACAATGGTACTGGGGTCCACATCAATGATCTTCTTCCATTTTTAAACTCCCTTGTCAGGTTCTGGCTCGGGATCTAAACATGCATCTGATCCGCAAGCCTTTAGTTTGGCCACCAGCGTTTATTTGGCTTGACACTCGTTTATGATGTGAGTGGGGTTGTTATGAAATTCACACCACTTCCTCGTGTCATTATTTTGACTTTTGGTTGTGTTCTAAGTCACCCCACTTTGGCTCTTCCCACTATTCCATAGTTTGCGGGTGCCTTTCACTGGCTTTGGATTCGCAGATCCAATGTTTCACTTCTTGTGCTTACATTTCTTCTGAATATTGGTGGCATAGTGATATTTCAAGCCAAGTGAGGAAATGTCAAGGAATTCCATTTCATCTTGAATGTGTCTATGCAAACATCTTCGGTACTTGAGAAACAAATTCCTCTCTGAATCTTTAATACCCAACTTTGTGCACAGGGTATGGAACAAATTTGTCAGTTCGGGCACATCTTGATCCCTTGGCTACCGCAGTGTGGTCCATTGGATGTACTTGTCCTCATAGCCCCCCACAAGGTAATATTGTTCCTTCATGCTATCTCAAAATGAATTCCAAGTGGGTCCAGCCAAGAATAGAGAGGGTTCCCTCTCGTCCTTTTTCTCACAGTAGGTTCCCACCAGTATTTGACATGGGACGAATTTGAGGAGTGAAAATATAATATTTTCTCGGTCGGAGAAATCATAGACTGAGAATAGCCTTCTGGCATATCAACCATCTATCTATCCTCTATATCTATCTGGCCTTCAAATACATTAATGTCAAAGTTTACCTCTACCTTAAAAGGAGTGGCGCCTCCAGAGTGGTTGTTGGATGTCGATGCACTGTAGGTGGGACACCCGTTGAAGGATCTAAGAAAAGTTATCCACCATCATGTTGTTTTTTTTCTCGAGGGCCTCCTCGAGAAATATTTTGATAGCATCTCCTGCTACCTCATTTTTTTTTCTTCTGCCATGGGAGGTCATTGGGGTTTCTGAGGCTGATCTTGCAAGGGTTGAACCATATTGAGCCCTAACTCCTTATACCTTGACCTCGTTGGTGACATGAAAATAAAAATAGAGAAATTAAACACTGATCTGATACAAATAATATGGATTTATGTAGGAACACAATAAAGTATAAAAATAGACATAAACATAGAGATGCAGTGGAAAATAATACTTCATTTCATTAATACCAAATAACAGAAATATTCTTACAGACATAATGGAAATAATCTAGCTATGGAACTGGTAGTTTATATTTGAGAAGGGATGTGATGGCTACAGGCCTTTGAACTATGTTACAATGATGCTCGAAGGCCTATTTATTGTTGATAAATAATGGAAAACCCTAAACATCTAAAAACCTAACCTTAGGAGATGAAGCTCCAAAATTATGGCCCCATTTGGGTAAAATGGTACATCAATCATTCTGGGGACATTACTTTGGAATACAATCTTCATTTGACGTGCTTGATACCTCGTTAAAAATATCTATCCAATAACTATAACTTGGTACTTCTCTCAGCTTCTCATTTTCTGGTATAGGGTAAGTTTTTTTATTTTATTCATTCTAAATATTTTTATACTAGTGACGGCTTGTATTATTTTTTTATATATATATTTGTTTAAGCAGCCCTTTCATTCTAAAATTTTCTTTTTATACACAGTGACAAATTTCGTTGAATTTAATTTGACTTTTTCTTCTTACTGCTCATTGTTTTATTTACTTAGGAATTTATGCTATTGTGAGCTCACTCCTTTCAATTGTGATAATAATCTTTTGCCACCGAGTTAATTTTTGTTATCCTTCCCTTTATAGAAGATTCTTGTTCGGGTTTTTGAACAAGTGTAGCTGAAGTACTGTATGCTCCCATTTCTAGAACACTAGGTAAGGCTTACATATTTATTTTGACTTCCATTCCTTTTTCTCTTCCCTGAAATTGAAATAAAATCCCTATTATATATATTTGAAATCGATTTTCTATTTATCAAAGTGATATTTCAGATTTGTTTTTTTTTCCGTTTAGATTATCTTTTCTTATTGCTATTCGGATGGGTTTGGTGATACACAGATGTGTGACTACGCTCATATGGAACATCAAACCATTTCCACAGTTACTCCAGACTTATAACCCTGGCTCTCCATATGTAATTTCATAATAATTATACTATACCTATAACGTCTTATTACTGTTTCTTTTTCTAAATTATTCTTTTCGTTGTGTCTACAGGTAAGTTCATGTTTTGATACCAGATAATCATTGCCGAGCCCATTTCATTGATTTCAATTTCAGCATTATAACTTCTTTTGACTTTTAAATCAGGTTGGTCGCATCTCATTGAGAAATCTCTCTACGTTTACAAATTTTACGTCCCTTTTTATTTTCAAGGGAACCAATTTCTCTTCGGACAATTTCATCCATCGTTTTTCTGTGGAAGATTTTTATTTAACTCATTTATGGGATATTTTTATCATCCATAATCTTTCTATAATAATTTTAAATTTTATACTCGGGACTATGTGATAACTCTTGCTTCTATACACTTACCCACAAAAATGAAACAATGATGAGTTAATTTATATTGCCACTGAACAATCAATTTGTTGAAAATAGACCCACTTTATTCTAGAATATTTTTCTTCATTTACTTTTACGAGTATAATATATTTCTAGCAGATATCTTAATCATGTAATGCATGAGAGAGTTTCTTTCAACAGCTAAATATAACTTACATCTTTCATTTCATGACTATTTCATAATAAATTCTACTTGACTATGAAGTTTATTTACTAAGTACCGGTTGCCATACAAGTCTCTTGAGTTCCAGATTTCTGTAGAATAATATGAAATAATTTATGCAGCCCTTCACCATAATCGGATTTATTTATGGCAAAGGATTTGATATGGATACATATTTCTATTTGATGTAACAATTGTAAAATGTTGATGTTTCAGTATCTTTTTTATTTCATATATCTAACTTCCATTTAATAGAACAGTTTAAGTTCTTAACTCTACAATTCTTGTCACTATAGTAGGGCTAGTATACTATATTCAATACTTCTATAACATGTTTAGTTGTGTTCTACATGTTGCTCCTATTTACAGTTTAGTTAAAATTTTCTGTTTATACAACACAGCAACTAAATTTTCATTTAAAAGAAAACAAGCTACAAATTTAAAATTGTTATTATATTTGACATTCAGATGATCTATCGTCTCTAAACTTTATTGCTGCAAGGTACCTATCTGCAGATCCAAAACATCTTTGGTTTCGACATTCTGGGTGATGATCCCTACCTAATTTTCTCCCTGCTATTAAACATACTGAAATTTCAGCTATTAGATCTAGTTTGTAACTGCATGAGGTACTGAAAAACAACCAATCTAAAATTTGGATAAGAAATTCTAACACAACAATTCATATAACCTTGATATACTTAATACAAACTTAAAATAATTTTCAAAATTTTGCATGCATACCGATACTATGACCAGTACTCCCAAACTTTGAGTTCTCTTCTCTCCAAAACTCACCCCCGAGCTGAGATCTTCTAGTGACATAACCCCTCAGTATGTTCTGGAGCAGCTTATTTAAGCCATACTTTCCTCAAGCCTATTTCTAAATTCTTCGTCCAGAATTTTTAGGATGATTTATTCCTACTTTGCCTAGGCTTCCCTTATTGAGGTACTTTTAAAGCTACTTTATCCACTTTTCCAGCTTTTTCCACCTCTTCCCAATTGCTTTCCTCTTCATTGGAGAAATTAGATTTTTCTCTCCCAATCTAATTTATCATTATTCCTTTCAAGGCTTTTTGAAAGGTTTTGGAAAAGTCTTAACCTTATCCATATCCTCATGGATCAGGCATATGATCTCCAATATCATCTGGTCATAGTGCACACATAAATATTTCATTTATTTTTCATTAATAAATATTTAAATAAAAATCCACACAATAATTCTCCATTGGGGTCCACTCCCATTTGGATTTTGTTGAAATTTCTAACTTAAAAAGCATAGAAACTTGTGGTGTTACACCCAATTCTAGCCAGATGACCTGCGTCAATGGGCTTGGCATTAGCATGGTAGACTATGTTATTTTGGATCTCCCTTTATACAACGAAATAATAAGTTTTGACATCTTAGATGACCACGAGCCTAACTTTGATCAGAGGCCTTTACCCATAACTCTCAATTTTTTCATGCATAAAGATCCCATAGAAGATAATCCTTATAGTCAAAACAACTTAATCTTTGATAGAAATAAAAATGATCTCTTTCTAAATGAATTAAAAACTAATTTGCTTCCTTTATCTAGTATAGACAACATATATGACCTCTATCATAATTTTAATAAAACCCTCTCATATTTTACTAACAAGTTCTCAATTGAAGTCTCAAGTAATAAAAAAAGTAGAAAAACCAACCCATGGTATTAGAAAGAATGTAAAAGTGTGAGGAGAGAAATTAAGGAAGTTGTTGATTAATCTCTCAAAATTGACAAGATAAAAATCTACAAAGCCCTAACTAAAAGGAAAAAAGAGCAATATGTTTGTAAAAGACAAGATAATCTCTTACACCTCTCTAAGGTGGCTCCTAATAAATTCTGGAGGCAGATTCTAACTAGGAAAACTAAAGATAATAATAAAATTTCTTTACACAACTCAAATTCCTATCTTAAAAAGCTTTATGAATCTCCAAATTCCAGGGATTTTGAAACCCTGCTCACAATGAAAGAATTTTTCTCATTAGAAGACATTGATTTTGGGGTTAAAGACCTGACAAATGGGAAAGCTAAAGAAATTGAAGGTTACCAGGAAGAAATCTTAAAAATTGGAGGTCCTGTCCTTATCCCCCACATCCACAAGATTTTCAACCAAGAGGTCAAGCAAGGGTTCCCTAGACCTTGGACTCAGAGCCTCATTATCCCTATTTTTAAAAGCGGGGATACAAATAACCCCTCTAATTATCGGAAAATTATTATTAGCTCTCTCTTAGCCAAGTTATATGGTATTATTTTGGAAAAGAAATTGACCATTTGGCTTAAAAGTGAAGGTAAGTAGGCTAAAGGCCAAGTAGGTTTTAGAAGGAAGCACTCAACAACGGAGCACGTCGTTATGCGTAGGATCATTATGGAGGAATGCCACAATGATAAATTCAATCTCTTCTGTTGCTTTGTGGACTTTAGAAAGGCTTTCAATACGGTTCCTAGAAACAACCTATGGAATAGATTAGAAGAGCTAATTTCCCTTTCGAACTAAGAGTGACTGCTATAAGGTTATACGAGAATGTAATTGCCAATTTAATGAGAAATGAGGGGTGGTCGAAAGATATTCAGTGTAATATCGAAGTTAAACAAGGTTTCCCCCTCTCCCCTAGCTTATCTGAAATTTACATCGACAAGCTAGAAGGTTGTTTAGAGGGAGCAGGATGTGTTCGCACGATCTTAACTGGGATAATATACATCCTTCTTCTCTATGCTGACGATATTGTTCTTCTCGCAAGGTGTCCATCTTATCTTGATAAGCAGCTTAGATTTCTTAAGGATTTCTTTTCTACCATGGGTATGTCTATTAACACTGACAAAACAAAAGCTATGATTATCAAATCCAAGAAGGACACTTATGCTGATTTTATGTATGAAAATAGTAACTTGGAGGAAGTGTCTTCTTATAAGTACCTAGGAATTTATATTCATCACAAGCTCAATTGGAACTATAGCATTCATAAAAGGATTAATCGGGGGTGGAAATCTTATTTTGGTCTTGAAAATAACTGTAAAACGAAAAACCTCATAATGTGGGAAAGAAAGAAGTTCCTCTTTGAAACTTTAGTCACTCCTATTACCTTATATGGATGTGAGGTTTGGGGTTTCAGCATCTCTAGAGAATCCTGGAGAAAGAATGAGAAAATCCAGAAGCATTTTATAACTTATAACCTTAAAATTAAAAGCAATACACCCTATCCTATTCTCCTTATAGAAGTGGGTCTTCCCCATATCGAGATCCTAGCTATGACTAGGCTTCTGTTGTACAAGCATAAGCTCAATAGAATAGGAGACCATAGACTTC
Source organism: Pinus albicaulis (assembly GCA_034641835.2). NCBI lineage: Eukaryota > Viridiplantae > Streptophyta > Pinopsida > Pinales > Pinaceae > Pinus > Pinus albicaulis. Next base: position 419,899,285 of record CM076580.1, on the reverse strand, counting down.
CTAAGCTAGCTTTAAATTCCAGCCAAAACCACCTAAGGCTTAAACAAGGTTGGTATAAAGACACTAGGGCCTGGTTAAACCATTGGGAGATTGGCGAGAATGTTACATTGCCAAACATAAATAACATTAAAAAAATTGTTACTTCTAAATTCAAAGAAAAAATATGGTGTGAGAAAGATCTAGCAACTAAAAGAAAATTAAGATATTATAAGGAGGTCATCAACCCCACCCTAGAAGATCAAAAGTATCTATCTGTTTGAACTAGCTCAAAGAAGAAAATTAATATAGCCAAGATTTGAACGAACTCTCATGAGCTCCATAGTGTAACAAGTAGTTGGACAGTTCCTAAAACACCATGGATGGAAAGGATCTTCGATCTCTATGAGAATATGAACATCGAGGATGAAAATCACTTCCTCTTAGAGTGCCCCACGAACAACCACATAAGAGCTCAATTTCATAATCTTTGTTGCAATACTGGTCTTCCTAGCCTTTTAAGATGTCAAAATTATAGTGAGCTCGGGAGGCTTCTCTCCAAGCTTTTTTAGCATAGGGAAAAAATCTTAAATAAAAATAAATAACTCTTTTCGTTAGGTCCAATAGACCAAAAATTGGTCTCAGTGGACGTTAACCAGCACCACCATCATCAATTAAATAATTTTTACCATTTTTTTTTTATTCTACTACCATATAAAATTAATTTTATTTATCATTATCCTCTTATTCACACAATTAGATGATTTATAATTTTCTGCTCCACTTTCACTTTTAAAGTGAAACTCCCTCCACGTTCTTTAATCATACAATTATATTAATCATACCCTCCACGTTCTTTAATCATACAATTATATTATTCATACAATCGATTATATCTTGGTAGTCTTCCTTAAACCAAATCTTCCAATCAAATTTTATCCATTGAATATCAATTTATTACATGCAATTTAATATCAATCTATTACACGCAATTTCAATTGTTGATACAAACCTGTAAATACAACTCTGATCGTACTATCTAGCGCAGGCATTTTTCTTATCATCTATCACTCTATGAGTTGGTAATCAAAGTAGCTTTAAGTTATGTTCAAACATATTGAACCACCCATATACTTATTATTTTTAAGCACTGTTTTAATCACTCAGAATAGAACACAATTAGGTGAATTCGATTATTCGATAGATTCTCTCAATTATTCACTCGTAACTTTAATCTTAATTTGAGCAATTTAATTTCTTTTCATTTATATTTTCATTTCACTCATATTTATTCCATTTTATTCTCTTGAGAACCAAGAAAACTCTCAACAAACGAAAACCTCATTTCTTTGGCGACAAGAAGGCTGGCGTATTACTTTATCATTTAAATTCCTTGAGTCAAAAGTGTTCATGTCATTGTACTGTGAGGTTTAAAAACTATAATGATCAAATTGTCCTATTACACTTAATATGTTTAGACAAGTCAAAAAAAATAAAATGATAGTATCGTGAGACTATTCCTCACCAAATCATTTTTAGATGATGATATTTGACGTATTGATTTAAATCTTCTACAAGATCATATTTGAGACAATGATTTCTTATAATTTTCTTTCCCATCTTTGATAAAATATTTATCAAAGAAGACTTCTTTCATGTGTATAATTAAAAATAGAGTAATTGGGATCCGTATTACGTGGTTATCATGTCCAACGTTATATCCAGTATAGGTTTCACATCGTTTGGTACTTTTATATACCAGACTAATATAGCAGGTATATAGCGATCGACGTCGCTCTCCTTATCATTACTTTCAATCAAAACAAGAATTTTAATGTAATGCTTTTTATTCATATTTTGTAAACGTTTGTCAGCCTATTAAATATTGACATGTTTTTACGCTGCCAAATTGAAGCCTTCCAGTCGGATTGCAGGGAAAAACTCGCTTTTTGACATAAAGGAAGGTAGGACAAAGTTAAATATAATCAAGGACGAAGATGACTAATAATATCCTTGGTTAGCATTAGTTCATAATATTTTATGTTAAATTAATTTTTATGGAAACAAATTTAGGAGTCGTCTAACGAGCCGGAGGAATTGCCCGGACGGTCAAAATTGGTCGGAATCCGGGCCAAAAAAATTTTAAAAATCTTGCAGAAACAGTGTTTGAATCTTGATTTTGACATTGGAAATGGATTCAGCACCATCAAAAACCTATAGGACACCCAAAATATTAAACTTTGATAGTTATAACATGGATTTAGAAAAATTCCTGCCGGATTTTCTGAAAATCTTATCGGAATTTTCATGATTTTCAGGGCCATTCCTCTGGCTAGTTAGACTACGGCACAAATTTTATTCAAAGTTGTCTCACTGTCTTTTCTGGAAATTATGTCACTACCTTACCATTCAACTGTCACTGTTTCCTGCCACCTGTCAGCTACTAGCTGCCACTATCTCTAAGAATTTGGCCACCTGTAACCAAACATAAACTCATTGTCCCAACCATTGTGTGTTCTTCTGCTTATCTAATTTGCCAAGGTTAATGTGGCGGAGGTTGAGATTTGAATGGGTTTTCCACTAACAGAGAGCAGGTGGAAAGAGCAACACTTTCTTTATATACGAAAAAAATTAACATTGAATTTGTAATTGTTGCAAGCCCTGGCGTGGGGACAGATGATAGAATTGAATAAATAAATAAAGAAAAGGTAAACAAGTGGGCAGTAGGGCACATGAAAGCACGAAAGCCCCCTTGTTTTACCTGGTAATGTTTTGATTCCTTTTGCCATATGAGAACATCTCCTTCATGGTTTTTCTAGTCCTCAGTTTTTCCAATCTTAACTTTTTTGGAGGTTTCTATGCAATATTTATTTTTATATGTATGCAAGATAATTTTATTTTTGAGTTTTTCTAGTCCTCAGTTTTTCCAATCTTAACTTTATGGAGGTTTCTATGCAATATTTAATTTATATGTATGCAAGATAATTTTATTTTTGAGTGCCTGTTTTATAAGTTCACATTAGATTTTCTATTTCTGATGTTGTGGCTGCTCTAGTTGTCTCCGAAGGGAAGTCACTGGCGTAAGTATTTTAATTCAGAGGAAAGTTGTTGGGGTAAGTATTTTAATGTTTGCGTATTCAAAATAAGGCGGTTTTTTTTTTTTGTGTTAGAACTACGAAGAAAGACGGTTTTTTTTTTGTGTTAGAACTACGAAGAAAGAATTATATATTACCCTTCACTGCTATAAGGATCTTTCAATGCGTTAGAGAATATTATATAGCTTCCAAAACGTTTTAGCACCCTTGTCATGTTCTCGGTATCAACAAAAAAGATTAATGTGTACCATAAATAGCTTCACACAAACTCGACATTCAATAATTGTAATCATTCTAAACATTTATCCTCAATAAACAAACTCAACATTCAATAATTGTAATCATTCTAAATATTTATGCTCAATAAATATCAGGGTAAGATGGATGGATCCATGGATTATCATGTGAATGTGATTGAGAACTTACATGACCACCAAATTTTATTCCGATCCAATTCGGTCTTGGTAAAACTCCATAAATCCTCTTATGATCCTCTGCAAATGATTTCACGTCGAATAGATACAAGAAAATCATTGTTGTATTATGTTTTCAGCTCATTGGCATCACGATTTCAGTACAAGTATGCATGCATACTATCAATATCATCAGTGGAAATGGCTTCAAGTTGTTTGATTTTAAGATGGTTGCAAGATTGTTTGATTACTTTATCTTTCTTGAAATTAGTTGGCCTTAGTTTGACGAAACAAGTACTCCACCAACCAATTACACCCTTCATTGATATCGTTTCAAAAAACAAGTGGTCAATCTGCTAATTCCATCATTCATTGATATCTAGTTAAAGATCGAGAAGGCCACATTGGGGTTAAAGGTGAGGATGCCTTAGAAAGTCACGTGCCTATGAGAAACTAAAAAATTAAAACAAAAGTTAGACATGCGCAACTAGCTATTTGATTGATACCCCCAACCTCCGATATAATTATTATGATCCAACAAACTAGACTTCGTACAACACATTTTTCAAGAGGAGAAGAAGGAACGCATAAAAGGCTAACAGAAATAAAGTTATTTCTAGATAGATTGGCTTGATGATTACTATACTTGGCTTATAATATGGCAATGATTGAAATGGTATGGAGCATATTTTTTAGATAGTATGGTTGGATATTGTTGGCAGTAAAAAGATTTTGTCAATTCAGCACTATAGACTTGTACACTATGCACAAGGTAGCGATTCAAACCATGACAAATGCCCAAAAATTACCAACCAAGCATTTGAAGAGTGGCTCAGAAACATAAAAAATGCAGCCACGTGAAAATTTGTATGGAATTCCGGCAAGCACCAATGCTTTCTGTGACAGGTTATGATTGCCCTTTACCTATATTGTATAGAAGGCAACACCTCCAAATTGGCATACTGCAGGAGATAAAATGAAAATGTGCAAATATCTTGGAAAAATCTTTCAACGCAATACATTATTAATCTCGATACATATAATATGATTAGTTTGACCATTATCCCAAGCATTTGGACACAGGAAATCACATATAACAAAGAAGCATAGTTTTATAACAATATTAATGTTCATGGCATTGACATTTTATCCACACAAGCAAAATCGCATTCAATATTTGGCAGGTATTCCACTGCATTGCAGTCTTGTTAATTACATATATTTTTTTTGGGTTTTATTTATTAATTAAATTAATAATTTAATTTCAAAATTTCCGTATATATATATATATATATGAGATGCCTTTATTGGGTGATTAAGGATCTCGAATTTATTGATTTATATATTTTTATTTTTAAATAAAATACACATTCTTAACCATTAATTATATATTAAATATATAAATAGTATTTTATAATACATAGAATTTATTATGGAATTTGAAAGGAAAATACTTGTTATTTATGTAAGAAAAGATAATTTTCAAAATAAGTATATATATTCTAATGATATACTCTGTTTCTTTTAATACAGATATGTCTTGAAATAATTTTTATTATCTATAAATTAATGGAAATATATTCTTTTACAAATAATTAATCAATTATTTTATAATATAACCATATTGAGTGTAATAAAATTGATGAAGGTAGTTGTGTTACAGGCAGTGAAATGGGGTGTGGTAATGGTTGAAGGCTAGTTGTTATGGTTAGAGTGCAAGAAATCCATGTTGACTACTATCCTCACTTATTGGAATACTGCCAAATTTGGTCAAAGTTAATTTTAGTTGCTATGATGGATTCTGGGAAAGTACTGGTTAGGGTTGGTTCTGATTTGGATCACGCCAGGTGTGGTTTTCCCCATAGGAATTTTCTTTACTTGATATCGTTATTTTTAGCTATGATAGAGTTATGGTTTCTGATTTTTCCTAAATCCATAGTATTTGACGGTAGGGAGGAGGTTTTGTCACTAGCTTGGGAGACATATTGAGCCCCTTTAGGCACGACCACAAACTCAATATTATCGAGTGTTTTATACCCACTGAAAATTTTGTCTTACAGGTTTTCAGTGGACAACTTTCTGCCGGAGACAAGAGTGCAAAAGGATCTATGTATTTTACCCAACGAAGGTGGCTTAAGGTCTATATCCTTGACATTCTTTATGCAAGTTGTTTTAGGGTTTTTAGCACTTTGCAAATTTCGTGTTGGTTATTCGGTAGGGTACGAGATAGGTGCACGGATTTTAAAAGAAGTGTGCAGGTTGATATTTTGAAGGTTTCACGAACTTGTAAAGTATTTTTTACATTTGAATTATATAATTTAATATAATAGGCAGACTCGAATTAATTAGGAGTTTTCCCTCCCACATATGGTGTATGTGTCATGTTTATAATGTTATATTATACTGCTTATGAAAGATAAATTGGTAAAATATAATTAATTTATTTTCACTGCATAATAAACACTTAGTGAAATTTGGTTAGTGTTGGACTGGCATAGCTCGTGAACTTAGGTATTGGTGAAAATAAAAATTTTGGCAGTGCCACACATCCCTATGCGTGCTTGGAAGACTACCGCAAGTCTAGTGGTGTGACAGATGATATCAGAGCCCATTTTGCAGAGGGGGCTTTGACGATTGAAGTTGTGAAGCAATGATACAACTTTCACTTCGTGATAGTTGGTATCAAACATTTGTTCAGGGCAAGTTGAGATGATTAAGGAAGAAGGCATATGACAGGTAATGGTTGCAATTGGTATTGACACTTGGGGATTGCATTAGATTGGTCATAGTGTGACATTAAGGAGTTCGATATGGGAAGGTTTCAGGGACGAAGTTGAACGAGATAGTGTATGGTCGTGACACATTCAAGTGAAAAACTAATGGCAAAAAATGTGGAAGAACCACAGGTTACAACTGAATCTAACATGAATCCCAAGATAGTTTTCATGGATAAAGTGTTGGACCATCTGGATGAAATATATTCATAGATGGACTCATTGAATGATGAAAATGTTGAACTCATAGATAAGTTCATGAAGCTGAAGGAAGCTCATGAGGAACTCAAGGTGTGATATGAGTACACTAAGTGGTAGTATAGGAAAATACTGAAGGAAGTAAACGATTTGAGATAGCGAAAGATAAAGGTTTGGAAGAGATCACAAAACTGCATAAAATTCTTGATGAGGCTTGAAATGAGATTTCTATCTTGAAGAAAGCAATTGGGAAAGTACCGATTGGAGGGAAAATTAAGAAACCATATTCTTATGATGGGATAAGGAGTGAAAAGGAACTTGGAAATTTCTTATCAGATATGGAGAAATACTTAAAACACTTGGGAATTCCTAATGAAGAGGCCATCGTGAAGGTAGCTACTCATTTCCTTACAAAGGATCCAAAGATGTGGTGGAGAAGGAAAGTGGACCAAATTGCACATGGTGGTGCTAATGGCATATCTACTTGAGAAGAAATGCAGGAAGCTTTGCAAACTCACTTTACCCAACAATATTAGACTTGGGATGTAATAATGAAGATAAAATATATTAAGAAAACAAGGAGTCCGCAAGCATATCAATGGGATTTCTCGAGTGTGATTTTGGAATTACGTGATATGGCAGAGAGAGACAAGGTTTACAAATTCATCATTGGATTGAAACCTTGTGCATGAAATGAGGTGAAGAAGAAGAATATCAAGACGCTTCAAGAAGAATTTGTTGTAGTTTATAGGCTAATAAAACATTATGATGAAGGGATTGATGAGAAAAAGAAGAAGTCTGGTAAACCAAAGGAAAATACTGCAAAGGAGGAACATTCGAGATCGAGTGGAAAACCAAAGATGAAGAAACCTATGAAATGTTTGTTGTACAGAGAGGACCACATGGTGAAGAAATATCCTTCAATATCGACAGTGGTAACAGCGACACAATCTGACGTGAGAAAGAAGAAATATCATCCAGTGGTTGGGATGATGCAGGTATTGGGAGCTGCAACAACTATGGAAGTTTCCCCAATGCATGATCCTAAGAGAAACAAATTGGATTATTTTGACATGAATATTGGGCGGGGCACATTAAAAAAAATCGTTCATAGTGGTGCAACACATAACTTCATTAACGAAAGAAGAAGTGAGGAATATTGGGTTTAAATTTTCTTCAAGTCAGGCTCACTTGAAGGTGGTGAAATCTCCACAAGATCGAGTCATTAGCATGGAAGCGAATGTGGAGGTATGAATTGGTGAGTGGCATGGGAAATTTGAATTCACAATTGTGCGGATGGATGACTATGAAGCAGTATTGGGGTTTTAATTTATGAAATAATATGAAGCTATGACGGTGCCACATTTAAATAAGTGGTACATTTACAACGAATGGGAGGATGAGCCACTAGGCATTCCCAGTGTGGCAGCTGTGATAGCCAAGTGTAAATTGACATCGATGAATGTGGAGGACATCCAGTGGGATGAAGAACTCTATGGGAGATTTTCCATTGCAGGGAAAAACCTCATTCAACAGGCATAGGTTATGAAAGAAATGTTTGATAGTATCCTATATTTAACAGGAAGGCTAGAGGCAGTGGAAGGAAAAAAGGATGTGGAACCAGATATTCAGGAGGAGGAATGTTGGGAAGCAGACATGCAGATATTGGAAGAGGAGGATCGTGATAGATAGATTGAGTTGTTGGAGAAGGAGGATGGAGAGTCGTCAATTTCCCTATCCCCTCCCTCTTTCTACACTAGCATGAGGATGGGGCTCATTGTGTTCTCCTCATGGAAGTGATTCCTCTTGACATAAAGAGTAGGAATTTAGGGCGAGATGAATGCGATTCATATAAGGATACGATGAAAGTCATGATGATGTGATATGCATGTGCTATTGTGAAGGAGATGTTAGGGTTATATTAGCTACCCAACTAATCACAATCATATGAGGATCCAACACAGGATGTTCTTGCAGAGTTGGATAATATTTGGGCATGGAGAAGGTAATGAGCGGAGCTTTCTGGGTGTCTATATGTGGATATGTGTATTAGAGATGCAGTTTGCTAGTATGGTGTTGTTGAGGATGACAAAATTTTTAGAGTTGTGTTGTCGAGGATGACAAAATTTATAGAGTGATGGAGGATGTCAGGACTCTAAGTCGAGGGTCATGCCACTGAGTCATAGTGGGTGTGCCCATGTTCGATTAGTGCCCATGATGAGGTGACTCAGGTGGAGCATGCATGGTTGGGGCGACTTGGAGTGGCAGTTTTTTAAGTGTGACGGTAGGGTGCACACACACCAAGCATGTCGTGTCGGGTGGGTGCCCACTCTTTGTCATAGAGGAAACGGTGGGAGAGTGCAGGCGAGTCATCGGGCAAGGGTAGGTTGGGCAATCTAAGTTGGGCGCCTAGGTAAGAAAGTGCCCAAACACGTGAAGTGTGCAAGTATGTGATCAAGTTTGGAGGTAGGGCGAGGAGAGAAGGGGTGGCCAAGTCAGGTGGACAAGTTGGAGGTGATTCGGTTGAGCGTGTTGACCCATGTGGAGGTGCAATGGGTTGAATGGGAGAATAATCGAATGGACAGAAAGAGTGAATGACGGGATGTGCGAGTTGGCATGTCAGTTGCATGATTGTGTGGGAATGCCGACTGATGCACCAACCAACCGTCGTGACCCTTGGACGCATTAAAATCGACAGAGCACACACACACACACACACACACACACACATATATATATATATATATATATATGAAATGGGGTATGTTGTTTAGAGAAATTGGATATTGAACTAAAAAACAATACAAACAAGGTGAAAAAGAGAAAATAACCACAATTGGTAGGACGGGTGAGGCAAAGGGCTGAGGGACTGTGGCATTCCTTATCAAGGAAAAATTTGTGGTTCCACAAGTCGGGAAATTTGAACGTAGGCATAGGAATAAGGGCGAGATGCTAGCGGAGTTGAAGGTATCGCAGGGGGCCTGAACAAAGGTCGCTATAGCTGACCTGAGTGACCAGAGGCCACTATTGTAGACCCTTGGGCATCCAGACTTGGAACAACATGAAGAATAGGCACGGGTGACCCGAGGGTTGTATAACTGACCTGAGGGCATGTTTAAAGGTTAGTAAGTTCAGTATAATGGGAAACACAGTACATGTTCGGAATGCATGCAAAACATGCACGGTGAGTTGCCACAACAGGCATGAGGTGCACAACATTTCCGCAAGGAATGCAAGATGTGCACCACGACAGGAGAAGTTTGTCTTTGTGGAATGCTTACCTCTAATGCGATATTGGGTCGAGAAAATTTGAAAATCTGACCATTACCTGATATTTTTGGAAATTAAATGGATGTGAAGAAGTAATAAATCAGATACAAGTTTAATGTAACTTGGTTGAAGTAAGAAGATATTTTAAATCTAGTCCAACCCAGCTAGATTCCACATTATCCTAATTCAAGAATCTGTGTTAGTGTTCACTTTGCAGAAATTTTATATAAGGTTAAGAAGCCGACCATTTGGTGGGTTTCTAACAAGAAAATAAGGGATGAGAAAGAATTAAACAATGTGGAGAAGGAAATCAAGGTCCTTTGTTATTTTTTGGACAATTTTTTTCTCAATGGTCTTACTAAATCTAGGCTTCTCACCCTCGAAACCATAAACAAGAAACTCTTGAGGATACCAGTAGAAAAAAAATCAAGGCTATTTAGTTGGAAGCAGGGGATGGAAATACCAAATTCTTCCAAAATTTTGAAAAATGGAATAATATGTCGAACACTATTTGGAATTTGGAAAACTAGGTTGTGTGTTATGCCTCTTCTCTTAACGAGCTATCACAACTGGAGAAATTCTAAATGCAGAAGTGTCCTCAGACACATAAATTTATTGATCATGCAAAAAGATTACATAGAAAATTACAGGAGTTTACACACGTAAACTCACACTCTCACATTCTCTCATTACACACTCAACAATGAAAATAGGAAACTAACCTATTTATAACCTCTATGTTCTAACTTAATCTAGTGATGGATCACTTGGAAAATAAACAAGTTTCCATTCACAATAAATGAACTTCTAACCATTCTACTAACTTCACTCCTAACTTAGAGCCTAGGAAATGACTCCTTTCTAGAGTCCTAAATTTTAATAACAGATTTCTATTTCTAAATATCTCAAAGATTTATTAAATATTCTAGAATAATAATTATTAATTTAATATCTTAAATTAATAATTATTTTATTCAAACATTATAACCTATGATAAAAGTTATTTTGGATCATCTAACATTCCCCCCTATGATCCAAAGATACATTACAACAGATACCAAGTTCATCCCTGAACTTAGTAAACTTTATTCTGCTAAGAGGTTTTATGAAAATGTCGGAGGTCTGCTCTTCTGAAGGGCAAAACACAGGCTTGATGACGTCGTTTGCAATGAGAGATCTGATATGATGATACTTGGTGTCCACATGCTTTATCTCTGAATGGAAATTGGATTCTTGGTAAGCTTTATTACTGACCGTTTGTCAATGAATAATGAAGTAGCTTATGCTGGAGGAATTCCCAAGTCCTGTAAAACTCGACGTAACCAAACAATCTCACATGCTTCTTCCCATGCTGAAATGTACTCTGCTTTTGCTGAAGAAGTGGACACTGTAGTTTGCTTCTTGCAACTCCAGGAAACTACAACTGACCCCATGTTCATTAATTAACCTGAGGTTGATGCCCTATCATCAATACTACCAGCAAAGTCGGCATCTGAAAATCCACCAAGTACAAAATTTTTAGTCTTTTGGTAAAGAAGACCAAAATATTTTGTTCCTTGGATATATCGAAGAACTCTTTTGGCTGCATTCGAGTGGCTGTCTAGTGGTTCCTGCATAAAATGTGAAAGAATACTGATTGCATAAGATAGATCAAGACAAGTGGTTGTCAAATAAATCAAGCTTCCAATCAACTGTATGTAAGTCGTGCTGTCCACCTTTTCCCCCCCTTCAAATTTTGAAAGTTTTAAATTTTGTTCCATAGGGGTAAGGATAGGCTTACACTCCTGCATTCCAAATCGCTGAAGAATTTCTGCTGTATATTTACTCTAGGAAATGAAGATCTGATGTGGACGTTGGAATACTTCAACTCCAAGATAGTAGTGAAGTAGTCCCAAATCTGTCATCTTAAAACCTGCATGTAACTCCTTTTTCACCTATTCAATGTGATCATCATTATTTCCTTTGATGATCAAATCATCGACATACATAATGAGAATGACTAGATATTTTCCCTGTTGGTGCACATACAAAGTATCATCAAATTCACTACGATGAAAACCAACTTTGCGAAGGTATTCATCTATTTTGACATACCAAGCGTGGGGAGCTTGTTTTAATCCATATAAAGCCTTGATTAATTTTCAGACTTTATGTTCTTGCCCTTCAACTTCAAACCCTGGTGGTTGTGTCATATATACATCTTCCTATAAGTCCCCATTGAGAAAAGCACTTTTGACATCCATTTGATGAAATTTCCACCCTTTTTGAGCTGCTAAGGCAAGTGTGAGGCAGATGGTGTTCCATTCAGCGGTAGGAGCAAACGTTTCCTCATAGTCAATCCCTTCCTGTTGCGCAAAAACTTTAGCAACAAGTCATGCTTTATACTTGTCAATATCACCATTTTGTTTGTACTTAATTTGATAAACCCATTTTCATCCAATAGGTTTAACATGTTGAGGACAATCAATAAGTTGCCAAGTGTTTTTTTCTTGAACTACCTGATATTCATCAACCATTGCTTGTTGCCATGTTTTATGTTTTACTAACTCTTGAAAAGAAGAAGGTTCAGTAAAATCATTTGCTATCAAAGCAAAATTTCCTTCATTTCGTTTTGATGCCCTTGTTCCTGTTTTGTTTTGTTCATTAGGCCTTACATATTTCAATAGTTGAACTGCCCATTTTGGAAGTTGTTGATCACTTTTTTGAGGTGCCGAGAAGTCCCCATCATTGTAAAGGGGATTAATGTAAACTGATGTCGTCGTTTAGGTGGTGAATCTGGAGAATCACTGTTAGAAGAACTGTTGTTTCTTGGACACGCTGATGAACTGCTAGAAGACCCAGATGATTTTTTTGAAGTACATGGACTGGATGACTCATCTTCAGAGGAAGGAAAATCAAGTTCATACCAATTTTGTGAAGTTGGTTGACTTTGCATATTTCCTTTCCTTTTACTGCCCTTAGTTTCTAACTTGTGAAGAAGACTTTCGATTTCTTCAGCACTCTTACTCTCTATTTCATCAAAAATGACATCCTTGCTCTTAATAAATTTTCCATTCGTCAAAAGACGATACCCTTTATTTTCATCTGAATAGCCAATCATGGTGCATTTAAAACTTCTTGAATCAAGCTTAGTTCTCTTTTCTTTGGGAACTAAGGAATAAAAAATGGATCCAAAAACTCGAAGATGTTTAACTTTAGGTCTGAAACCAAACCAAGCTTCATAAGGGGTAATTTCGTCTAATGAACCAGTTGGAGATCTGTTTCTTAGATAGACAGCTGTATGGATTTCTTCTACCCAATATGTTGCACTTAACCCTTTGAAAGTTAACATGGATCTCACCATGCCTAACAATGTGCAATTCATCCTTTCTACGACTCCATTTTGTTGTGGAGTGTAAACATTTGTAAGATGCCTTCTGATGCCATTTTCATTGAAATAAGTTTTGAATTAATTTGAATTGAATTCTCCCCCATTATCTGTCCTGAGAGTACCTATCTTTTCTTTGGCTTCATTTTCAACAAGTTGTCAAAAAATTTCAAACTTCTCAAATGCTTCTGACTTGTTTTCCAAGAAGTAAACCCAAGTCATTCTACTGAAATCATCAATAAAGAGCAAGAAATATTTGCAACCACCTAATGAAGTTTGTAGTGGACCACACACATCACTGTGAACTAGTTGTAGCAGCCTGTTTTAATTCCATGTACTTGTTGGAAAACTTTCTCGACTTTGTTTGCCATAAATGCAGACTTCACATTTTTCATTTTCCTTGTTGAAAGTTGGAAGTCCTTTAACCATCCCTTGTTTCTGTAATTGAGAAAGACTATCAAAATTCAAATTTCCATATCTTACATGCCATAATCTTATAGGTGAAATTCCTGTAGTAACTGCCCCTGCAAAATCAGAATGCCTTGGAATAATTGTTCCTTTCATCCTTAACATTTTTCCATATTCATATCCTGTCATTACTGTTTGGAAGTCCTGTTTGACTGAATTAATCTTAACTAAGACATCTTCCATAATTATTTGATGTTCGTCTTGTCGAATCATGACCAAAGACAACAAATTTTTCTTAAAGGTGGGTACATACCACACATTGGAAATCAGTTTTTCTCCAATTTCAAGGAGAAAAACTTTCACTGCATCTTTTCCATAAGGCGTATGTTTTGTGTCATCTACTAGAAAGATGGACTTAAGATGGCACTCTTGAAAATTCCAAAATAAATCTCGTCTACAGGTCATGTGCTGAGTTGCTCCTGAATCGAAAATCCAAGCATCTTCATAATCACTCTTAATATAGGAGGAAAGTTGGATTTCTGGTGAAGAAGTGAAGACATATTATGAGTCATTATCATCTTGATCTTGATCATTTGCAAACTGTGATGAAGGCTGTTGAAACTTAGAAATTTTATTGATAGATGTGCAACAATCTGAAGCATAATGACCAACTCTGTTACATCGCCTGCAAACAATTTGACTCAAATCGGTGCCTCTTTATTAACATTGTCCTCTGCCTTGAGACTGTCCTCAACCTATGTTTTGAGATTTTCCTCTCCCTAGATTTTTTCCTGTGCCTCTGTTTTGATTGTTGCCTCTACCTTGAGAATTGTTTCTGCCTGAATTGGAGCCTCTGTTAGAGCTGTTTCCTCTGTGTTGACTGCGACCATGACCTTGCACTGCTTGATTTTGATTAAAATTACCTTTCCCTTTGTTTTTGGAATTGTCAGCTGAAGAGTTGCTAGTACTGGCCTCTGTGAGAAACAAATCTTCACCAACTTTCTTTTTCTTCCCAAAATTTTTATCATGTTGAGTCAACATTTGGCAGAGCTCATCAAAATTTAGCTTTTCTAACTTTCCATTTCGCTGTAGAGTTTCCAAAAAATGTGTGTAGGAAGAAGGAAGCCCATTAATTAAAATTGTGACCATAAAAGTATCATCAACTGCTTGAAAACCAGCATTAACAATTTCCTGCTTAATATTCTTAAGTCTCGAGATGTATTCAAGAATATATCCTTCTTCAGTCAATTTTTGATGCAACAATTTTAATTGTAGGTCAACTCTTTTTGATTGAGGGTGAGTATCAAACAACTCTTTAAAAGTTCTCAAATAAGACCAAGCATCTCTAGAATTTTTTATATGGACATACATTTCATCATTGACAGAAGATTTAATGAGAGCTAATGCTTTGGCATTTTTAACTTCCCATTTTGCTAGTGCAGCTGCATCTGTAGGTTTATTTGGCTTTACATCTCCATCACAAATATCATGCCATAGTTCATTATAAACGAGAGTGCTTTCGATGAGGCGTTTCCATGTTTTGTAAGATTTTGAGCCTTCAAGTTTGTCGGAATCAGAAAATAAATTAATCAACTTAGACATTGTAGTGTTAAGACTTCACACCACGAATCAAGCCCCAAAAAAAAATATCAAGATGCGCAACACAACAGCAACACACGATGCAAAAAAAAAAAACTAGCGCGGCTTGGCCTTGACCCTCGAATAGTCATCGAAACAGGAGAAAATTGACTGAGATTTGCACTTGCCTCTAGTCAATTTCACAAATATTTACAAGGAAACTTTCAAAAGTCGACTTTTACAATAGTGCTCTTGTACAATCTGGTAAAAGTTTACCCCCCCTTAAAGTAAAATTACTTTGAGTCACACTTATCTCTCTAGAAACAAATTACAAAAGATCACCTTATTACTCCAAAAATATTACAAATAACCTTATTACTCCAACAAATTACAAAACCCTTATTACTCCAATAAATTTTATAATACCCTTATTACTCCCAAAAAAAAAATTACAAAAAATATGCCTTATCACTCACAAGAACCTTTTAAATCTCCACTTTTAATTTCTTTTAGATTTCAAACCTCAAAACTGGCTTTCTTTCAAATAATAAGAATATAAAAATAATCTCCCATGGGAATTTCAAGTAATGGCATTCAAGTAAAGATATATCATGATCGGTTGAACAATTCAACACTGCTTATGTTGGCTGGCAAAGACGCTACTCCAATTGTTAAACGTTGTCAAACGCTTCTTCAATTCATTTAAAAGGATGTTACAAGTCATTTAAAACGATGCTTGCAACGCTTCTTCCTACATAAAATTAAATTGAATACGCTGGCTCAATGCTGGTTCAACGCTGGTTGCAAACGTTGGTTCATACGCTGGTTGCAATACGCTGGTTCAAATTAAACTATGGTTTCAAAGACAACTTTCAACGCAGCTTCCGTTAAACGTAGATTACTAGGTTACAATGGCTCTTTCACGGCATCTATTTATGCAAATAAAAGGCGAGCATACCTCAGATCGAGGTTTCATTCAAATGGGTATCAAAAACCCAAGATTTCAACGCTGTGACCACGAAATTATAGATAAATATATCATATTCACAAAACAGAATTAGGGCCCTTGAGAAACTCAGATTTAATTCTCTGAATCCAAAGATGAGTAGAATAGTACCAGAAGTGTAGATTAAATGGAATCTGCTTAACACAGAACAAAACTTGCAAATTCTTTAATCAACAACGCTCTCTCCTGTAGATGTGCTATGTCAACAACGCTCTCTCCTTCAGTGCTGATGCGCTATATCAACAACGCTTTCCTTTTTTTCTTATTTATTGCAACAAAATTCTTACAAAAAAAGTTTCCTGAATAATTTGAAATAGGAAAGTCACACACATTTTGCATTTTCCCTTTAAAAAAATTATTTTAGAATTTCCAGATCTAAAATCAATAAAAAAAATTGACAAATTTCATACCAATCTTTTGTTGAACAATTCAACGGAATTGAGTTTTCCAAGAACTGGAAGAGCTGGAATCCTTCTCCACATATGCACTGCAACACACCGTGGCTCCGATACCACATGTAAATGCAGAAGTGTCCTCCGACACATAACTTTATTGATCATGCAAAAATATTACATAGAAAATTAGAGGAGTTTACACACGTAAACTCACACTCTCACATTCTCTCATTACACACTCAACAATGAAAATAGGAAACTAACCTATTTATAACCTCTATGTTCTAACTTAATCTAGTTATGGATCACTTGGAAAATAAACAAGTGTCCATTTACAATAAATGAGCTTCTAACCGTTCTACTAACTTCACTCCTAACTTAGAGCCTAGGAAACGACTCTTTTCTAGAGTCCTAAATTTTAATAACAAATTTCTATTTCTAAATATCTCAAAGATTTATTAAATATTCTAGAATAATAATTATTAATTTAATATCTTAAATTAATAATTATTTTATTCAAACATTATAACCTATGATAAAAGTTATTTGGGATCATCTAACAAAAATATCACTTTGAATCTCTCTTTAAAGTATAGGAAGGTGTGTCTATCACTAAGGTGGTAATATTAGCCCAATGTTTTCCAATATTAGTTAAGGAGGAAGATAACCATAACTTAATGGAAGAGGTAACGGATTTGGAGCCACAAGAGGTCCTGCATAGTTTTCAAAAGGATAAGAGCCCAACCCTAGATGGGTGGACTATTGAAATTTTCTTAGGCCTTTATGAAACACTTGGAAGGGAAATTTTAAAGGTGGTGGAAGAGTTTAGGTCAATAGGAATGGTGTTGGAACATGGATTCCTTCGACACAACTATCATATCTTTAATACACAAAGAATACAACCCCCTTACCTTCAATGACTTCTGACCAATCTATATATGCAAATAATTTACAATATAATTGCCAAAATTATAGTTTAATACATCAAACCCATTTTTTCTAAAGTCATCTCTAGAAAACAATTTAGGTTTCTGGAGTCTCGACAAATAGATGAAGAAATAACTATGGCACATGTGGGTTTCCACAGTATAAAAATGCGTAAATTGGAAGGAATTGTCCTAAAAAATGAGCTCTCTAGATATTACAAACATGTATGTTGGCTCTACATTCTTTTCTTGTTAAACCATATTAGCTTTGAGGTGCCCTTCATCTCATGGGTCATGAATTGTATCAATATAGTCTCCCTTTTGGTTTTGATCAATGGTTCTACATCTATTTTCTTTTGTGTACAAAAGAGTTTCAGGAAAGCATGTCCTCTTTCCTCTCTTCTTTCTTTCTAGTTGCCTAAGGACTCAGTATATTCCTAGCAGATGTTAAACATAGAGGCTTATTTGGAGAAATTGTGGTGGGATACAATCATATCATTCTTCATCTTTTGTTTGTACATGATATTTTATTTTAGTTTTTGTGGGTTAAGAAGATATATTGACTTTATCAACAATTATCACTCTTCTATATAGCCATGATCATTTATATAAACGAGGCTAAATCAACCCTTTCATTCATATGTTTGAAAATGTGGACGCGCTCTATGTGAAAATTTTCCTTGCTTTCTCTCCAAATTTTTTTTTTCCAAAGTACATGGGTTTTCATATGAAACAAAATTATTACATTAAAGAGGATTGGTATTGGTTTATATAAAAATTGGAAAAGTGCTTAAAAATTTGGACTATGACATGGCTATATTGGGAAGGTAGACTAGTATCGATCAAATTCATATTGGAGGCCATTCCAATCTATTGCATAGCTCCTACATAGATTCCCAAAGGAGTTATAGAAAACTTATAAAAGTTATGTCTAAAATTTCTTTGGGTAGGTTCTCAGGATAATTTTGTGATGCCTTGAATAATGGGATAAAATTATGTTCCCAAGGACTCAGAGGATGGGACCTAAATATTTTACCTCTCTTTGTAAAATATTGTGTAGCCAAAGTGGGTCAGGGACTGCTATCTTCACACAGCCTTTGGAAAACAATGGTAGACTTAAAATACATATCCCCATTATCAATTAAGGACTATATTAGAAGTGTAACTAAAGGGTGTTCTAATATTCTTATTAGCTCGAAGGAATTCCTTGCTTCCTTTCCCTTGATTGAAGATGGACTCTCTTCGTGAGTTGAAAATGGTCAAAGGATGAGAGTAGGCATTGATCCATGGTACAATTATTGATATTTTTACAGACATTTTGAAGGTTTACTAGATATATTAAACATAAATAGTCTATTGACATTCAACTTACCAACTTATACAAAAAATACAAATCTTTGGGTACAGGGTGGCTTTCGGTTAAGTAGCTGGAAATTCTCGAATTCACATCTAGCTAATGGAGAGGGAGGATTAAATTTTATGGTCAGACTCCCCTTCTCTTGATTATGCACCCAATATGGGTTACCTTCAACTAATTATATATCTATTGAGAGGGGAACAACCCTGCGGGTGGAAACCTTTGTCGAACACCGAATGTCCAACCAAATCTCAACTTTTCATGTGGTGCCTTCCTCAAAACAAGGTCCCCACATGGGATAACTTACTATAAAGGAAATTTTAAGGACATAGCTAGTGCATACTATGCAAGGCTATGAATGAAATGGCCCAACATCTCTTTATTGATTACTCTTTTACAAAGTATATTTGGAATTTCTGTATAAAAAAGTTTCAGTTGACAAATGAATTGATAGGATAGTTCCTATTAGATCCCGGTTAAGTGTGGTTTTAAAGTTGAACACTCAAAAAGTTCCTGGAAATCTCCCTACTTCAATGTTGGAGAATACGGCTAACAAGTAATAAGGTTATTTTCCAAGACACCTCATCTTGTCCTGAAGAAAAAATGTCCCAAATCCTTGCAATTTTTACAAACCTTGCACAAAAAGATCATGTTCATGGCATGAGGAATGTTACAACTAAAGATATTGATAATTCTAGACCTAGGGATTTTTTCGATGAGGCCCCTCAAGGAGAGGAAAGGAGATGTTGGGAGAGGCATGGGGGAGTAGTGAGTTGTCTTTTTCTTAAATAAAAATCATTCTTTCACTTTAGATATGAAGTTGGGGAGAGGCATGGGGGAGTGGTGAGTTGTCTTTTTCTTAAATAAAAATCATTCTTTCACTTTAGATATGTGCTTCTATCCAAGTGCTTGGGGATTCTCTAAATGTACTCAATTTCTTAAGTTATGTACAAAGGTGTCACAACATGAGAATTTTACCCATAATTGAAGACTTGCATTGCATTAAAGGCGTTTCTGATGTTTTCTCATGTCGTCATGTCTACATGGCATGCATTTGCACAATGGACTAGCTCTCTAAAACAAGTCTAAGTCTTAGAGAGGAGTTTTGGACTATATATAAAAAAAAAAAAAAAAAGGCAAAATGCTATGAATGTTATCACCATCTATTTATTGAAGAAGTACCGATACATTAACCTTAAAACTCCTTTTTGATAGACATTAATAATACTTCTTATCACTCAAGTGTTTTAAGAATAGCCACTTTATATGCATGCATTTATGCTGTGTTGTAGAGTTCTTCTATTGTTTCAGTTGTGTATAAAAATGGAGGTGAGTGAAAAACACCTTAGTCTTATTGTCCAAGTGACATCATATATACGTGAAAAAAATATCGGGTTTTGCAAAACTTGGCGAAATTAGATTTCGTGGATTAAAAAACCTAACCATTCACGACGTCCTTACAAATTAATTCCAATACTTTGATAAAGTGTTAGGGGGCCCTTTCCTTAGTGAAGTAAATTTGTTCTCCTTTTTTTTCCAGTTCACATAAGTTGCACATAGTCACGCGTTGGTATTTTTTTTATCGGATCCTGTTAAAATTTGTATTAGTAATTTTTTATCAATTCCCAGCTATAATAAACAAGTCAAAAATATGTCTTTGACGTTGACAAAAACTTGCATTGAACACATTAACTGCTAAATATATTTTTTTATTAAAAAAATAATGTATAGAAAATGTGAAAAATTAATTTATATTATTTAATAGTAAAATGGTATATTTTATAATAAATTTATTTCTTAATTTTATTGACATATTTATTTTGAGATTGATAGTTCTGATATTTTTTATTAGTGTTATTAGTTTTTTTAGGAAATATTTTAGCAATTTAGGTTTTTTTTCTCGAGTTAATCATTATTATTTTAGCATTAACCAATGCAAGCTATAATGTAATTTTGGAAAAACATATATTTATTTTTAAATATTATCTAAATAATTTATCTTCAAATAGTTGCTTGGACTCTAATTTTGAAGGTGGTATTGCAGCTTTTGTGCCATGGGGATAACTACCTCATATTATTTTTCCATAATTTCTGGATGTAGTTTCAATATTTATGCCATGATTTTTAAATAGTTGTGCAATGATTTTTCATTATTAAAATTCATAGGAAAACCACCTAAAATCAAAATACTTGAAAATAGCTCATTATCTCATAAATAACCTACTTACCATCATAATTTAAGCAACTATTTGCATAAAAAATGAATAGGAGTAATATAAAAAAAAATATAGGAAGAGGAGATTTGCTTACTATTATTTGTTTTTTCTTTAATACTTTATGAACAGTAAAAGTGTAAATGTGCAAAATTTTATGCAGCTAGTAGGAAATTAAAAGACAAAAATTTTTCATTTTTGAACATAAATTTATTTATTTATTTCATACAATCATTTTAAGGATATAAAATAGTAATAATATTTTTTTTCATATTATAAACAAAAAAAGCTTCCCCAAACAAATAAATTGAACATATATTTGACTTGTTTACCTTCAAAAGCTCTTGTCTTACAATTTTAAAATCTAAACCATTGTGTGATCATTTGGATGTAGATTTTTCTTTTAGCTTTTTCCTTCTCTTTCTAAAGTTAATGTCATCATCACTACTAAACATCAAATTCTTTCTTCATTGATGGTAGATTTTGATATGAGTATCTATGGGTTTTTGAGTTTTATTTTAAAAACGTCTTATAAAAATGTTATGTTCTTTCATTTATCTTCAAATATATGTATAATATTTTCATTTCCAAGATGATATTTTAATTTTTTATAGCAAGAAGTTTTTAGATTTTCTGTTCCATCATATACCTTTTAGGATTTTTTTTTGGTTATGTAATTTGATGGATATTTTCAAGAGCAAGCAATATTTGATGACAATGTCTCTTTGTATAAGATTTGGCTACTTTTTTAATTGCATTCTTATGGTGTTTCTAACTTCAAAAAAATTGGAATGTTGCAACACTTATAAATATTGGAATTTTATCATACTCTACAAACTCATTTTGATAGTCACCTAGGTTATTGAATACAAGATTTAGCTAGCTTAGTAGAATTTAGAGAAATTTATACACACCTCATTTTACCAATAAAAGAAAGTGAAACCCCAAAAAATGAAATAATCTCATTTTTAAAACTATAAATAAATGAAATATTTTTTTGGTAAAACCCTATATTTATGATGAAATTATTAGAGGAATCAACATCCTTCTCTACTTGTTTTACTTATTTTAATAGCTACTAAGTCATTCTGGTAGTGCATATTTATTCAATAATTTGCAATTTTAAAATATGAAAAACTTTAAATAAACTAGCTTTATATTCTTCCTTTCTAATAATTTTTTAAAAAATATACCTTTCGGAACACTAAAGTAAAAAAAAAATAAAAAATCACTTAATAAAATGGTTATATATATATATATATATTCTATTTCCAATTATGCAAATACATATAAAGAAAAACATGAATTCCATGCTTAATGTGTTTATTGCAGTAGTTCTAGATGACCATGTAGTCTGCCAAGTTGAACATGCGCCGAATCTAGGCAATAGCTTGGTTTGTCTTTACGGATGCAAGATGAAACCCTTTATTACTGGAAGCTTATTACAAAATATGGGTATCGTGTTGACTCACAGTACGGGTACTATTTTGGGATGATTAATATTTATATATAGATAATGGAGGTTGATATGTGATAAATGAATTTTCGAATGAGATATAAGAAAGATGGAAATATTGAATCTGTTTTAATGAGTATTATTTAGAAATGATTAATATTTATATATGAAAAATGGAGGATGATATGTGATAAGGGAATTTTTGAATGAGATATAAGAAAGATGGAAATATTGAATGTGTTTTATTCATTAATTTTGTAGGAAATAAAAAAAAGTGATCTCATTGAAACTTTAATTTATTTAGTTTAGATGAGTAATTTTATTAGAACTCTTAAATGAATTGTTTATGTTTTATGATTTTATGTGTAACACACTTACTTTAGAAGTTTAGGTAAAAATAATATAATTACGAGTATAATTTTTTAAATAAATTTTTGATAATTGTATATTAATTGTTTCCATATATTGGTGAAAAGAGGTACTAGAGAGCCAAGATAAAATATCTGGATTTTCGATGGAACAGATTACTATAAGGATTAAATGTCTCGTTTCAAGGGAAAAAAATAATAAATAGTACTAGTTTAGGATTGGCGTATAGTGAAAAAGAACTATACTAGTCTGAACTCTGCCAAAACTAAATCTTGGAGCCTGAATGCACTACATCTTGGAGAACTGATTGTGGTAGCTAAGGTGCAAAAGGTGATAGCCCTCTAGGATACCATTGTAATAGTAGTAAACCTCTCGGTTCCACTCTGACTATGCCGCAGGAATGCACAGTTCCTCGCGAGTGTTTATCAATGATGTTTGGTGTGAGGTTGCTTGTATTTGCTATTCAGACTTTCATCCTCAGGGAATGTTTCACCCCGACTCTCATCTCTCTTGCATCCAGCTTCCTCATTTATTAAATACATCGACTAAGTGGGCCAAACAAAAGGCTTTTCCTTTTTCCTTCAAGAAAGTATAGCATCATGGAAACTAGTGAAAGGAAAACGAGAAAGAGAACCAAATTGATAAAGCTCATGTTGTTCAAATCGAGGATATGGCTTAAAAAAGTAAGTATCTTTCTTTGTTAAAAACAATTTTTAAGTTTATTTACCCAAGATAAGTTAACGAGTTTTTCTTACGACAAGAACTTTTGAAATTTTATGCATATGGAGAACTTATGCTACTTTTCTTAGTAAAGAAAATACTTTAGCATATGTATATAAAGTTTGTTGTTATGTTAACTTTTTAAAAAGAAAATATAACTATCTACAACAGTAAGTGATAAGTAATTGTCTTATATATATATATATATATATATATATATATATATATATATATATTTTGCATATGCATCTTATTTAAGAAAATTTAGGATACTTGTTTTCTTTTAAAAGGGGTTTCATAAGGGTGTGTTAAATGATAAGAAATCCAAGTTCCTTTATTGAAAATGAATATAGGTTAAAGAGGGTAACCCTTCAAATATTTTCATGTGTGGTGAAGAAGAAAAGAGAAAAGTTTTCTCAGACTAATATTCTTGGAAGAGTTTTTTATGAATATGTATGCATACATTAACCATGTTGTGAATATGTATATATAGATTACCATGGTGTTGGTAAAGATTAATTATTTAATAAATCCATGGACAGTTTACCATGGTGTTTTTAAATATTAGTTACTTAATAAATCCATGGATATATTACCATGGTGTTGGTAAAGATTAGTTATTTAAAAAATCCATGGATAAAATAACTATTCAATTATATTTCTTTAGAAGAAAGAAATGTGAAATTAATTTTATATTATCATGATTATGATGTTAGTTTCTTTCGGAATAATATCATGTATATGAATGTAAGATTTGTTTTATTTTTAATTAGAAAAAAATACACATTTGTATGTTGGAAATGATAGCATGTTTGGTTAGCCTACATTGGGAAATTATTCGTTGGAAAAGAAGATGGATTACATGCATAAAATCCATATTAATGTGTTGGTTTCCTTGGAATATATAAATGGGTAACGTTAGTCTAATATTTGAAAAAGAAGACATGTATTTGTATGCTTAATTGCATTAGTTTTATAGAAAAGAAAAAATGTCTTTACATGCTCTCTTGTGTTAAGTGTTCCTCTGGGAAGACTCTTTTGGAATCTATATGAATTTGCATGCATGGGAGAAACATTTGTTATATTAGCTTTCTTTCCATGCACCAAAAGTAATAGCTTAAGGGTTTGTTATTTTGATTAAATTTATGTAAATTGCATGCATGAATATTGTAACTGATGTATCAGTTTCTTTTAAAGAAAATCTTGGGAGATGTAGCTATTTTCTTGCAGGAATATGTGCTTATGAAAGGGAAACATTAGTTAATGTGATGATTTATAACTAGCACATATTCAGTATGTGATATGAAAGGGATAATGTCAAGATATTTTATTTTCACGTCATGAATATAAATGAGTAGATGGAGAAGCTTCTCTAGTATATATTTATGAAATGGTTGATTAATACTTTATGAATCTTGACATCAATGTATGTTGAAGGCATCATTAGCAGGGTATGATGGTGACATATACAAAGGAAATAATATGCTTAACCTGGTGGCAGGTAAATGATTAGGGTTCATGTAGATGAGTGCGAGCTGCATGATGATACAATATATGATGGTACATTTTAGGTACATCCATGCCACCAAGATATGAAGATATGAAGATTAGTGGGCAAATGCTATAATATTTATTTTAATGGCTTTAAGCTAGATATTTGTATATTTCCTTGTAATATTTATAATGATGCATAAGGGATGGTCTCCCTTATAACCCATTGATTGAGCGTTGAACACCTTCAAGAGAATTTAATAATAAAATAAAACGTTGTTGATTTTCACCCTACGGGGTTTCCAGGGTATATTGGTGTTCAAAGATGTGATTGATTATTGTGTCAAATTGATGATGTTGATTCCTTTCTTGTTGTGATGTTCATGATGTCAAGTATGTGATGACTACATGAATAACAGAATGAATGCGAGGTTACATCATACAGTTTTATGTTAATGAACTATAATAAAGGTTGCTAATGGTTAAGAAACTTACTATTATTATACTAAGGTTACACTATGAACTGGTGAACATTCTATCTAATGAGTAGTAAGGAATATTTAATAGTGATTTGGATAAGTTACTCGTGGGTAACTTGTATAAAAAAATTTAACTCCTTGCATCTCCATGTGAGGTTATCGGTGTATGTTACAAGTGGTATCAAAGCTAAAGGTTGCAGCACTAGCACCATTGGGATTTTTTAAACAAAAGGAAATTGAACTATGCTACTAATGGACATCAGTTAAGGTATGATTCTAGAAATTTACATATTGATTGTTATATGATTCTATCAATCTACATATTGTTTGATATATGCGTTAGTCTACTTTTGACATGAGATGTGTGATTCATGTTTATAAATACATTAAAGAGTAATAAGTAATAAATATTGCTGCAAAACGGTTTTCAGAACATTGGCATCCTGTGAAGGATAAAAGACAATAAAACCTTTGTTATACTTATGGACAACCTGAGTACTAACTAGTGAAAGTGAGAAGACAATAAAACCTTTGTTGTACTTATGAAAAACCTGAGTACTCACTAGGGAAAGTGAGATTTTACTATTAACATTTGCAAGATTACTGATATATTTATTGGACATAACTAAAGTTACCATGCACTACTTGAAAAAGATGAATGTGTATAGTGATAGTGTGTTAAACTAATGCATGAATGCAAAAGATGAGGAAACTTTTTTTGTAAGATGATAGAGTGTTTTAAAATTAAATTGAATGAAGCTTTTTAGATGTTAAAAATACTTAATGGGTCAAGTAGCGAGACTTGACTATAATGACTAGTTGATTGACTAGTTTTTGAATGAGTCGTCATGGATGCATTAAGATTATTAGTGGCATTGAATGAATATTTTTTGAATGAGTCGTGTCATGGATGCATTAAGATTATTAGTGGCATTGAATGACTAGTTTTTGAATGAGTCGTGTCATGGATGCATTAAGATTATTAATAACATTGATTAGTTATGAATGACTAACTAATGAAAGTGATATGCATGAATCAATTTTGACTAAAGCTATTTGAAAGTTGTGAACAAGTGATTATGGTAATGACTTCATGTGTCAGTCTATTGGTAATAGAACATTGTGGGAATTGGAAATGTTTGCACTCATACCCTAATAGTTATTGACATATACACATTAATGAATATTATATATAATTGTATGCATGAAACTAAAATCATTACGGAATATAATACTTATTTAAGAAAATGCATATTCATGACTAGCATTGTTGATGAGATTAAGCATGGTTAGATTAATGGAAACAAGAAAAACCTGTAAAAGTAAAATAGTTCCATGGAAAAATTGCAACGGTAATCGATAAAGTATCATGTTATAATGTGCATGATTGTGTTATGTGGGAAATAATAGTGTATAACACATGTATGGTATTCATATTTCCTATTAATCTAGATATCATTAGACCCATGTGGAGGGTCAAGTATGATATATGATTTACATAAAGTTTCTTTTTCTTTATGTATAATGTGTAGATATTTAATTATGTAATTTACTATCGGAAACAATGCTAAAAGATAAATTTAACATGCTAGATAGTTGTCAACAATTGTGAGAGGCTATAATGCCTTGGGTTGATAGTGGTGGCCTGCCAAGAGGTGTTGATGGCACTTACCTACCCATATTTCCTCTCCATAGAGATATATGATCTCATTAAGGGAAAAGTTTTGGCCAAGATGGTGAAGGGGGGAAAACCTGAGGAAACTCTATTGATTTTGGAGCCTGTTGGAGGAGGTCCAAAATTCCTCATAGACAGGACGACGTCAGAGGAATAGGCATGATGTTTCCAAGACGAATCCTATACTAGACCTTGAGTGGTCATTGGAATTCTTGAGCTAGTTTAGTAGTGGAATTCCATACTGGACATGGAACGGTCTTGTGTCAAATAACTGTCTGGATGTGAAAATGACTGTGGAAAACAACTCCCATGGGTTGGGAGGAGAATTTAGTTTACTATTTGGTTATCATAGCGGAACAAGTTAAGTAATAAGTTATGTGTTATATTAAAATTAATTTTTATATGACTGTGTAAATATATTATGTATATATTAAGAGGAAAAGAGTTTAGCACTCAGAAAATGAATTACTAAATGTATAATTTCATTTATTTTATTACTAATTTGTTTGAATGTCTTAGCAGACGCTAGGATATGACCATGGTGCATTTATTGACCATTGGTACGATTAGAGAGGTAGGTGCTCTCTAAGTACTTTTTGAAGTACTTTGTGGATGTCTTTAGCAGGATCTAAGACAGTGTGCACGTGATGCATTGATTAGAGGGTTGATGCTCTCTAAGTACTTGTGGAAGTACTCTCATTAAAACATTTCTTGATATTACGTGAATGTTTTATAGTTGCAAGTATTTCATTTTATTGAAACTATGTGACTAATGTGATTGAATTTTCTAGTCATACATTACAGGCTCCTTCCATGGACTGTTGATGGGTTGTTCAACCATTCTCAAAGAGCTTGTGTAAAAGTCATGATTACTTCCAATAGTAAAGTGTAAGTAAATTTTAAGTTGGTATAGATATTTTCTATATTTTTATGAATTTGAATAATGGGTAAGTGGTTAAAAATGGAAACAGAATATTTTTTTTGAGCTATACATGCTTATGACTACAAATAAAAACATTATTGTTTCAATTAGTCATAGTTAAGGAAAATAGAGTGTTTCATTGTGAAGGGGAAGGACCCCCCTTGGGTTGTCTATATTATTATATCATGAGTATAAAAGTTAAGTCCTAGTAAGGGATGAACACTGAGGATGGTGTTATCTTAAGGGGGGGAGTACGTAATGCACCTACCTTAGAATCTTTGGTAAAAATGATATAATTACGAGTATAATTTTACTATCATTTCCACCAAGAATAGCTAGAATCAAGATTCGGGTGGATGTAAAAAGAATTCTTGATAACTGTATATTAATTCTTTCCATATATCGGTGAAAAGTGGTATGAGAGGGGCAGGATAAAATATCTGGGGTTTCACTGGAATCGATTACTATACGGATTAAAAGTCTTGTTTCATCAGAAAAAAAATAATAAAGACTAGTTTAGGATCTGGGTAGAGTGAGAAAATGATTACGTTGGCCTAAAATCTACCAAAACTGAATCTTGAAGCCTGAACGCACTACATCTTGGAGAACTGATTCTGGTAGCTAAGGTGTAGAAGGTGATAGTCATCCACATTACCATTTTAATAGCAGTAAAGCTCTGGGTTCCACTCCCACTATGCCACAGGAATGCACAGTTCCTCGCCTTGCATCTGAGTCTTTATCAATGATGTTCACTGTGAGGTTTCCTATCTTTGCTATTCATAATTACTCAATTCATCCTGAGAGAATGTTTCACTCTGACCCTCATCTCTGTTGCATCTAGCTTCCTCATTCATTAAATACATCGACTAAGTGGGCCAAAAAAAAGGTTGTGCCTTTTTCTTTGGAGAAAATATAGCATCATGGAAATCAGTGAAAGGAAAACGAGAAAGAAAACCAAATTTGTAAAGCTTATGCTGTTGAAATGGAGGAAGTGGTTTAAAAATATAAGTATCTTTCTTCATTAAAAATAATTTCGCAGTTTATTTATCGAAGATAAGTTAAGGTGTTTTTCTTAGGAGAAGAACTCTTGAAATTTTGTGCATATGGAGAACTTATACTAGTTTTCTTAGTAAAGAAAATATTTTACCATATGTATATAAATATTGTTGTTATGTTAACCTTTCAAAAAGAAAATATAACTATCTACAGCAATAAAAGATAAGTAACTTATCTTTTATATATATATACATATAGATTGCATATGCATCTTATTTAAGAAAATTTAGGATTTTTGTTTAAAAGTTAATATGTATACATACATTAACCATGTTGCGAATATGTATATATAGATTACCATGGTGTTGTGAATATGTATATATAGTTTACCATGGCGTTGGTAAATATTATTTATTTAATAAATCCATGGATAGTTTACCATGGTGTTGGTAAATATTAATTATTTAATAAATCCATGGATAGTTTACCATGGTGTTGGTAAATATTAATTATTTAATAAGTCCATGGATAGTTTACCATGGTGTTTGTAAATATTAGTTATTTAATAAATCCATGGATAGATTGTCATAGTGTTGGTAAATATTACTTATTTAACAAATCCATGGATAAACTAACTATTCAGTTATATTTCTTTAGAAGAAAAAAAATGTGTGATTACTTTTATGTTAACGTGATTATGATGTTAGTTTCTTTCAGAATAAGATCATGTATATGCATATAAGATTTGTATTATCTTTAATTTTAATAAAATACACATTTGTATGTAGGAAATGAGAGCTTGTTTAGTTAGCCTACATTGGGAAATTATTAGTTGCAAAAGAAGATGGATTACATGCATAAAACCCATATTAATGTGTTGGTTTCCTTGGAATATATAAATGGGTAACGTTAGTATAATATTTAAAAAAGATGACATGTATTTGTATGCTTAGTTGCCTTAGTTTTATAAAAAAGAAAAAATGTGTTTACATGTTCTCTTGTGTTAAGCATTCCTTTGGAAAGACTCTTTTGGAAGCTATGTGCTCTATTATGTAAGCATTCATTTGGAAAGACTCTTTTGGAATCTATATGCATTTGCATGCATGGGAGCAACATTTGTTATGTTATCTTTCCTTCCATGCACCAAAAGTGATAGCTTAAGGGTTAGGTATTTTGATTAAATTTATGTAAATCGCATGCATGAATATCGTAGTTGATGTATCAGTTTCTTTTAAATAAAATCTTGGGATATGTAGCTATTGTCTTGCAGGAATTTGTGCTTATTCAAGGGAAACATTACTTAATGTGATGACTTAGAACTAGCACATATTCAGTATGTGTTGTTAAATGAAGAATGTCAAGGTATTTTACTTTCATGTCATGAATGTACATGTGTATATGGAGAAGCTTCTCTAGTATAGATTTACGAAATGGTTGATTAATACTTTATGTATCTTGACATCAATGTACGTTGAAGGTATCATTAGCAGGGAATGATGGTGACATGTACAAATGAAATATTATGCTTAACCTCGTGGCAGGTAAATGATTATGGTTCATGCAGATGAGTGTGAGTTGCAGGATGATCCAATATATGATGGTCAATTGTTGGTACATCCATGCCACCAAGATATGAAGATATAAGATTACTGGGTAAATCCTATCATATTTAATGTAATGGCTTTAAGCTAGATATTTGTATATTTCCTTGTAAGATTTATAATGATGCATAAGGGATGGTCTGCCTTATAAGCCATTGAGTGAGGGCTGAACACCCTCATGAGCGTTTAATAATAAAATTAAATGTTGTTGGTTTTCACCCTATGGGGTTTCCAGGGTATATTGGTGTTCAAAGATGTGATTGATTATTGTGTGAAATTGATGATGTTGATTCCTTTCTTGTTGTGATGTTCATGATGTAAAGTATGTGATGACTACATGAGTAATGGAATGAATGCAAGTTTACATCATAGAGTTTTATGTTAATGAACTACAATAGAGGTTGTTAATAGTTAAGAAACTTACTATTCTTATACTAATATTACACTATAAACTAGTGAACATTCTATCTAATTAGTAAGGAATATTTAATAGTGATTTGGATAAGTTACTCTTGGCTAACTTATATAAAAAAAATTAACTCCTTGCATTTCCATGTGAGGTTATCGGTGTATGTTACATTATGGAAACTATTTCGATTTCATTTCATTCAGCATCAATTCAAAGTTTTATTAAAGTATTTAATGCATATACTATATTGAAAATCAATATATTACTTATATTACCTTTTATTGAAGTGTTTCAATACATTATTAATAAGACTGATAATTTAGTTCAATCATATTATAAGATAAACAAGTCGTATTCTTTGAAAAAAGAGCATTGAAGTATGCATTGTTTAGTCATAAAGGGTAAGTGAGAGTTCAAATTTAGTTATACAAAATTTAGTTCAACCATGTTATAAGATTAACGAGTCTTATTCTTTGAGAAAAGAGCATTGAAGTATACATTGTTTAGTCATAAAAGGTAAATGAGAGTTCAGGTTTAGTTATACAAAATATTGTATTAAATTATTCTTCAAACATAATTTAATTAATTATAATCATAAAAAAAAACCATAGTTAATAATCAGCATAATTAATATATTTTGAAAATTATAAAACCATAATCAATAGTTTTTTTTTTTAATTTAAATACATTAGTCAACCAAACCCTACTAAATAAATATTTAAAATTTAACATATATATCATTTATAAGTTAATGAATAAGTTGGAAATTTTAACTAATCTTTAAATAACCAATGTATTAAGTATTAAGATTTAATTGTATATATATGTAATGCTCATCTTCGTATTACGAAATAAAAATGATACATAACCAATGAATTAAGTATTAAGGTTTAATTGTATATATATATACATATACAATTCTCATGTTCGTATTACGAAATAAAAATGATACATATCATTTTCCTATGTATTACGGTCTCCCAAATAAGAAACTGACCCAATAACACAAATTTAGCTTCTTAAAAAAAAAAAGAGCTAGACTAGGACTTTTGTGCATATCATTACAAAAATGATGACTATATTCCTGAGAGCCAGCCATGTAAACTAGGACAAAAAAATTCCAACTGCTCTATAGCTATGTTGACACATTACAGAGAATAATAGTATGACATAACTAACCAGATATTGAGCAACGACCATCCGCTAACGATCGCTACTGCCCCAGAGTACTAGTCACCCGCCAATTGTCGTTGCTGACATGGACCATTGGAGCGCTGTCGTGGAACGCCCCGTCGAAATCTGAGTCTAGAGTGATTCCAAAATCCTTTTCAGGCCTTTTTCACTGCACAGAGGATTTATATCATCGCTTCCACCTCATACTCTAAGATGGAATTCCGTGAATTTCCATATAACGTCAACCAACTCCCTTGATAAACCAATTAAGAGCCCATCGTGGCTGACTATACTGCAGGTAGTGGTTCCATTTTGCGTGCCGAGATGGTATGCCTTGCAAGTTTGTACAATACCGGCCTAATTCCATTAGAAGACCAATTAAAGAAAATTGAAACTAGTTATCACTTACTAAAATTCACGGCAGTTCATGATCCTTAAATGAACTCCTGTACACTAGAGAGGGGAATTTGATAACTGTGGCTCTGCATGAACTCTCAGACTTATGAACCCGCCTAAATGGCTACAATTGAGCTTTTCCACTCATCGCCAATTGACCCAAATCTTACCAAATTTCTCCGCAGACAGAGAAGTATGGAAATACATAAACCAGGCCTAGTTTTGCCTCTTTATAGCTAAATCCTGAGAATGATAAGAAAGACGAGGAGGTTTTGGGAAGGCCAGATAAATACGCTGAGCGAAGGGGGCCATTACAGGTGCCAAAAACATCCTAAAAGCATTGGAGGCCTGGGATGGCTTAGAGACTAGCCAATTGCGACACATAAATTCCACCTCTGAGACAGCCAGAAAATACTCAGGAATGGGCCAATTGTTGAGTGTGAAGAAAAGAGTTGCATCAAAGGCATTTTCTTTCTGCATTGAAACCAACAGATACATTGCTTGCTGGGACGACTGGCTTCCAATGGAGGTGGTAAAGGATGGAAGTAGACTTGAGGGAGGGTGTCGGCTTGCAATGATGCCACCATCGTCCTGCATTGCAGGAAACCACTGCAAGTTACTATGAGAGACTATTATGAACACCGTTCGAAAAGGTAAGATTTTAAGAAAATTGATAGTTATCAAATTTCAATATTTTGAGTGTTTTTGAGGTTTTTAATGGTGCTAAATTTATTTCCACTATCAAATATATTATTCAAATATAACTATTAGAAAATTTTCTAAACTTTTTTACCTCAATCCCAACCACTTTTAACTGTCGGAACAATTTTTGTGCCTCTCAATAGATCAGTAGACAACTCCACTATGATCTTGTAAGGCGAGTTAGATGTGAAGTACCATGACCAAGATTGCACCAACCTGGGTATGATTTCAAGGTGTATCCAAGCTTGCCCGAAGATTAGCATTGTGGGTAGTCTATAGTGTGATTTTTTGAAGGTTTTAATCGTAGTTTTTTTCCGATTTAATTTCTCTAAATTTCTGCAGGAATTTATTGAAAATAGAAGTTTAATGGGTAACCTTACAAATGGAATTACCCTAGAGATTTTTTAGGGTGTTGAATCCATATATACAATCAAAAAACCAGTTTAAATAACAGAAATCAAGATTTTACCTCAAATTTTTTCACGAGATTCCAGCACATGAAACTCTAAAAAAACACATTAAAAACAACTCCTTAGCATTGTGGCCATATGATTGCAAATCTGCTCCGTCAATGGGCATCAATCATAGGGAATATATAGTTTATTTATTAAATTTAATATTAAAATTATTATCATTTTTATTTTATATCAATGTAATCTTATTAATCTATTAAAAAGTATTTATTAAACATTATTAAAGTGTTTTATATTTAATATAATTGTTATATTGAAAATCAATATGTGAATGGTATTAATGGTTTTTGAAATGTTCCAATATATTAGTAGAAAGAGACTGACAATTTAGATAGATAAACATGTGATGAGATTAAAAAAAAATCCAAATCAAATTAATAAAATTGAATAAAAAAAATTAATTTGATAAATATTTAATTTAATTAAATGTCAAATTTTATTATTATTATTATTATTTTTAAATAATCCAATATAATTATTATTTTTTAAAATATAAAAAATATTTATTAAATTTTATTAAAGTATTTAATATATTTAATACAATTATTATATTGAAAATCAATATATTATTTGTATTAGTTTTTTTTTAAATGTTTTAATATATTAATAAGAAGATTGATTATTTAGATAAACATGTTATAAGATGACAGAGGCTTACTGCTTGAATCAATATTTCTTAGTTGTCTACATTAACTTTTAGGTTATTGAAATGTAAATAGCATGGAAGTATTTAATATTTAGCTATAAAGGTGAAGTCACACTCAATATTTAGTCATAAAGGTGAGGTCACACCCAGGTTACACTATACAAAAGATTGTATTAAATTGTTTCTCAAACAAAATTTAGTCAATAATAGTCAATACTCAACATGGACATCATGTTTTCGAAATTTATAATCATAATCATAATTTGGAAATTATATGTACCATAATCAACCACAATCAGCAAAATTCAAGCATAGACTGTAGTTAACAAAATTTAATTAACTATAATCAATAAAAGTAAACAAAATGCAGTCAAAATCACCCATATTCTAAAAATGTAAACCATATTCAACTATAATATAGATGGGTATCATGTTTTCAAATATATATATATATATATATATATATATATATATATATATATATATATATATATATATATTGAAATCAAACATAGTCAACCACAGTCAATAAACTTCAATCATGCTTAACAAATCATAGTGAATTAACTAAGAATGATATCACAAAGACACAAAAGTGGTTTGGATAGTAAACATGTGGGCTTGTTGTGGGCTTGAGGGTTGGAGTTTTTCTACCTTCTTATGTAAGCTCATAAGGATGATTTGGTTTTTGTTCAATTTTGATTAAGCAAATTGTGGAATCTTTGAAATCAATATGGTATATGAAGTTGGCAACTTGTGACCTATGATGTAAATTCTTGAATTATAAGAAAATCTTGGCAACCTGTAACTTTTTGGACTAAAACAAATTCTTGGAAGCCAACAAATTCGAGAATGTAAAAGATGTACACATGCCTAAATTATATTTCCATGTGTTCTTTATTTCACTACAAGTTAATAGGTTAACCATATTAGTAAAGCTTAAATTTCATTTCAATGTGTTGTTAGTTTCATTTCAAATTAATAGTTTAATGATATTAGTAATGCTTGTGGTAATATTTATATAAATGTGAATGTTTATTTATCTGCATGTATTAATGATTTACATATAGAATTAATGAGTACACCCATTAAACTAATGATGTATATGAGCTAATAAACTTGTACATTAAATCTTAGTAGGGTACATTAATATTGAGATAGATTAAAATTATAGTCATAAGTTTATGGATAATTGGGTTGATAGTCTGATACCAATAGAGTCAATAATTCTATCAAACAAAGGTGAAAACCAAATAAAGTTGAGTAAAGTTACTATATTGTGTTACTCATAGTTTAATTTTGTAGTTTGTAGTTAGCATTATTGGGATTTCAAAGTTGAGTAAAGTAAAATGGAGGTGAAACCAAATAAAGTTGAGTAAAGTTACTAGATGGTGTTATTCATAGTTTAATTTTGTAGTTTGTAGTTAACATTATTGGCATTTCTGTATTTTATATTATATAATGATTCTTTAAGAAACTCAATATTGCAAAATTTATCATAGGAGTTGTATTTATTATTTGGTTCTTGTACATAATTTTAGTTCAAATTCATTACTTGAACTCTACAGATTTCAAAATGGAAAACTTACATTGACCAATGCAAAATTTATGCAAGTCCTTATGCCTGAGTAATCAATTAATTTATCCACTTCACATCTCAATTTCTTAGTTCTTGCAACATTGATCTATTGATTAATAATAATTTAGCACATATCAATGTAAAATTATAATTGTTTATGCAAATTTTCCCAAAACATAATATCTATATTCAGTGTCAAGAACTATGCCCTGCAACACTTGTTAGTATATATAGACTAGCTACATACTCACACCTCGTACGAATTTACATTGTCCACTAATATAAATTAATGATTAAAATTTATTGTTAACTAAATATTAATATAATCATCTAATTAACTCTTAAATTTAATTAATGATTAATTAAATAATTGATCCTCGATTTTAATTAATAATATAAATTTTCTTCTAATTTAATATTAAAGTTAGATACGATTATGTGAAAGTTGGATATGCATGCCTAATTAAAACGATGATATATTCGAGAAAAGCAACCTAAGAAAATGGTAATAATCCATCTAAAAATTATCCTATTATTTATCAAATTGATTTAAAATCTAATACATAAAAATATGTTATTAAACTATCATGAAAAAAACACTAATTGGAATTACAATAAAACTTTTCCCTTTTATTTTATAATCCCAGGTCCCAAATTAACGACCTCACAAATAGTATAATAATATAATATTAGCATAATTTAGACAAAATTATTTAAACAAATATGTTGCATAACATGTTTATTATAAAAGTTGGGGTGATTTACCATATAATTTATATAAAGGAAGTCTCTCGAGCTTAATACGCGAACCCCTCTACCTTTATAGAAATTTTCGATGATGAAAACTTCATAAAAAATTAGTTTACGTTTGACTGATACGATAAACTTCACGATGTAAATTAACACACGTAGTAAACCATAATAAATAAATGACAAATTAAATAAATAAATATCTGCAAATTGTATTAATAATAATAAATAACAAACAATTTAATAAATAAAAAGCTAAGACTATAATTATTAATTAATAATAAGTGGAAATATTTAATAGTAAATAGATCAATGGTCTTAATGGTCAAATGTTAATGGACTTGGCTAGTGAAGCCTCAACTTTGCCACTTTTCCCACAAATTATCAAATACCACATCGATATGTTTCCTTCTCAGGGTTGGTCAATCTTATTTATTAGTGATTTTATCATCAATATGATCCTATACACATTAATCTTGCTAAACTCTTTGGACTTTTGGATAATCATCTTGCTAATATCTCTAGTCTTTAAGATAGCCATCTTGCAAGAATTTAAACCCTATATCCGCTATAAACTTTAGCATAAGCATAACTAGCAATTGCGCCACATGTTGCAAAAGAAACGCCTTAACGCAATAGAATAGGAAAGAGTAGACTAAAAAAAATAAGATGTTGCAGAGAATGAGCCATCGTTAAGGAATGATTGGAAAATTTTTCTTCCATAGAAGCACGCCATGGAGGTTTCAAAGATATTGATGATAAGAGTTATCAACCAGAAAGATACAGTTCATAAACTCCGAAGCCTCTTCTTGATTGAAAAAATACTAAACTGATAAGATATAGTAAATTTCTTGGCAGAATATGTCACCTCGCAACACATCCAAATAAAACAACTGAAGTAAATACTATCATATGGTTTTCAATGCATTTATGTAATTAAAATAGATCTAGGAACTTTTGAAGACTACGTCACTGAAAATTAGAAACATCTTCATCCGTGTTGGCATCAACATAAAACTGAAATGATTAGCTTATATCATTGCAGACATGGTTACAGTTTTTCATGGATTAGGTGGTATGTATCAACAAGAAAGATTAAATTATGTTATAAGTAATGCAACTGTTACACGAACTATTCATATTCCTTAACGATATAGTTAAATTTCTTTCACAATACTAATGAAGTGTCTAAAGAAGCCAACATCACTTCCAAGATCACATATTTAAACATACAAGTTGTAAAAAATGAATTTGTTTCTATTAAAACATACAAGTTGTAAAAATTGGATTTGTTTCATAAATTTCAATAGAATCATGTGCTTAGGTCTAACATATATTTTTTACACTCTGAAACATTTTCTTGATTGAAAACATACTAAACTCATAAGATATAGTTGAAGAGAATATGTGTGTGTGTGTGTGTGTATTTTAATTTAATTTAAAAATAAAAAATAAATATATTTGAATACATTAAATAAATAATTTTTAATTTAACAATTAATTATATCAAGAAAAGGAAAGGCCCATGTTATAGTGAAATATTACTGCAATATTTCTTCCTTGAACCTTACAAATCATTCTACCTTCAAAATCAAAGGTATTTTTGGTGTAGTTCCTCCATATTTAATATAATTTTTTCGTGATCTTTGAAAATATTAAAAAGATCAGTGATCTCCGTGGTGTTTACCATGTTCTTGTTTTTTCAATGTTGTTGATATGAATTTTGTTTCTTTTGTTCTTTGTGAAGTTAGTAAAAAAGGTATGGAGAGGTGGCTTTCATCACTTCAAGAGAAGTAAAAATAAGGCTATTGAGAAAATAACTCCAACACCGAGAGAGATTCGGTAGCATTTATGGAATTGGCGAACATGTCTTGTTCTCTAGTGTTTGCTAAACAACATAGATTTCTTGATCTTGTGTAGAATAAATGAATTTGTATCTAGCTAATATTACATTAACAATGAAATTGCCAAAATTCATGGCAGGCTTTCCATCACATTTGTAGAGAAAATTATAACATAGTGTCACACATTTCTTATGAGAGCTAAATGCTCCTATATGCAGGATGTATTTCATCACTTAAGAGCAGTAAAAAAAAAATTATTGCAAAAGAAAATTCAACACATTTGTAGAGAAAATTATGACACGCTCTCACACTTTTCTTATCAAAGCTAAATGCTCCTATATGAAACAACTATGGTTTTCATGACCTAAGAGTAGTAAAAACAAGTTTATTGAGAGAAAAAGTCCAACACATTTGTAGAGAAAATTATAACACATTAACACACTTTTCTTATCAGAGCTAAATGCTCCTATATGCAACAAGTATGGCTTTCATCAAGAGCAAAAAAAACAATTTTAATGAGAAAACAAGTATATCACTGAGAGAGATTTGGAAGCAATTGTTGAATTGGTGAACATGTCTTGCTCTATGGTGTTAGATATTGGGCATAGATTTCTTGATATTGTATACAAGAATGTAGTTTTTCATGTAGCCTATACTACATTAACCATGAAATTGTCAACATTTAGGGAACACTTTCCATCACATTTGTAGAGAAAATTACAATAGAGTATCACATTTTTCTTATCATATCTAAATGTTCCTATATGCAACAACTACTACAAGCTATAATAAGAAGAGAAATAAGAATCGTGTTTGGCACTTGAGATAGATTCATTCTCTGCATATCTAGAGTAAAGCTTAATAAAACAAAACTCACCATACTTTGAATTTTTGAAATAAATATCTTAAAAATTAGAATATCAATTTAATACATTTTACTCAATTACACATTTAACAATATTCCTTTAAAAAAATACAAATACAAACTACTATTTTAAATAAAACTATTCTAAATTAAAAAAAAGTACAAATAATAACATTAATTACCATGGCCCTCGTGTACATTCCTCTTATTACTTATGTTTGTAACTTATTTTTAATCACATAGTGTCAATTTATTAAAACTATAATCTACAAGTCTCACTTTTTATAGCTTTGGTGGAAGGATAGAGTATCTAAATTCTCTTACCCTTTAAGAAGCATCTACAATTAGTGTACCAGTCACCTCAACATCCAATCTAGAAATCTGAGGTTATTCTAAATTGTTCAAGAGTATAGAATTTTAAGGGTGGTGTTTTATTTGCACTGAAATTCCCATGAGGTCCATCACTATGTATGCAATTCATTGCAACCTTGGATATATTCTATGAGTTGTTGTGATTTTTTTGTTGTGGCTACAACTTAGTTTTGGTTGTCACCTAGTTATCATGAATCAAAAATTTGGTATCATCTAAGATCCTTATAGCATTAGATATATTTTGTGAACTAATGTGAAGTTTTGTTTATCACAATGATTCAAAAATCAATTATTATACCACAAGATTGACTTTCTCATTATTTGTTTTGTTTATGAACCCTTTAAAAAAACCACAGGAACATGTTATTTTACAGTCTGATCTCCCCAGCATGTGTGGTGGTTTAAAAAATTAGAGAGTAAATTGAGCGGTTATTGTTAGAAATTGTTGTATAAGAAGGAAAATTTGGATGGTTTGTAGACAATATGGATTTCATAACAGATATCCATTTTGAATTTTTTAGTGTCCCTGACCACCATTTCAACTGAGAAAGTCAATACATCACTATGCAAATGATAACTTGTAACATCGCTAGCCATTTTCTTTGATTGTGGATCAAGTTATAAACTAATAACTTGTGAAATCCGTAGCCATTTTATTTGATTGTGGGTTTTTGGTTTTCAAGTTCCTGTGGTTATTCTGTACTGAAGAGTTTGCCGGATTATCCACAGTCTCACAAAACACTTGTCGACGTTTCGAATCCCAACGAGGATCCATCTTCAGGACATTGGAATGAATAATTATAAGAAGGGTCATAATCCATAAATATTGAAGAAGGTAGGAAAGGGAAGGGCCGACCAAAAAAATAAATTTTTTATTTACTTCAATTTTTATAATTTTTTATTTTTGATTTAATTCAAACATTTATTATTTATTATTTATTATTTTAATTTTAATAATAATACTAAGTTTTTAATAAATAATAACCTTACTAAATTTATTTTATTAAAAAGTTTATTTATTTATTTTTATTTTTATTTTTTTTTATGCTCAAAGTTTTATTATTAAAAATCATAAACTCATTTTTATTTTATTAATAAATTTATTATTTTCAAAGATTTGAAAAAATCCTAACACCATAAATTCAATGATGTTTATACTTAATAAAAAGCTTAAGGATTATTATAATTTATTTAAGGGTTATTATAATTTATTTAAGGGAAATTTATTATACAAAATTTTAAGGGTAATTTAATATATTTTGAAAATTTTAACTTATTATTTTTAATTTGATTTAAAATTAAAAATAACAAGTTAAAAATATATCAACCTATCTATTTTAAAAATTAATTAAAAAAATAAAAATAAAAATAACTAAGGAATTTCTAAAGAGCATTAATGTTTATTTATTTTTATTTTATAAAAATAAATAATTATTTAATACCCTAGAAAATTTATTGGTTTTAATGAGGAATGTTATAGTTTAAATATACTAACATGTAATTAAAGCTTATTAATGTTTACTGATAAGTTATCTTTAATTATTATTGATTAGTTAATTTCTAATTTAATAAATATTAATCTAGCAAACTAAATAAGGAAGGGAAGCAAATAAGTATTTTCTACTTAATAATTATTTATAAATTAATTAATTTTTATTATATAAAATAAAAATTAATTAAAGTTAATAATTATTAAAATAAAGTTCCTTATTTGTTAAACCATTACTTAAAGAAAGGAGACAAACCTTGAAATAATTATACCTACAAACTCATACCTGGGAGGAATGTGTTCTTGAGGAGCAGATTTGTCGAAGAAGAGGTCGCCAGCTGGCGGTAATTTCATATCCTCCATCCCTATTGAGGTTTTCAGGATGTTTTTTGATCTCCAAGGCCTCTCTTACTTTTCTTCTGTAATAGTGATCTTCTCTTGCAATGATATTTGCATCTTCAAGACACACTTGGTGCTTAGTTTTTGAAGAGTGTTCTGCAAGGGTTGAAGTGCGAAGTCGTTCATGCTTGATATCGGCTTCATGTTCCTTGAGTATTTTCTAGAGTGAGCGTCCGGTTTCACCGATATAACTTCTCCCGCATGAACAATCAATTTTGTACACTCCTTTAAGTTGTTCTGGACTTATAGCATCTTTAACTGATCGCATTCTTTGTCTAATAGTTCGTGCTGCTGAAAATTATGTGAAAATGTCGTTCTTTCTTAGAGCCTTGGCGATTTTATCAGTAACACCTTTAATGTATGGTAGAAAAACCCTCCCTCCTTTTTCTTTGGGTTCAAGTCGTTTCTAGGGTAAGATTGCGCCCTCCGCTATTTTTAAAGCCTTCCTGATATCTCTTTCTTTATACCCTAAACCCTTAAAAACAGATGATAAGTGGTTGATTTCTTCTTTAAGGTGTTCAGCATCAGATATCCTCAAGGCCCTAACAGCAAGGGTATTAAGGACATTGAACTTCTGAGCTGGATGATGGTAGAAATCGGCATGGAGATAACTATCAGTGTGGGTTTTCTTTTTGAATACATGTTGCCCAAGGGTTCCATCATCATTTCTAATAACAAGAACATCCAGAAAAGGAATGCATCTATTTTCTTCAGTTTCCATGGTAAATTTGATATCTGGGGAAATGGAGTTCAAGTGATGAAAAAACTTCTCAAGATTCTCTTTTCCATGGGCCCATTTTATATTAGTATCATCAACAAATCTTTTCCACCAGTCTGGTTTTAAGGGATATGAGAGTAAATTGAGTGCTTATTGTTAGAAATTGACAATGCATCTAATAGGATCCATTTTAACTGAGAATTTCAATGCATCACTATGCATCTAATAGGATCCATTTCAACTGAGAATATCAATACATCACTGTGTGAATGACTACTTGTGACATCTTTAGCCATTTTCTTTGATTGTGGATCAAGTTATAAACTAATAACTTGTGAAATACCTAGCTATTTTATTTTATTGTGGATCAGGTTATAAACTATAATATACTAACTCTTCATAAGACTTTGGAATATATATTGGATGGATGGAAAGGTTATGGTGAATCTTGTACAAAAACCCCCTTAGGGTTGTCTCAAACTAGTCTATTGTTAATCATATAGTGTCAACTTTGTAAAACTATAGGACTTAAAAAGGGGAAAGATGTTATGCATAGAACATAGTGGCCTCATGATGAAGTTGCAGTCTCTATGGAAGAAGAAGGGTATTTCCAACAGGATGGAAAAATGTCGTCGAAGATGAAAGCAATTTCATTCATCTATTTTATGATATTTTATTATTGGGACGCTATGTCTACAGATAGTAATGATGATATCAAAGCTTACTATCAAGCATGGCCCCTCTTGGATATTTTTGACGCTCAAAATAAGAGCACCCACACACACATACACATATATATACTTCTAGGTTGAAATGTACAAAAGAGTATTGTTAAATTCAAAAACGTAAAATTTTTTTGATCATATCATGCAAAATAAATTTATACTTCACATAAGAGCACAAATATATACTTCATAGCTAGGAGTATTGTTGATTTTTACAACTAGGAATACTGTTGATAGTTTTTTTAGAGCAAAATTTGTGCACCTATCGACTTACGACATTTCCTTTGTAACATTTGGTGCAAATACTAGTTTATATATTAAAAAATACTACTTATGAATAATAAAACAATTGTAACATAAATAATATATAACAAAAAAAACCATGTATTTTTGGAATAACAAAATAGCTGTTAGAATAAGAAAAACTATGTATATTGGATGTATGAAAATCTAGATGCATTTTATTAAGTAAAATGTTAAAAGAATAATGGTTATAAACATTTAAAAATAATTTTATTAAATAATTAGTTTAGATCTATATTATTTATGATATGGATCAGTTCTCGTTTCACTCTAAAAGAGCTTTGCATATCAAGACATTTGATCACTCTTGGCTCTTGATATTGATCTAGGCCATCTTAATTCCCCCCTTTAAATAAACTACATTCCTCATGAATACCATGGGCCATTGAACCATGGGTTGTTTTTATAGTTTATTCTTATTTTATTTTATTATTATTATTTTTTATTGTATTTTGACCTAGTTAAAGTGTTCATTACATTATGTCAATATTTTTATTTAATCTACTTTTATTTTTATTTTTATGTAATTTGACATAGTAAAAATGTTAAACACGGCATATCAACATTTC
The DNA here is from genome assembly GCA_034641835.2 of Pinus albicaulis. NCBI lineage: Eukaryota > Viridiplantae > Streptophyta > Pinopsida > Pinales > Pinaceae > Pinus > Pinus albicaulis. The sequence goes on along the minus strand of CM076580.1, from coordinate 419,855,188 downwards.
TATCATACTTTGTTGGAGAGCATTGTGATACAAAAATGTAATATTTAAATACATAAACAGTTATTTTCCTTTTTTATAGTGTTTTTTATCCATGCAATTTAAATTAATTGGTTTATGTGGAGTTTAATTTAATGATATAAGTTTTATTTAAATCTAAAAGATTGGTTCAATTCCCTTCCCCAATCGGGGTGATGTATTTGGACATGTTTTTGAAGATTGAGTTAAAAAAAGAAAAATAAAAAAGAGAAGAATAAAATAAAATTGAAAGGTACTACAGCTTACAAGAAAAAATAACATCGTTTTAACTTAAAAGTCACCAAAACCTAAATACTTATCTTAATTTCCCCTTTTAAATAAACAACATTCCACATCAATACCATGGGTCAATATCATGGGTTGTTTTCATAGTTTATTCTTATTTTATTTTATTATTTTTATTTTCTATTATATTTTGACCAATAGTTATATTCCTTTTTTATAGTGTTTTTTATCCATTTATTTTAAATTAATTGGTTTGTATGGAGTTAATTTTATGTTATAAATTTTATTTAAATCTAAAAAAAAATTAATAACATCATTTAAACTTAAAAATTGTGGATCTAATGGCCTAAAATGTTTCAATCGTCTAACATTTGATCCAATGGCTCAAACATGGACGCATTGGTAGCTAAGGAAGTTGTTTTCAAATAAGAATGCCTTAAGGCATAATTATATCTTGCTAATCTCTCTAGCCTTTAACATAACCATATTGCAAGCATTCAAACCCCATATCCACTATAAGTTTTATAATAATTATATTTTGACACGTTATGGCATTAAAAATGGAGAAACTTTTTAGTTCATGAGAAAGCCCATACCAATATTTCTACACACTATACCTCCTACCTTATTATACCCCTAATCACTATGACATTTTAACCTCAAAACCCCTAATATAATGATTCATTAACATATTAGACATTTCCTCTTTTATATAATGACTTTCAATCACTAGAATTTTAATTTTAAAGCTCCTAACATGACGATTCATTAATAGGTTATCAATTAATATGTTATCAATTTTATATTAAGTTATTTTTTAATAATTCACATATTATTTTTATACATAATATTGATTCGTATTTATGTAGGAGCACAATAAATTATAGAAATAAATAGAAAAAACAGAGATGCAGTGGAAATAATACTTCATTTCATTAATACAAAGTAACAAAAATATGCGTACAGACATAATGGAAATAAACTAGCTAGGGCGTTGGTAGCTTATCTCTGAGAAGGTTACTAAAATTATTAGCATATATCATTGCAGACATGGTTACAGTTTTTCATGGATTAGGTGGTATGTATCAACAAGAAATATTAAATTATGTTATAAGTAATGCAACTGTTACACGAACTATTCATAGTCCTTAATGATATACTCAAATTTCTTTCACAATACTAATCAAGTGTCTAAAGAAGCCAAGATCACTTCCAAAATCACATATTTAAACATACAGTTTGTAAAAAATGAATTTGTTTCTATTAAAACATACAAGTTGTAAAAATTGGATTTGTTTCATAAATTTTAATAGAATCATGTGCTTAGGTCTAACATATATTTTTTGCACTCTAAAACATTTTCTTGATTGAAAACATACTAAACTCATAAGATATAGCTAAAGAGAATATGTGTGTGTATGTATGTATTTTAATTTAATTTAAAAATAAAAATAAATATATTTTAATCCATTAAATAAATAATTTTTTATTTAACAATTAATTATATCAAGAAAAGGAAAGGACCATGTTATAGTGAAATCTTACTGCAATATTTCTTCCTTGAACCTTACAAATCATTCTACCTTCAAAATCAAAGGTATTTTTGGTGTAGTTCCTCCATATTTAATATAAGTTTTTCATGATCTTTGAAAATATTCAAAAGATCAGTGATATCCCTAGTGTTTACCATGTTCTTGTTTTTTCAGTGTCGTTGATATGAATTTGGTTTCTTTTGTTCTTTGTGAAGTTAGTAAAAAAGGTATGGAGAGGTGGCTTTCATCACTTCAAGAGAAGTAAAAATAAGGCTATTGGGAAGATAACTCCAACACCGACAGAGATTCGGTAGCATTTATGGAATTGGCAAACATGTCTTGTTCTCTAGTGTTTGCTACACAACATAGATTTCTTGATCTTTTGTAGAATAAATGAATTTGTATCTAGCTTATATTACATTAACAATGAAATTGCCAAAATTCATGGTAGGCTTTCCATCACATTTGTAGAGAAAATTATAACATAGTGTCACACTTTTCTTATGAGAGCTAAATGCTCCTATATGCAGGATGGATTTCATCACTTAAGAGCAGTAAAAAAAAGTTGATTGAAAAAAAAAATTCAACACATTTGTAGAGCAAATTATGACACGCTATCACAATTTTCTTATCAAAGCTAAATGCTCCTATATGAAACAACTATGGTTTTCATCACTTAAGATCAGTAAAAACAAGTTTATTGAGAAAAAAATTCCAACAAATTTGTAGAGAAAGTTATAACACATTATCACACTTTTCTTATCAGAGCTGAATTCTCCTATATGCAACAACTATGGCTTTCATCAAGAGCAAAACAAACAATTTTATTAAGAAAACAATTGTAGCACTAAGAAATATTTGGAAGCAATTGTTGAATTGGTGAACATGTCTTGCTCTATGGTGTTAGATATTGGGCATAGATTTCTTGATATTGTATACAAGAATGTAATTTTTCATGTAGCCTATACTACATTAACCATGAAATTGTCAACATTTAGGGAACACTTTCCATCACATTTGTAGAGAAAATTACAATAGAGTATCACATTTTTCTTATCATATCTAAATGTTCCTATATGCAACAACTACTACAATCTATAACAAGAAGAGAAATAAGAATCTTGTTTGGGACTTGAGATAGATTCATTCTTTGCATATCTAGAGTAAAGCTTAATAAAACAAAACTCACCATACTTTGAACTTTTGAAATAAATATCTTAAAAATTAGAATATCAATTTAATACATTTTACTCAATTACACATTTAACAATATTCCTTTAAAAAAATACAAATACAAATTACTATTTTAAATAAAATTATTCTAAATAAAAAAAAGTATAAATAATAACATTAATTACCATTGCCCTCGTGTACATTCCTCTTATTACTTATGTTTGTAACTTATTCTTAATCACATAGTGTCAATTTATTAAAACTATAGTCTACAAGTCTCACTTTTTATAGCTTTGGAGGAAGGATAGAGTATATAAATTTCCTTACCCTTTAAGAATCATCCTCAATTACTGCACCAGTCACATCAACATCCAATCTAGAAATCTTAGGTTATTCTAAACTGATCAAGAGTATAGAATTGTAAGGGTGGTGTTTTATTTGCACTGAAATTCCCATGAGGTCCATCACTATGGATGCGATTCATTGCAACCTTGGATATATTCTATGAGTTGTTATGATTTTTCGCTTGTGGCTACAACTTAGTTTTGGTTGTCACCTAGTTATCATGAATCAAAACTTTGGTATCATCTAAGATCCTTATAGAATTAGATATATTATGTGAACTAATGTGAAGTTTTGTCTATCACAACGATTCAAAAATCAATTATTATACCACAAGATTTACTTTCTCATTATCTGTTTTGTTTATGAACCCTTTAAAAAAACCACAGGAACATTGTATTTTACAGTTTGATCTCCCCAACATGTGTGGTGCTTTAAAAAATTAGAGAGTAAATTGAGTCGTTATTGTTAGAAATTGTTGTATAAGATGGAAAATTTGGATGTTTTGTGGAAGATATGGATTGCATAACAGATATCCATTTTGAAATTTTTAGTGTCCCTGGCCACCATTTCAACTGAGAACGTCAATACATCACTATGTGAATGATAACTTGTAACATCGCTAGCCATTTTCTTTGATTGTGGATCAGGTTATAAACTAATAACTTGTGAAATTTGTAGCCATTTTCTTTGATTATGGGTTTCCAAAACTTGAGAGTAAATTGAGTGGTTATTGTTATAAATTGTCAATGCATCTAATATGATCCATTTCAACTGAGAATTTCAATGCATCACTATGCATCTAATAGGATCCATTTCAACTGAGAATATCAATACATCACTGTGTGAATGACTACTTGTGACATCCCTAGCCATTTTCTTTGATTGTGGATCAAGTTATAATCTAATAACTTGTGAAATCCCTAGTCATTTTCTTTGATTGTGGATCAGGTTATAAACTATAATATACTAACTCTTCAGAAGACTTTGGAATATATATTGGATGGATGGAAAGGTTATGGTAAAACTTGTACAAAAAACCCCTTAGGGTTGTCTCAAGTTACTCTATTTTTAATCATATAGTGTCAACTTTGTAAAACTATAGGACTTAAAAAGGGGAAAGATGTTATGCATAGAACATAGTGGCCTCATGATGAAGTTGCAGTCTCTATGGAAGAAGAAGGGTATTTCCAACAGGATGGAAAAATGTCGTGGAAGATGAGAGCAATTTCATTCATCTGTTTTATGATCTTTTATTATGGGGATGCTATGTCTATAGAGAGTTATGATGATATCAAAGATTAATATCAAGCATGGCCCCTCTTGGATATTGTTGACGCTCCAAATAAGAGCACCCACACACACATACACATATATATACTTCTAGGTTGAAATGTAAAAAAGAGTATTATTAAATTCAAAAACATAAATTTTTTCTGATCATATCATGTAAAATAAATTTATATTTCACATAAGAGCACAAATATATACTTCATAGCTAGGAGTATTGTTGATTTTTACAACTAGGCATACTGTTGATAGTTTTTTTAGAGAAAAATTTGTGCACCTATCGACTTACGACGTTTCCTTTGCAACATGTGGTGCAAATACTAGTTTATATATTAAAAAACAGTACTTATGAATAATAAAACAATTGTAACATAAATAATATATAACAAAAAAAACAATGTATTTTTGGAATAACAAAATAGTTGTTAGAACAAGAAAAACTATGTATATTTGGATGTATGAAAATCTAGATGCATTTTATTAAGTAAAATTAAAAAAAAATAATGGTTATAAACATTTAAAAATAATTTTATTAAATAATTAGTTTAGATCTATATTATTTATGAGATGGATCAATTCTCGTTTCACTCTAAAAGAGCTTTGCATATCAAGACATTTGATCTCTCTTGGCTCTTGATATTGATCTAGGCCATCTTAATTCCCCCCTTTAAATAAACTACATTCCCCATGAATACCATTGGCAATTGACCCATGGGCTGTTGTTATAGTTTATTATTATTTTATTTTATTATTATTATTTTTTATTGTATTTTGACCTAGTTAAAGTGTTTATTACATTATGTCAATATTTTTATTTAATTTACTTTAATTTTTATTTTTATGTAATTTGACAGATTCAAAATGTTAAAAACGGCATATCAACATTTCTATCATACTTTGTTGGAGAGCATTGTGATACAAAAATGTAATATTTAAATACATAAAGAGTTATTTTCCTTTTTCATAGTGTTTTTTATCCATGCAACTTAAATTAATTGGTTTATGTGGAGTTTAATTTTATGATATAAATTTTATTTAAATCCAACAAATTGGTTCAATTCCCGTCCCCAATCGGGGTCATGTATTTGGACATGTTGAATATTGAGTTAAAAAAATAAAAATAAAAAAGAGAAAAATAAAATAAAATTGAAAGGTACTACGAAGCCTACAAAAAAAAATAACATCGTTTTAACTTAAAAGTCACCAAAACCTAAATACTTATCTTAATTTTCCCTTTTAAATAAACAACATTCCACATCAATACCATGGGTCAATATCATGGGCTATTTTTATAATTTATTATTATTTTATTTTATTATTTTTATTTTCTATTGTATTTTGACCAATAGTTATATTCCTTTTTTAAGTGTTTTTTATCCATTTATTTTAAATTAATTGGTTTGTGTGGAGTTAATTTTATGTTATAAATTTTATTTAAATCTAACAAATTTTTAATAACAACATTTAAACTTAAAACTTGTGGATCTAATGGCCTAAAACGTTTCAATCGTCTAACATTTGATCCAATGGCTCAAACATGGACGCATTGGTAGCTAGGGGAGTTGTTTTCAAATAAGAATGCCTTAAGGCGTAATTATATCTTGCTAATCTCTCTAGCCTTTAACATAACCATCTTGCAAGCATTCAAACCCCATATCCACTATAAGCTTTAGAATAATTATATTTTGACACGTTATGGCATTAAAAATGGAGAAGCTTTTTAGTTCATGAGAAAGCCCATACCAATATTTCTACACACTATACATCCTAACCTTATTATACCCCTAATCACTATGACATTTTATCCTCAAAACCCCTAATATAATGATTCATCAACATATTAGAAATTTTCTCTTTTATATAATGACTTTCAATCACTAGAATTTTAATTTTAAAGCTCCTAACATGACGATTCATTAATAGGTTATCAATTAATATGTTATCAATTTTATATTAAGTTATTTTTTAAGAATTCATATATTATGTTTATACATAATATTGATTTGGATTTATGTAGGAACGCAATAAATTATAGAAATAAATAGAAAGTGCGGAGATGCAGTGGAAATAATACTTCATTTCATTAATACCAAGTAACAAAAATATGCGTACAGACATAATGGAAATAAACTAGCTAGGGCGTTGGTAGCTTATCTCTGAGAAGAGATGTGGCGGCTAAAGGCCTCTAAATTGTGTTATAATGAGGCTCGAAGGCCTATTTATTGTTGAGAAACAATGGAAAGCCATAAAAATCCAAAGCGTAACACTAGGAGATGAGCTGCCAAAACTATGGGCCCCGTTTGAGTAAATTGGTACATCAATCGTCCCAAGGACGAAACTTTGGCATACGATATCTGTTTGATGCGCTCAATGCCTCATTAGAAATATCTATCCGAGGAATATAAATTTTGAGTGAGAAACATCAGTCGATGGACCCATGTTGCTCTTGATTTACCCAAACAACGTCGTTTAGGGCCTTGGAACGACTTCGAAGTTCAGGACCCGAAAAACAACTAAAAATAGTAAGTTTTGTTGAAACTGAAAAACATAAAGAACTAATTGTGGGGGTCCAAATGGAAGAGGTGGGTGGACACCAATATCCAACTGGATCATTAGGGCCTCAAAACAGCTTTGGAAATTCATGACCCCAAAAACTGCTAAAAATAGTAAGTTTTGTTGGAACTGAAAAACTGAAATAATTGATGGTGTGGGTCCAAATGGAATAGGTGGGTGGCCACCAATATCCACATGGATGATTCCTCCCTCCTTAGCAATAAATTTCCCCATTGCATTAAGTTCCTCCATGAGATGAATTTTTTGCTGAACTTGGTGTTCGATTTGTCTAGGATGTTGTGGACCTGCTGGTGGACGTGTTGTAGATGCATTCAATAAATTTTGTTGCGTTAGAAAGTACATGTGTGGATTATTTTTGTGTACTCGTATGATGTATGGCAACATCATGCGGCAGTGCGCAGGGAGTCAGATCAATGAAGTTCTTATCTTGAAAGTGTAGAGGAACCCCTGTGGGTGAGGAGAAAATGTCATCATATTCCTCCATGAATTTTTTCATCGGCTGTAGCCATGCAAGGGAGCCATGTTTCGAGGCTCTTGCCACAATTTTCTTCTTTCCCTGTGAGTGAATACTAAGGAAAATAAATTTCCTGGTTTGGGAAACAATCTTACTGTATTGTTTTGCAATAGTCAAGGAGATGGTAGGAGACAGTATTACCTCCGGTATCATGTACAAATTATTTCCCAAAGTAATAACAACAGAACGAGGCCTAGACTCATACACAACATGTCACCTCCACAAGTATGGTTGGCCCAATAATACATTAGTTACATCAAGAGGAGGAACTTACACAATACCTCATCCATGAATGGCTTGATGTTGTATGGAAGGCGACACTGCTGGCGGACACAATGATCTCTCACTGGGTGAAGCGACCCAATGGTATACAGTTCCAGCTATGATATGGTCAATAGGTCGAGTAGCTTCATGAACTCTGAAGAAATGATATTCTTTTGGCTTCCTCTATGGACAACAAATTGCAGTGGAGAACCTTTCACCCACATCTGTGAATGGAAGAGGTGCTCCCCTTCCTCTGGATTCTCAAGATCCTCCCTCTAGAGCTTGGTGGTGGAAAAAATGGCACTGGGTCCACATCATTGATATTCTTCCATTTTTCATCTCCCTTGTCAGGTTCTGGCTCAGGATCTAAACATGCATCTGATCCGCAAGCCTTCAGTTCAGCCACTAGCGTCTGTTTGGCTCGACACTCGTTTATGATGTGAGTGGGGCTATTATGAAATTCAAACCACTTCCCCGTGCCATTATTTGGACTTTTGGTTGTGTTTTGAGTCGCCCCAATTTGTCTCTTCCCACTATTCCATAGTTTGGGGGCGCCTTTCACTGGCTTCGGATTCGCAGATCCAAAGTCTCACTTCTTGTGCTTACATTTCTTTTGAATATTGGTGGCATAGTGATATTTCGAGCCAAGCGAGGCAATGTCAAGGAATTCCATTTCATCCTGAATGTGTCTATGTAGACATCTTCAGTACTTGAGAAACAAATTCCTCTCTGAATCTTTAATACCCAACTTTGTGCACAGGGTATGGAACAAATTTGTCAGTTCGGGCACATCTTGATCCCTTTTCTGCCACAGTGTGGTCCATTGGATGTAATTTTCCTCATAGCCTCCCAAAAGGTAATATTGTTCCTTCATGCTATATCAGAATGAATTCCAAGTGGGTCCAGCCAAGAACAGAGAGGGTTCCCTCTCATCCTTTTTCTCACCGTAGGTTCCCACCAGTCTTTGACATGGGACGAATTTGAGGAGTGAAAATATAATATTTTCTTGGTCGGAGAAATCATGGACTGAGAATAGCCTTCTACAATATCAACCATATATCTATGGCCTCTATATCTATCTGGCCTTCAAATACAGGAATGTCAAAGTTTACCTCTACCTTCAAAGGATTGGCGCCTCCAGAGTGGTTGTTGGATGTCGATGCACTGTAGGTGGACACCCATTAAAGGATCTAAGAAAATTTATCCACCATCATGTTTTTTTGTTTCTCGAGGGCCTCCTCGAGAAATATTTTGATAGGATCTCCTCTACCTCATATTTCTTTTCTTCTGCCAAGGGAGGTCGTCAGGGTTTCTGAGGCTAATCTTGCAAGGGTTGAACCAGATTGAGTGCTAACTCCTTATACCCTGACCTCGTTGGGGACATGCAAAGAAAAACAGAGAAAGTGAACACTGCTCTGATAAAAATAATATGGATTTATGTAGGAACACAATAAAGTATAAAAATAGACATAAACATAGAGATGTAGTGGAAAGTAATACTTCATTTCATTAATACCAAATAACAAAAATATGCTTACAGACATAATGGAAATAATCTAGCTATGGAACTGGTAGTTTATCTCCAAGAAGGGATTTGATGGATATAGGCCTCTAAACTATGTTAAAATGATGCTCGAAGGCCTATTTATTGTTGAGAAATAATGGAAAACCCTAAAAATCCAAAAACCTTACCCTAGGAGATGAAGCTCCAAAATTATGGCCCTGTTTGGGTAAAATGGTACATCAAACATCCTGGGGACGTAACTTTGGAATACGATCTTCATTTGACGCGCTTGATACCTAGTTCAAAATATGTATCCAATGACTATAAATTTTGAGTGAGTTGCATCAGTCCATGGAACCACGCTGCTTGCGGTTTTCGCAAAAAAAATCATTTCAGGCGTGAAAATAGCTCTAGAAGTTCACGACCAGAAAAAGCTGCTAAAAATAGTAAGTTGTGTTAAAACTGAAAAACTGAAAAAAGCCAATGGTGGGGGTTCAAATGGAATAGGTGGTTGGCCAACAATATCCAACTAGATCATTAGCCCTCAAAACGGCTCCGGAAGTTCATGAACCGAAAAACTACTAAAAACAGTAAGTTGTGTTGAAACTGAAAAACTGAAAGAACTGATGGTGCGGAGCCAAATGGAATAGGCGAGTGGCCACTAATATCCACCTAGATAATTCATCCCTCCTTAGGTATAAATGGTCCCCATTGTGTTAAGTTCCTCCATGAGAAGCAACTTATGTTGAACTTGGTGTTCGATTTGTCCAAGATGTTGTGGACCTGCTCACGGACATGATGGATACATTCAATAAATTTGGTTGGCTCAGGCAGTACATGTGTGGATTATTTCTATGTAGTCACATGAGGTATGGAAACATCATGCGACGGTGCATCAGGGGTCAGATCAATGGAGTGTTTGTCTTGATAGCTTAGAGGAACCCTTGTGGGTGAGAAGAAAATGTCCTCGTATTCCTCCATGACTTTTTCCATCGGCTCAGCTGTGTAAGGGAGCCCTGTTTCGAGGCCGCTATGGCCAAAATATTCTCATTTCCCTATGATTGAGTTGTAAGGAAAATAAATTTCCTAATTTTGGAAACAATATCATTGCGTCGTTTTACAATAGTCAAGTAGATGGAAGGAGGCAGTACTACCTCTGTTATCCTATGCAATTTATTTCTGAAAGTAATAACAACACAATGAGGCCTAGACTGATACACAGCATGTCACCTCCACAATTACGGTTGGCCCAATAATACATCAGCTACATCAAGAGGAGCAATGTCACAAAATACCTCATTTGTGAATGGCTTGATGTTGTACAGAAGGCGACACTACTGGTGGATGCCAAGATCTCTTCCTAGGTGAAGACACCCGATGGTATATGGTAGCAGGTGTGCTATGGTCGATAGGCCAAGCCACTTCATGACCTCTACTGAAATGAGGTTCTTTTGGCTTCTTCTATCGACAAGAAATTATAGTGGAGAACCCTTCACCCACATCTACGAATGGAAGAGGTGCTCCCCCTCCTCTAGATCCTCGGGATCCTCTATCTAGAGCTTGGTGGTGGCAACAATGGTGTTGGAATACGCATCAATGATCTGATTCCCTTTGTCATCTCCATTTTCTAGTTCTGGCTATGGAACAAAACATGCATCTGACTCGGGCATCTTCAGTTCGGCTACCAACGACTCTTTGGCCCGACACTCATTTTTGTTGTGAGTGGGGTTGTTATGAAATTGACACCACTTCCCCATGTCCTTATTTGGATTTTTGGTGGTGTTCTGAGTCACCCCGCTTTAGCTCTACCCCTATTCTATGGTTCAGGGATGCCTTTCCCTGGCTTTGGATTCTTAGATCCAAAGTCTCGCTTCTTCTGCTTAAATTTTTGCTCGAGCTTGGAGGCATAGGGATATGTCACGTTAAGCAAGGTAATGTCAAGGAATTCCATTTCCTCCTAAATGTGTCTGTGTAGAAAGTTGTGGTACTTAAGCAAAAAATGTATCTCAAAATATTTAATACCCAACTTTGTGCACAGGGTATGGAAAAAATTCGTTGGTTCGTGCATATCTTGATCCCTTCGTTGCAGCCGCATGGTCCATTGGATGTACTTGTTGTCATAGCTCCCCATAGGTTAATATTGTTCCTTGATGCTATCTTGAAATGAATTCCAAGTGGATGAGGCTGAGAATAGGGAAGGTTTTCTTGTCCTTTTGTTCATAGTAGGTTTCCCACCAGTATTTCACATGGGGGGCGGCTTTGAAAAGTCTGAAAATAATATTTTCTTGGTCAGAGAAATCATGGACACAGAAATACCTTTCTAGCAAATTCAACCATCTATCTACGGCCTCTACATCTATATGGCCTTCAAATACAGAATTTCAAAGTTTTTCTATACCCTAAAGGGAATGGCACCTCTATAGAGGTTGGTGGATGCAGATGCGATGTTGGTGGGCATCCGTTGAAGGGTTTGAGAAAAGTTATCCATCATCATGTTCCTTTGTTTCTCGAGGGCCTCCTCGAGCAATATTATGATAGGATCTCCTGATCCTTCATCCTTCTATTCTCCTCCATGGGAGGTCATCCATGTTTGCGAGGCTGATCTTGCAAGGGTTCAACCAGATCGAGCCCCAACTCCTTGTACCCTGACCTCATTGGGACAAGCAAAGAAAAACAGAGAAAGAGCAAACCATTCTGATACCACTGATCCTGATTTATGCATGAAGGCAATAAAATAATTAAATAGACATAAACACAGAGATGTAGCAGAAATAATACTTTGTTTCATTAATACCAAATAATAGAAATATGCTTATATGCATAATGGAAATAAACTAGGTAGGGCATTGGTAGCTTATCTTTGAGAAGAGATGTGGTGGCTATAGGACTCTGATACATGTTAAAATGAGGCTTGAAGGCCTACTTATTGTTGAGAAACAACGAAAAACCCTAAACATCAGAAAAACTAAGCCTAGGAGATGAAGCGCCAAAACTATGGGCCACATTTGGGTAAATTGGTACATGAATCGTCTCGAGGACGTAACTTTGGCATATGATCTACATTTTTCACGTTCAGTACCTTGTTATAAATATATATTCAAGGACTATAACTTTTAAGGGATTAATATGGGTCCATGGACCCATGATGCTCCCGGGTTTCCCAAAAATCATCATTTAGGGCCTCAAAACAGCTCCGGAGGTTCAGGACCCGAAAAAATGATAAAAATAGTAAGTTGTGATGAAACTAGAAAAAAAAAAAAATTAGATGGTGGGGATTTAAATGGAAAATTTTGGTGGCCACCAATATCCAACTGGATCATTAGGGCCTAAAAACAACTCCAGAAGTTCATGACCCGAAAAACTACTAAAAATATTAAGTTGTGTTAAAACTAAAAGAATTGATGGTGCGGGTCCAAATGCAGTAGGTGGGTGGCCACCAATATCCACTTGGATCATTCCTCCCTCATTAGAAGTTATTTATCCCCATTGTTTTAAGCTTCACCATGATAGGAAAATTATGTTGAACTTGGTGTTTGATTTGTCTAGGATGTCGTGGACCTGCTGGCATACGTGATGGATGCGTTCAACAAATTTTGTTGCCTCTAACAGTACATATATGGATTCTTTCTATCTAGTTGCATGATGTATGGAGACACCATTGACCAATTCAATGGGGCTCAGATCAATGAATTACTTGTCCTCACAGTGTAGAGGAACCCCTGTGGGTGAGGAGAAAATGTCCTCGTATTCCTCCATGACTTTGTCCATCGGTTGCAACCATGTAGGGGAGCTCTATTTCAAGGCTATGGCCACAATCTTCTTCTTTAACTGTGAGTGAGTTACAAGGAAAATAAATTTCCTGCTTTGGGAAACAATCTTACTTCGTTGGTTTGCAATAGTCAAGGAGATGGAACGAGGCGGTACTACCTCCAGTATCCTATACAATTTATTTCCCAAAGTAATAAAACATAATGAGGCCTAGACTCATACACAACATGTCACCTCCACAAGTATGGTTGTCCCAATAATACATCAGATACATCGAGAGTAGCAACATCACACAATACCTCATTCGTGAATGGCTTGATGTTTTACGAAAGGAGGCACTGTTGGCAGACGCAGAGATCTCTCCCTAGGTGAAGCCACCTCATGATATACAATTGTGGGTGTGATATGGTCGGTAGGCTAAGCCCCTTCATGACCTCTCCTGAAATTAGGTTCTTTGGGCTTTTTCTATTGAAAATAAATTATAGTGGATAACCCTTCACCCACATCTGCGAATGGAAGAGGAACTCCCCCTCCTATGGATCCTCAGGATCCACCCTTTGGAGCTTGGTGGTGGAAACAATGGAACTAGAATCTGCATCAATGATCTTCTTCCCTTTGTCATCTCCCTTGTCTGGTTCTGGCTCAGGATCAGAACATACATTTGATTCGGGCACCTTCAGTTCGACCACCAGCGATTGTTTGGCCCGACACTTTTTTTTGTTGTGAGTGGGGATGTTATTAAATTCACAACACTTCCGCGTGTCCTTATTTGGATTTGTGGTGGTGTTATGAGTTTCCCTGTTTTGGCTCTTCCCCCTGTTATGTGGTTTGGGGGTGCCTTTCACTGGCTTGGGATTCGTAGATCCAAAGTCTCTCTTCTTCTGCTTAAATTTCTACTCGATCTTGGTGGCATAGCGATATGCTGTGCCAAGCGAGGTAATGTCAAGAAATTCCATTTCCTACTGAATATGTCTTGCAGATAGCTGCGGTAATGAGCACTAAATGTCTCTATGAATCTTTAATACCCAAATTCATGCTTAGGGTATGGAAAAAATATATTAGTTCATGCACATCTTGATCCCTTTGTTGTCGCCGCGTGGTCAATTGGATGTACTTGTCCTCATATCTCCCCACGGGTTAATATTGTTCCATGATGTTGTCTCAAAAAAAATTCCAAGTGGGTGCAGTTGAGAATAGAGAGGGTTCTCTCTCCTCATTTTTCTCATAGTAGGTTTCTGACCAATCTTTGACATGGGAGGCGGCTTTGAGGACTGAAAAAATAATATTTCCTCAGTCAAAGAAATCATGGACTGAGAAATACCCTTAAAGAAAATTCAACCATCTATCTACGGTGTCTACATCTATCTAGCCTTCAAATACAAGAATGCCAAGGTTTACCTGTACCTTGAAGGGAGTGGCGCCTCCAGAGTGGTTGTTGGATGCAGATGCGCCGCAGGTGGGCAGTCGTTGAATGATGTGAGCAAAGTTATCCATAATCATGTTCCTTTCATTCTTTAGGGCCTGCTCAAGAAATATTTTGATAGGATTTCCTACTCCCTTGTATTTCTTTTCTTCTACCATGGGATTTCGTCAGGGTTTGCGAGGCTCATTTTGCAAGGGTTCAACCACTTTGAGCCCTAACTCCTTATACCATGACCTCATTGGGGACATACAAAGGAAAATAGAGAAATAAAAAACCACTCTGATAACACTAATATGGATTTATGCAGGAACGCAATAAAATACATAAATATACATAAACACAGAGATGAAATGGAAATAATACTTCATCTCATTAATACCAAATAACATAAATATGCTTACGGACATAATGGAAATAAAATAGCTAGGGGGCATGTATCTTATCTATGAGAAGATATGTGGTGGCTACAGGCCTATGAACTGTGTTACAATGAGGCTCGAAGGCCTATTTATTGTCGAGAAATAATGGAAAACCCTAAACATCTAGAAACCTAACCCTAGGAGATGAAGCACCAAAACTATGGGCCCTGTTTGGCTAAATTGGTACATCAATCTTCCTGAGGGCGTAACTTTGGCATACGATCTATGTTTGATGCACTAAATACCTCATTAAAAATATATGTCCGAGGACTATACCTTTGTAGTGAGAAATATCAGTCCATGGACCCATGTAGCTCCCAATTTTCCCAATTAACATCATTTAGGGCCTCAAAATGGCTCTGAAAGTTCAGGAACTTAAAAAATACTAAAAATAGTAAGTTGTGATGAAACTGAAAAACTGAAAGAATCGATGGTGGAGGTTCAAATGGAATAAGTGGGTGGCTACCAATATCCAACTGGATCATTAGGCCCTCGAAATGACTCTAGCAGTTCATGACCCGAAAAACTACTAAAAATAGAAAGTTGTGCTGAAACTGAGAAGATTAAAGAATTGATGGTGTGGGTCCAAATGGAATAGGTGGGTGGCCACCAATATCCACCTGTATCATTCGTACCTCCTTAGGAATCAATGGTCCCCATTGCATTAAGTTGCTCCATTAGATGCAAATTCTGCTAAACTTGGTGTTGGATTTGTCCAGGATGTTGTGGACCTGCTGGTGAACGTGTTGGATGCATTCAATAAATTTGGTTGCCTTAGACAGTAACATGAGTTATGGTAACATCATGTGACAATGCATCGAGGTTAGATCAATGGAATTCTCGTCGTGACAGTGTAGAGGAACCCATTTGGGTGAGGAGAAAATTTCCTCGTATTTCGCCATGAATTTGTCCATCGGCTGCAGCCGTGCGGGGGAGCCCTGTTTTGAGGCTGTGGCCACAATATTTTTCTTTCCCTATAAGAAAGTTGTAAGGAAAATAAATTTCGTGGTTTTGGAAAAAATCTTACTGCATTGTTTTGCAATAGTCAAGGAGATGGTAGGAGACGGTAGTACCTCTGGTATCTTGTACAATTTATTTCTCAAAGTAATAACAACAGAATGAAGCCTAGACTCATACACAACATGTCACCTCCAAAAGTATGGTTGGCCTAATAATACATCATCTACATAAAGAGGAGAAACATCACACAATACCTCATCCATAAATGGCTTGATATTGTACGGAAGGTGACATTTCTCGTGGACGCAGAGATCTCTCCCTAGGTGAAGCCACCCGATGGTATACTATTGTGGGTGTGCTATGGTCAGAAGGCCGACCCGCTTCACGACCTCTAATGAGACGAGGTTATTTTGGCTTCCAATATCGACAAGAAATTGCAGTGGATATCCCTTCACCCACATCTATGAATGGAAGATGGGCTCCCCCTCCTCTAGATCCTCGGGATCGTCCCTATGGAGATTGGTGGTGGAAAAAATAGCGCTGGGGTCTGCATCAATGATTTGCTTCGATTTGACATCTCCCTTGTCTGTTTCTGTCTTAGGACCACAACATGCATCTTATTTGGGTGCCTTCAGTTTGGCCACCAGTGACTATTTGGCCTCACACTCATTCGTGATGTGAGTGCAGTTGTTATGAAATTTACACCACTTCCCCATTTCCTTATTTGGATTTTGGTGGTGTTCTGAGTCGCCCAGCTTTGGCTCTACCCCCTATTCTGTGGTTCAAGGGTGCCTTTTGCTGGCTTCAGATTCGCAGATCCAAAGTCTCGCTTATTCTACTTAAATTTCTGCTCAATCTTGGTGGCATAGCAATATGCCATGCCAAGTGAGGTAATTTCAAGAAATTCCATTTCCTCCTGAATGCATCTATGCAGATAGTAGTGGTACTTGAGCACCAAATTTCTCTTTCAACCTTTAATACCCAACTTTTTGCACAAGGTATGGAACAAATTCGTCAGTTCCTGCAGATCTTGATCCCTTTGATGTTGTAGGATGGTCAATTGGATGTACTTCTATTCATAGCTCCCCACAAGGTAATATTTTTCCTTGATTGTTCCTCTGAAAGAATTCCAAGTGGGTGCAGCCAAGAATAGAGAGGGTTCCCTTTCTTCATTTTGCTCAGGGTAGGTTTCCTACCAGTATTTGACATGGGGGGCAGCTTTGATGGGTGAAAAAATAATTTTTTCACAGTCGGAGAAATCATGGACCATGAAATACCCTTCTAGAAAATTCAACCATCTATCTACAGTGTCTCCATCTATATGGCCTTCAAATATAGGAATGTGAAAGTTTACCGGTACCTTGAAGGGAGTCACACCTCCAAAGTGGTTGTTCGATGCAGATGCACCGTAGATGGGCAACCATTGAAGGATCTATGCAAAGTTATCCATCATCGTGTTCCTTTGTTTCTCTAGGACCTCCTCGAGCAATATTTTTATAGAATATTCTGCTTTCTCTTCTTTCTTTTACTATGTCATGGGAGGTCATCGGGGTTGGCGAGGCTGATTTTGTAAGGGTTCAACGAGATCGAGCCCTAACTCCCATTCCCTGACCTCGTTTGGGACATGCAAAGAAGAAAAGAGAAAAAATAGACCACTCTAATAACACTGATCTAGATTTATACAAGAATGCAATAAAATACATAAATAGACATAAACATAGAGATGCAGTGGAAATAATACTTCATTTCATTAATACCAAATAACAGAACTATGCTTACAAACATAATGGAAATAAACTAGCTAGGGCACTGGTAGCTTATCTCTAAGGAGAGATGTGGTGGCTACAAGCCTTTTAACTATGTTAAAATGAGGCTCGAAGGCCTATGTAAAGTTGAGAAACAATGGAGAACCCTAAACATCCAAAAACCTAACCCTAGGAGATGAAGCACCAAAACTATGGGCCGTGTTTGGGTAAATTGGTACGTCAATCATCCTCGGGATGTAACGTTGGTATATGATCTCTCTTTGACGTTTTCAATACCTTGTTAGAAAGATCTATCTGAGGAATATAAATTTTGAGTGAGCAACATTATTCCATGGACCCACGTTGCTCCTGGTTTTCCCAAAAAACGTTGTTTAGGGCATCGAAACAAACCGGAAGCTTAAGACCTGAAAGACTACTAAAAATAGTAAGCTATGTTGAAACTGAGAAAATTAAGGAACGTATGGTGGGGGTTCAAATGGAATAGATGGGTGGCCACCAATATACAACTCGATCATTAGGGCATCAAAACGGCTCCAAAAGTTCATGACCCGAAAAACTATTAAAGATAGTAAGTTCTGCTAAAACTGAAAAAAATGAAAGAATTGATGGTGCGAGTCCAAATGGATAAGGTGGGTAACCACCAATATCCACCTGGATCATTCCTTCCTCCTTAGGAAGCAATGGTCCACATTTCATTAAGTTCCTCCATGAGAGGCAAATTTTGCTGAACTTGGTGTTGGATTTGTCCAGGATATCATGGACCTGCTCATGGATGTGCTGGATGCGCTTAATAAATTTGGTTGCCTCAGATAGTACAAGTGTGGATTCTTTCTGCGTAGTCACATGAGGTATGGCAACATCATGCAGTGGTGCGCAAGGGGTCACATAAATGGAGTGTGTGTCCTAATAGTGTAGAGGAACCCCTATGGGTGAGGAGAAAATGTCCTTGTATTCCTCCACGAATTTGACAATCGATTGCATCCATGGAGTTCAGCCCCATTTCGAGGCTGTGGCCACAATATTCTTCTTTCCCTGTGAGCGATTTTTCAGGAAAATAAATTTCTTTGTTTAGGAAATAATATTACAACATTGTTTTTCAATAGTCAAGGAGATGGCAGGAGGTGGTACTACCTCCAGTATCTTGTACGATTTATTTCTCAAATTAATAACAAAAGAATGAGGCCTAGATTCATACATAACATGTCACCTCCACAATTATGGTTGGACCAATAATACATCAGCTACATCAATATGAGCAACATCACACAATACGTCATTTGTGAATGGTTTGATGCTGTACGAAAAGAAGCACTACTAGCGGACGAGGAGATCTCTCCCTGGGTGAAGCCACCCAATGGTATATGGATGTGGGTGTGCTATCTTTAGTAGGTTGAGCCACTTCATGAGCTCTGCTAAAATGAGGTCCTTTTGGCTTCTGATATCGATAAGAAATTGCAGTGGAGAACCCTTCACCCATATCTATCAATGTAAGAGGTGCTCTCCCTCCTTTGGATCTTTGGGATCCTCCTTCTAGAGCTTGGTGGGGGCAATAATAGCAGTGGGGTCCGTATCAATGATTTTCTTCGCTTTGTCATCTCCCTTGTCTGGTTCTGGCTTAGGATCAGAACATGCATATGATTCGGGCACCTCTAGTTTGGCCACTAGCGACTGTTTGGCCTCACAATCATTTGTGTTGTGAGTGGGGTTGTTATGAAATTCAAACCACATCCCCGTGTCCTTATTTGAATTTGTGGTGGTGTTTTGAGTCAACCCACTTTGGATCTACCCCATTTTCTATGGTTCGTGGGTGCCTTTCCCTTGCTTCGAATTCGTAGATCCAAAGTCTGGCTTCTTCTGCTTAAAGTTATACTCAGTCTTGGTGGCATAGCGATATTACATGCGAAGAGAGGTAATGTAAAGGAATTCCATTTCCTCCTAAATGTGTTTGTGCAGACAAATCTGGTACTTGAGGACCAAATTTATCTTGAAATCTTTAATACCCAACTTTGTTGGCAGGGTATGGAACAAATTCGTTAGTTCGTGCACATCTTGATCCCTTTTCTCCCGTAGCATGGTCCATTCGATGTATGTGTTCTCATAGCTTCCCATGGGGTAACATTTTTCATTCATGTTGTCTCAGAATGAATTCCAAGTGGTTGCGACCAAGCATAGAGAGGGTTCCCTCTTATCCTTTTGCTCACAGTAGGTTTCCCACCACTCTTTGACATGTGGGGCGGCTTTTAGGAGTGCATGGGGGGTGACTTTGAAAATATACGTGGCTACTACAGGTCTATGAATTTTGTTACAATGAGGATATAAGGCATATTTGTTATTGAGAAACAATGGAAAACCCTAAACATCCAAAAACCTAACCCTAGGAGATGAAGTGGCAAAACTATGGGCCACGTTTGGGTAAATTGGTACATGAATCGTCTCGAGAACGTAAATTTTCCATACGATCTACGTTTGTCACATTAAATACCTCATTAGAAATATCTATCCGAGGATTATACCTTTTGAGGGATCGACAATCGTCATTTAGGGCCTCAAAATAGCTCCAGAAGTTCAGAACCCGAAAAACTACTAAAAATAGTAAGTTGTGTTGAAAATGAAAAACTAAAAGAACCAATGGTGGGGGTTCAAATGGAATAGGTGGGTGGCCACCAATATCGAACTGGATCATTAGGGCCTCAAAATGGCTCTGGAAGTTCATGACCCAAAAAGCTGCTAAAAATAGTAAGTTGTGTTGAAACTGAAAAACTAGAAGAATTGACGGTGCAAGTCCAAACGGAGTAGGTGGGTGGCCACCAATATCCACATGGATCAAGTATTTTAGGTGATTATTTTTTTTTTTTAAATTATACAAATAGAATGTAGGAAAATATATAATAAAGAAACATCTACTTTATTATTAGAATTAGTAAATTTTTGGCCAATATTATCTATTTAATCTTATTGATGGGAGAAGGAAAGATTTTTACCCAAATAAAGGAATATTTATTTCAAAAAAAGTTTGAAAAATAGCCAATTGGCGAAATTTTTCCCCTAAAAATATCCTTTTCACACATTGTGGCCCTAAAAATGCTATCCCCTAATTCACTATGACTATGTACCCATTAATTCATTACAACACTTTAACCATTAACCACTATGACCCTCCTACATCCACCATCTAACACCTTATAACACTATATGTACTAATCCATTAAAGTACCATATTATTCAACCATTATCACCCTAAATAAGGTAAATTGTTAAATATCTATAAACTTTCACATGTTGAACCCTTGTCACAATAACCTCCTCACACAGAATGAAATAAAAGACAATATGTTCCTAAGAAACAATATGACCTTAAAGACACAATCTCACAACATTGACTTGAAAGTAAACTATATGTTAATGGGTTAATGTAGTTGATTTGGGGAACCGTAGAAAATATGGTCTATATAGTTAGTAAGGTCATCTTAGGTCAATGTGATGAATGGAATTTAATATGGTAAATGATGGCCTAGGGTAAATGAGTTACTAACATTAATGGGTAAAGGGGTTATAATGGATTAAATGGTTAATTGGATTGTTAATATGTTTAAATAAGATGCTAGTTGTGAGAGGTAATTGATCTTTTAATCTGATAGACATGTTTTTTTTGGAATAGGGTTTCCATAATTTTAATGTCTTTCTTGGAATATGGATTCCATAATTTTAATTTAATTATAAAAAATTATTAAGAGTATGGTATTTATCTAACCTCTTTGAATATTCTAGAACATTCTTAGATGTAGTCATAAAAAAATGTTCAGATTTATCTCAAAAGTATTTATGTTCTTTGTCATTTTCATTCAATTGATCAATTGAAAAAATGCCATATGAACAAGTGTCATATGAAATGAGTTATTGTTTTTGGGCATGTGGTATTGATAAGACATGTAATTTCCATATGGTAGTGTAATCAAGCTTATTTAAGGTTAAGAATCTCCATGGTAAAGTAGGGGTAAATCTCCATTCTTAAAAATCTTTTTAAATGTTTTTTAACTGTACATATATTTAACTTATATTTTAATTATTTATATAATTAATAGTAGTAATAATTCAAAGTGTATGAGGGTCTTACTGTTCTTATGGTGGTATTTTTTTAAGTGATTAGTGTCTTCAAGGTGTGATAGTATTTCTCATGCAGTTGTCATCTTATAGATCTCTTAGTTTTTCTTAAGAAATTAGTGCATTCAATGTAATAATATATCTCTTAGGGATTAAAGCCTTTGGTGTCATAGTGTGTGACAAAGAAATTGTGAAAGGGCTACCATGTCATGGCTCATAAAATGCCATATCTAGGGTTATAATGATGGAGTATTACGGTATATTAAGGAGTTAGGACATTTCAAGGTCTTATAGTTTTAGGGGTGACTATAGGAGGGTCATAATAGTTAAGGGTTAAATTTTACTACTGTATTAGTCTTCTCATAAGTTAGTTTCTTCAAAGTTGCAATGAATGAGAGGGTTTTTTTGGTTAAGGATTCATTTTTTTACGGATCACAAGGTCAAAATGCCATAGTGCTTAGGGGCCATTATATAAGAGATTAAGAGATTAAAAGGATTAGGAGGTAGAGTGTCTATCAAGTCATATTTGGTATGGGTCTTGATGTGTTAAAGGGTTTCTCAATTTCAAGGTCATATTGTGCCAAAAGAATATTATGTTAATTGTTATAATAATATGGGGATACAATGGGTATGGATCTTGAAAGCTTACAAGGTGATTAGATTGAGGGTCATAATAGTTAGGAGGATTTATGTGACTATTATCATAACTATTGTAATACGTAAAATATATAACAAATAATATTGACCACGACATGAGGGGTGAACTTGTCAATAGGGTATTTCATCAATTGTATGAAGAGTGGAAACATTAATGCCGTAGTAACTAATCTTGGTTAGTAATTTACCATTAATATTACTAGTGTCACTAGTAGTCGTTATTAATAAGCATGTATATTTTGAAATAGGGCTTCTAGAATTTTACTTATCAATAATTATTAAGTGGATTGCATGGATCTAAATTCTATGGAATATTATAGAATAATCGTAGTAGTAGTCATAGATCAAAGGTTGAGATTTATTTCCAAAGAAGTTATGTTTTTTTCTCTTTTAATAAAATTTATTAATTAAAAAAGTGTTATATGAATAGGTCTCATATGAAATGAGTTATAGTTTTTTAGACATGTGGTATTGTTGACCCATGGTATTAGAACAAAGTCTATTTACAAATAAAGAATCTTCATGACTAAGGAGGGATAAATCTCCATGATTAAGAATCTCGATACATATTTTTTTAAGCATATATATTTATTTATTTAATTCACATATTAATTATTTTTATAATTAATAAAAATAAAATTAATTTAAAATAAAATTATAATTTAAATATTTTTTAAGATTTTTTAATTTTAGCAATATGATATTTATCATGAAGTGTTTTGATATTTAACTTTCTATCCATATTTACCAACCATTTATTTTATATAACTCTATTAATTTATTAAAAAAATATTAATTATTCGTTCTTATTAATATTTTATTACTTGATTTATTTTATTTAAATATTTCATTAAACATTACTAGTGTAATTACCTTAGTTGTTTTGTAAATTTTTTTTCACAAAATTTTTAACATCCAACATTAAAAATATCAATCAACCACAATACACCATTCCATTGAGTAGGTAAAATTAGTATACATTATTGAGGTGGTAAATTACCTAATGTCTTTGAGTTAAAAAATGATCCGTAGGAAATTTGTATAAATCACTAATTTTGCAATCCATATAAACATTAATCCATATATACATAGACACATAATATAAATTCCGGCAAAAATAATTTCTTCATCAGATGAAAATGCTAATAATTTCTTCATAAAATGAATTTATACTATACGTTGAATTAACAATTTTATTCTAATTACAAATTATAATTTTTTAAAAAATATATAGTTTTATTTCATCTCTTAACTAAAAACAAAATCTCATTTTTTAGATGTTGTTAGACATTCGATCATGTCAAATTTTTAGTTGATGCAAAACAAAAGAAAAACTCTAAAATATTATATAATATTTTTATGTTTAAATATGATAATAAATATTTAATTTTTCATGTTTTTTTTTCCCTCTTGAACTTTTTACCCAATTTCATGGTTGGGATCAACTATTATTATTGGCAATTGATTTTAAGCTTCTTGCAAAGAGTATTATTTGTTTGAATGCAAAATTTTGGATATGTGGGTTCTCTTTATACCTCATAATCTCCTTTTAGTGAGTGTTTTATTTTTATGTTTCTCTGATGCTTTGATTTATGCTAACTCTGCGCCTTTCTTGATATGAAGCACGATTCCTGACTGATCTCCAACTCCTTCATCTATTTGGATACCATTTTGTGCCTAAGCATCCATATGTGGAGTATTTTCCATGGTATTTTCTTCTTATTTCAGAACTGTTGGGTACCTTCCACCCCCTTAGCTCACGAGGCTACCTCTTTTTCTTTTATGGGACCCTTTTTTGCATGTGGGAATGTGCTCTATAGGTGTTCCTTTTGAAAACTAATTTGAAATTTTAATATTGTATTATCATAATCTAAAACCTAGGTCCACTTATCATTTTTTGGATGCAAATGATGGGGTAGACCCTTGTTAAGGTCTATCTCCACAGAAATTCTAGCAAATGTGAAGATACCTTTTTATGTTATGTCATAGTACTTTTTTTTGTATTTTCCAAGAGTATTTCCAATATCTTCTAGGATGCGACGGTGCTAGAAAGGGAAAGAGAGATTTGGAAATCTAACCCATACCGACATTATAATGACCTCCATGCTTGTACCATCAAATTCTAGGAACCGTGGGGTAATAAAAAGCTCATATCTACCCTAAAACCATTGCCCGTCATTTAGGACTTACTCCATATATTTCTGTATTAAATTGATCTATGAACAAACCCTTCGCACATAAGTAGAGATGAAAATTCAGTGTCCAAGAAGAATATACGCACTCATGTAAAACTTTAGATCTTGGCTAGAAGCCATTTAGTGCGGATATTAACACCTTATATCATACATCACGAAAAGGGTGATTTTACCTCTAGGGTTTAACGTCCATAGCTACTTCTTTTTCATATTTTTTCCAATATATAAAGTCCTAGCATATTTTGAATCTCATCAAGAGTGGAAAATTTCTCTTTCATTGCATCCTTGAATTTTATTGGTCCATTCAAGTTTGTGGTACCTGAAACTTCACTTTTTAACCTTAGATTTAACATTGTAGTGGAGTTCTTTTCAATGAAATAATACTTCATTTGAATGGATTTTTGCAAGCATTTCCCCTAATATTCCGTGTTCCAAATGGTTTATTGCAATTTTTCCACTAGATCCGCACTTCAAATATAATGAAATTATTCCCATTGATTTTTTCCATCTCTACCCATCTCTTGGCTAGATATGGGAGGAAGAGTTGAAAGGTATCATTAATTAGATATCTAATACATGCACATTATTCCCATTGAGTTCTTCCATCTCTGCCCATCTCTTGGCCAGATATGGGAGGAGGAGTTGAAAGGTATCATTAATCACATATCTAATGCATTGCATGTGTATGAGAAGGAAACATACCATCACCTTGATAGGCATGTACTTTTTTGCCCTCCTCATCTTACCAAGCCACTCCCACCGATGCATACTTGAAGAAACTCTGACAGTTGTTGATCCATCACAATGGATTCATTCTATATGCTAAGAGAAACCTCTTATTGAAGCCATTACATAGACATAGAGACCTTGGTCATTCTACACCAATCAAATGAAGCCACTTCATAACCACCCGTTGGCGATTAGATTAGAGAAAGGTTATCTCCACACCTCAGATCCTTAACTGACCTATGTTGTGAATCCCATGATCCAGATCAATGATGGTGTAATGAGAATTATGACGATAGTATGAACCCTATCTCTCAAAGCGAGCCACACAAGATCTGTTGACCGCAAACTCATCCCAGCCACTGCGATGACGACCCCAAGCATCAATCGCTCAAATTTTCTATAGTTCTATTTATTTGAAGGAATCTTAGCAGCATTTCCACTTTGAGTAACAACAAACCCTCCATTATTATCGGATATATGATATTTGAGTCTTGATCTGGTTTATCTTTCCAATCCAAGCCTGTACCTCAAACGCCACTGACCTCCCGTGTAGCCTTCATAGCCACAACATAAACCCTAGTTATCCAACATTCCTCGTATCGGCATCCAAACCACACCAAGAGTTATTTAATCATTACTCATTTTTATAATTTTTATAATTATATATATATATATATATATATATATATATATATATATATATATATATATATATATATATATATATATATATATATATATATATATATATATATATATCTATATATATATTAATGAAATCTTTTGTAAAGTGAATAATGTATACTACTTTTTCACCATAGTGAGAACTAAGAAAAAAATCACATGTTATTCTTTTGAAACTTCATGTATGTAACAACCATTTTTAGTTCACCCTGTGCATGGAAACACAATTGAGTGAATCTTGGACACATGTAAATCTATGTGAAAATAATTTTATGGTAGGTTGAAAGGACCGACATTCAAATCCAAAACTCTAAGGGGAAGGCCACTTAATGAAATCATGCATGCATTTTTCTTACATGTTGTGTCCATGTTTGTTTTGTCATGGTGTGCGATGACAAGACCCATATCAACCTCACTTATTTACCTTCACCATGGATTGAACTATGTTTATAGCTATTGAATTTTTGGAGTGGGTGGCCTAGGTGAAGGAAAATGATAATGTTGTCCCTTTTTTGTGGAGAGTGGTGGAGAAAGGATGACGGTCTCAAGGGAAAAAAAATGGATACTTAGAAAGTGGTAAGATAGAAAGTGGTGTGTGAAGGAAAGACATGTGTTGTGGTGTGAAGAGGAAATGATTAGCATGGAAGAGAGCATAATAGAGAGCATGCAGAGCACCAACGGACATTAGTGAACCAAAAATAGAAGGATTTTTTGTGTAGAACCATTGGAGAAGAAATTTGTTTCAAGGGAACTCAGATAAAAACAAGCAGGAGCAATGTTGGGCATGACATAACCATGTGCTTTATGAATTTCAAAAGTATTCTCAACACTATTACCGATGAAATATGTAACTGCGCTCGTACCTACTTTTTGACATAGCAAGAAAAACACCTGATTTTGAAAAGTGGTGATACAGAATCTTTATTTTTATTTTTTTTTTCATTTTTTTTTTTTTTGTGATGATTTTTATGTCTATTTTGAATACTGGTGGCATATCATCAACAACGTTTTTTTAGAGGATTTATTTTGACACTATACATTTTATAATGTCTTCTTCTTCCGTGAGATGTTTATTTTTAAGTGCATTTATGTACTTGTGTTTTAAAAAGAAAAAAATATATATATTTTTTAAAATAAAAATTTGTAATGATACCTTCACTTTTTCACATAGATAAAAAATGAAAAAAGGGTCAATATTATAAAATTTATATTTTCTACAAGTTTATGTATTGCTAATTAATTTTTCAATGCACATCAAATAATTGTCACTAAAACACCAATATTTTGAATGATATGACAAAAAAATACAAATTTTCAATACAAGTAGAATGCAAAAACTACACATTTAGAGACTTTTTGTTGAAAAAAACATGTTAAATAAACTAATTTTTGCAAAAATCTTAACAAAAAAACTTAAGAAAATAGCATTTTTATTGAATTTTATGTCAAAAAATAATAGTAATCACATGTTTTTTGCAAAAAATAAGGATTTTTATCATAAAATATCAAAGTCTAAAAATTACAAGTAAAACTGATTATAAATCACAAAAATGAGCTTTGTTTGCAAGCATAACTTGAAGGTCATCAACAATATCAACTAATACATGTTCAACATCATCTAAAACATCATTGATGGCTTCTTCTGCAACATTTTCAACTTAATTTTGGTCATCATCATCTTCTAATGGATCTTTCATGTCTGCAAATCTTCCAAAGTGTCCCTTTCCAATCATTCCATATAATGGTGGTTGAGGTTCCTTTGCTTTTCTTACCACATGTGATTCATTAAAATCCCCTTTCCTCAAACCAACTTTTTGCTTTACATCTAGAAGGAATTCAAGAGAGTTAATTCTTTGTTGAATAAATTTGCATTGCATTGGGTCTTTCTCAATGGCAATGCAATTTCTTCCTTTTGGTAGGCAACGTGCTACTGTTGTACCTAATCATCAAGCACAAAAGAAATAAGTAAGAAAATTAGTATAAAGACATAAAAAATAAAAAATAAAATATTTAAATTTAAATTTGTATAATAAAACTTACTTGAACTTGAAAATAGATCTAAAACCCAATCTCCTTCATTTTACAGCACCGCCTGGCCTACCTCCGACCCCCTGCTGGGCAGAGGGCGATTCCGAGAATCGCCCTCTGCCTAGCCGGAGGCTAGAGGCAGGCTGAGTAGCCCTCGACGACACCACTTGACCGACTTCTACCCAGCCGGGGGCAATTCTCAGAATCGCCCTCCGCCTCACCAGGAGCGATTCCCGAAATCACCCTCAGCCCAACTAGTAGTGATTCTTATAATGGCCTTTCGCCCAGCTTGGGGCTAGAGGCAGGCTGGGAAACCCTCAATAGCGCCACCCAACCATCCTCCGGCCCTCGGCTAGGTAGAGGGAGATTCTCAGAATCACCCTCCACCCATCCAGGGGCCAGACGCCGGCCGAGCGACACCGTCGAGGGCTAGCCAGCTTGCCTTCAACCCGCGGCTGGGCAGAGGGAAATTCTGAGAATTTCCCTCTACCCAGCTGCGGGTCAGAGGTAGGATAGGTAGCCCTCGATGACGACACCTGGCCTACCTCCTACCCTCGGGTGGGTGGAGGGAAATTCTGAGAATCACCCCCAACTCGGGGCAGGGTGATTCCGAGAATCACCCCCGACAAGGTAGAGGCCGATTTCGAGAATCACCCTCGGCCCATATAGGGGTGACTCTCAGAATTACCCTTCGCAAAGCTGGGGGATTAAGGCAGGCCAGGCGGTGCCATCGAGGGTTTCTCAGCCTGCCTTCGGCCCACTGTTGGGAGGAGGGCAATTCCAATAATCACGCCAAAATGGCCCTAGGCAGTAAGTTGGCTAGTCTCGATAAGGTGGGGCTAGGTTAAGAATCGCCTCCACCTGCCTATGGGCCGGGGTTAGCCGGGCAAATTGTCAAGACACGTTGGGCCTCACTGGCCCCGGATGGGCGTAGACGATCAGAATTGTCTCCATCGAGACAAGGGTGATTCGGGACCACTGCCACGTAAGGTGATTCTTGGAATCACCCTCCACGCAGCCGAGGGTTGTAGGCAAGTTGTGCGTCCCTCAATGGTGTCACCTGGCCATCCTTCGACCTCAACAGGGTGATTCCGACAATCACCCTCTGCCTAGTTGAGGGATAGCCGGGTGCCACTGTCGAGGGTTGCCTAGCTTGCATCTGACCCTGCGCTAGGCAGACGACGATTCTGAGAATCGCCACTAGATGGGTTGACGGTGATTCTTGGAATCACCCTATGCAAAGTCAGGGGTGATTCTCGAAATCACCATCCACCCAGTCAGGGGCCAGAGGCAGGTCGTATTGCGCCGTCGAGAGTAGCCCTCAATGGTGCCACCTGTCAAGCCTCCGGCCCTCAGCTGGGCGGAGGGAGACTCTCTCAATCATCCTCCGCCCAGCCGAGGGCTGGAGGCCGGCCGTGTGGCAGCGTCGAGGGCTTCCCAGTTTGCCTCCGACCCCCATTTAGGTGAAGGGCGATTCCAAGAATCACCCTCCACCCAGCCATGGGTCAGAGGTAGGCTGGACAGCCCTCGACAGTGCCGCCCGGCCTGCCTCTAGCCTCTGATTAGGTGAAGGTCGATTCCAAGAATCACCCTCTGCCTAGCCGAGGGTGATTGTTGGAATCTCCCTCTGCCCAGTCGGGGGCCAGAGGTAGGCTAAGCGGCACCATCAAGGGTTGCCTAGCCTACCTCTAGCCCTTGGTTGGGTGGAGGGGGATTCCGAGAATCGCCCTAGGCAGCCCTCGATGGCACCACCTTGCCAGCCTCTGGTCCCCGATTCGGCAGAGGGAGATTCTTGGAATCACCCTCCGCCCGGATGGGGGCTAGAGGCCAGTCGAGCATGACCATTGAGGGCTGCCAAGCCTGCCTTTGGCCCATGGCTGGGCGACACCGGCGAGGGCTACCGAGCCTGCCTCCGGCCCTGGGTTGGGTGGAGGGTGATTCTCGGAATCACCCTCCGCCTAGCGGGGGGCGATTCTCGGAATTGTCCTCCACCCAGCCCAAGAATTCAACTCCGTGCAGTTAGGGGCTGGAGGCAGGCTGGGAAGCCCTCGACCGTGCTGCTCGGCTAGCCTCTAGCCCTCGGCTAGGCGAAGGGTGATTATGAGAATTTCCCTTTGCCCAGCGGAGGGACGTATGTTGGCTAGGCAACGTCGTCGAGGGCTTCCCAGCCTGCCTCTAGCTCGCGAATAGGAGGGCGATTCTCGGAATCACCCTCTGCCCAGTTGGGGCCCGGAGGCAGGCTCGACAGCCCTCGACGGTGCCACCCAACTGGCCTTCGACCCCCGAGAATCGCCCTCCTCCAAGCAAGGGGCCAGAGGCTGGCCGGGCGGTGCCGTTGAGAACTGCCCAGCCTACATCTGGCCCCCGGCGGGCGGAAAATTAATTTTTATTTTATTTTAGTTTTCTCAAACACAAAATATATAAAAAATTGAAATTTTTTTTTAAACAAAAACTATTATAATAATAAAAAAAATGTATTGTTTAATATATATATATATATAAAGAAAAAAAAAGAAGACAAACTATTCAATTAAAATTTTGAAATATAAAAAACAATAAAAACAAATTAAAAAATAAACAAACAAATATAAAAAAGAATTAAATTTTAATTTTAATTTTTTTTAAATTAAAACAATTATTATTTAAAATATAAAAAAACAATAAAAAAATAAATTAAATATGTTTTAAAATATAAACAAACATATATAAAGATTTTAATTTTTAATTTTTGTTTTCTTAAAACTAAAAAATTATAATTTAAAATATAGAAAAACAATAAAAAAATTTAAATAATATGTTTTAATATATAAACAAACAGATATATGAATAATAATTTTTTTTTCTTTTTTAAAAATTGTTTAAGTCATATAATTTCTCCATAATTTCACGGTTCAGGTATCTTGAAAACTTAAGATTTAAAAACTTGAGATTTACAACTTGTCATTAAAGTTTTTATGCGCTACGAAATTTTATCTTTAATGTTATGGTTGAAAATAATTACAATTTTAGGGTTGTTTAGAGCCAAGATATTTTATGTTTAACAACATGGATAAAAATTGTTCAAAATGATAAGCACTTCAGACATGGTTTTGTTTATATTTAACATTATCTGTCAAAAAATTTAGAATTTTATGATTTTTCAATGTCCTAATATGTTGTCTTTAATTCCATTGTTACAATGTGTAAAAAGTGTGACACTATGTTTTTTTTTGTTATTCCAGCATCAACTCTTTTTGTTTTGAGGGTGTTTTTCAATCCTTTTTTCAAGAAAAAATTTCGTTTTCAGAATAATTTTATAAAAGGGTGAAATTTGACCTTGAGAAAAAAACAATTGCTTCTGGAATACACACTCTTTTGTTTTTGGGGCTTTTTTTCAATTTTTTTGAGTCCTTTTGGGCTAGAGTTCCCGTTTTGAGGTAATATTTCCCGTTTCATCGGTAACAATGTTTCTCTATGACAATGTTAAGGGCACCATATAATTTTTCTAAGCCTAAATGGTCAATGGGAATATTGGTGGAGGTTTGAATCATGTTAGTGCTTACTTTATGACTGTGAAACCATCTGGTGCTTGCTACCTGGTGGTTAAACTACTAGGACAGGTTAATAAGGGCCAATGTCATGCTTGCTAGATGACTTGTGAAACCACCTGGATAATGGACTATGGACCCCCATGGTGGTTACCAAAAGAAAGGTTGTTGTTAAACCACCATTTTTTTTTAATTCATTCTCATGGAGTTGAGAAATATCCCATCTGACCTTGGGTGAGCCTTTTGTTTTAACTTAAAGAGTAGGTGAGTGATTGTGGTTCAAAATTCTAGAGAGAACTTGTTAAACCACCTAGACAGTAAACTGCTTCTCCTATGTATGTGGCTAAGCCTTGGGTGTGAAATTCCTTGATTATAGATTAGGGTTTGTTAGCTACAAGAAAGACAGAAGTGTAGCTAGCCCATGGTTGGGTGGAGAGTTGAAGTACCTCCTTTACTTTCCAACCATATTCAATCACATAGATATGTGTAATTCTCTTATTTACTTGATATTATGTAATGTGATGACAATTGATATATTATGCATGGTCCAAGCTTTTAAATGTTTATGGACATGTTGAATGTCCGAACTCTAAACCCTCACTTTTATATTAATGACTAGAATGATATCCTGTATGGTGATGAATGCTAATGCTTACATGGTTAATGCTCATTTTTGCTAAGATCATGTTGAATGTGATAAATTATGTATTCATGTGCATTCAAACTTATATCGAATTTTTGTGATTGAAGTACACATATATGGCTCAAGCATTTATCAAGTTGAAATCTACAACTTGTAATTATAGGTTGTAGGACCAAAACCTCCATAAGTTGGTAGTCTAAGTTTTCATTGCGCTAAACACAATCATAGTTCCATTTTCTATCCATGTGTGCAACTAATACCAATAGGAAGAAAATTTTAAACCTATTAATGTGAAGGAGTGAGGTCAACACTGAATGAATGTTGGTGGATCCTTGTTTCAGCATAGCCATGTCGCGAAGGCTAGCTAATAGACATCGAGTGTAGTTATCAAGTTTAATGGATTATTCTAAGGAAGATACAATAAGAGAGCAGCATTTAACCATGATAAAATGGAAGGAGTGGGGTTAAGCATAACCTTGAGTGTGAAATGCACCTCTCCCCTTACTAGTGATTTTCTACCACTATAACTATCACACCTTCCAACTTAACAATCACGACATTGGAAGGAGGGACAACCCAGTCTTGTTTCCACTGTGGAATCTTACCACAACTAACTTCCTACCTTCCTTAAAAAAAAATTATTATTGAATTTTATGGATGTAATACGATTAGGTAGCATGACATTGGCATGACCTAGTAGACTCGATAAGCTGACTCGTCAGGGAAATTTTTAGTCAACGTGTGGCACCACTTAGATAGTCCCATGAAATCGCCTCTTTTTATAGGTAGAATATTCAAATAAGTGTGTCTTTTAATGTGGGGTCTAAATTGAGGTAAATTAGATAGCTCGAGATCTCTTGACAAGCTAAACATAATGTTGATATCATAGTTCAATTACACAGAATTGAAAAAATGAGACATTTTGCTAACACATATTCATAAAAAACTTTGGAGATTGGTTAAATGATAGGTAGCACATTCCTCATCACAATAATACTTAAGGGAATGTAAGGGAGATGGTTACAGAGTGGTATTAGAGATATGAGGTTAAGCATTCTAACTGGATAGGCCTTGAAAGTGAAAATTTAGACATTTGTTATAGAGTGGATCATGTATGATCAAAGGTTCAACATTGGACTCAAAGAGGCTTACACACACAATATAAACCCTTGATTTAATATCTAATTTCTATAAAAATTTGTACTGGTTTGAAAATTACAACCGATATGATTGATGGTCGATAGGTTTCTGTTGCGTTATTCTGATTTATATCATGCATACTAACATGGGATTTTATGTTCAATTTTGTTTCATATTCGCATGATTATTGCAGATATTCAAAGATGAAGAATAAATTTAGAGAGAGAGAGAGAGAGAGAGAGAGAGAGAGAGAGAGAGAGAGAGAGAGAGAGATGACCAAAAAAATGCCATATTCATTAGGAAGAGAGCTCACTTGGATAGAGAGAGAGAGCTTAAATCATATATTCCAAGATGAATATTAAATATAGTTATTTTGTTTTATTTATTTAATATTCATATGTGTTATATTTAGATAGAAAGAGAGAGAGAGAGAGAGAGAGAGAGAGAGAGAGAGAGAGAGGGAAATGACTGGAAAAATTGTATATTCATCTGGAAGAGAGATCAGTTGGAAAGAGTTGAAATAAAAACTTCCCTAATTTGATGGAGAGCCTTAGGAGTTTGAGAGTTGAAATGGGATCCTGTAAAGTGGAAAAGGAGAGGATATTCCAAGAATAAGAGAGAAAAATAGAAGTGAATGCAATGATCTTGCTGATTTTTTCAAATATGCAAAAGAAAAAGAAACATGAGCTTGGTTCTCACTATTTAGGCTGAACAAAATCCAAAAAATTGCTTCTAAAATATGAAAAGAATACCTAGAAGGAAAAATAGTAGAAGGTAACAAGTAAAGGAAGAGGCACATGTAAGCTAGTGAAGACACAACAAGGGGAGAAACCCCACTCAACACTGTGAAAAGGGAGTCAATTATCCATAACCGGTTGTTTAGTGTGACAACCAAGAGTGACTAGTAGAAAAGGAGGTGTGAGAATAGCTGAATGTCAAAGGAGTTCAAGAAAGCCAAAACCCATACCTTTGATGGAGAAAATGAAAAATGTTGACGAGAAAAAATATTTGCTTTTGGAAATGAAGAAATAGTTTAAAGTCCATTACTAATCTGAAAAAATGAAGGCCATTGTGGTTATTTTTATCTTGAAGGGAAAAGTTAGCATATGGTGGGTATATTTGAAAAATGTCAAGGGAATTACAGAAAAGGAACTATCATGGAGAAAATTTGAAATTTATTTTAGTGACAAGTACCTATCTGAGTGGTACTATAATAACATAGTTAAAGAGTTACATGAGCATAAGCTAGGGAAATATACAATAGATAAATACATCAATAGATTCCTAGAAATGTTGAGGTATGTGCCACACATGAGGGATGAGAAAGTGAATATTCAAAGGTATATTAGTGCTTTACCATGAGATTAATGATACATGATTGAGTTCGATTACCCAACAAAATTGGATGATACTATCAGAAAGGATAAGTATTGTTATGGTTATTCCAAGAACCAAGTTGAATTCCAATCATAGTAGGAAAGGAAGGATAGAAACAATTTTAAGGGGAAGGGGAAAAAACCATTAAGAGAGAGCAATGAGGGAATTTGTAAAGTTCACCACTTCTACCAAGAGTAGATTCTAACAGAATTACATTGCTTCCAATACAAATGAAACTGCTAGATGGATAAAACATGCAGCCAAAAATTTTAATAGAGGTCAAACCCCTCCAATCCGAGACATGTGGAGATAACCACTTATGGAAGGACTTTCTTCATGAAAAAAAATGTAGAAAAATGTTGTATATTTTCCAAGAGGCAACGATGGTGAATGATACATCCCAAATTCTGCCTCAAATTTATGTGGCATTGGATATCATGAGAGTAGATCATCAAGCCTTAATGATCTAAATTGAATGCATGGTCATAAATTAGTCTGTTTCAAATTTAATTGACCTAGGTTCTAATTTCAATTATATCAGCTCAAAGACTATAGAGAAATGTGATTATATACAAAATAAGACTCATGAAAAATTATGGTTGGTACAAATTTCCAATAGAATCACCTTCAATCTCTGTTGCGCTCGTATGATGTCCTAATTGGAATGGATTGGTTAGAAGTTCATATAACCAAAGTGGATTTCTACAACAATTTTTTTGAATGCCTTGGTGATGAAGGTGAGGAAATGATGATTCAGGGAATAAGGAAGCTTATCTCTATAAGGAAAATATTAACACTACAAGTGAAAATATGTAGCAGAAAAGGGTGTGTGTTGTTTTTGGTTTAGGTGACCAGCGAGTCAAGGAATAACAAGGCTAGAATGGGAGCTCAGTTAGTGTTAAAAAAATTCAACAATGTGTTTCTATAAGAAATGCATAGCTTTCAACCCAAGAGAGAAATTGATT
This sequence comes from Pinus albicaulis, assembly GCA_034641835.2. NCBI lineage: Eukaryota > Viridiplantae > Streptophyta > Pinopsida > Pinales > Pinaceae > Pinus > Pinus albicaulis. Next base: position 419,819,352 of record CM076580.1, on the reverse strand, counting down.
TATCCAGTGAGTTTCTTCCTAGATGAGTGCCAAGTCTCAAAATCCCCATATCGCAAGAGTATGATAGATTTAGTGGAGCTAAAGTTATTGTTGAAGGAAATTATGGAACAAGAGTATATAAAGCCGAATGTGTCACCTTAGGGAGCCTTAGTGGTATTTGTAAAGAAAAAGGATGGAAGGTTGTGGCTGTGCATTGATTACTTGTTTGATCAACTAAGAGGGGTTGCGATGTTCTCAAAAATAAATTTGAGATTTGGTTATCATCATATTTCAATTAAGGAGGAATACATCCACAAGATATACTTCAAGACAATATATGGACACTATGATTTTCTAGTGGTACCACTTGGATTTACAAATGCCCCTATCATATTTATGTGTCTATTGAAAAATTTCGTCAGCCCATATTTGGAAATGTTTGTTTGGTTTTTTTGGATGACATTCTATTTTATTTAAAGATCAGTGAATAACATGAAGAACATTAGAAAGCAACATTGCAATTGTTGAGGGAACACAAGCTCTATGCCAATCTTAGTAAATGTGATTTCTTACAACCAAAAGTTAAATATTTGGGACATTTTATTTCCAGAGAAGGAGATTTTGTGTATATCAAGAATATTAAGCCCATCACGATGTAGGTGACTCCCAAAAATGTCACAAAAGTTAGATCCTTCATGGGACTAGCCAAAATTATACCAGTGATTCATTCGATATTTCTCGAATATTATGTATCCAATCACAGCTTTATAAAATAAATTAATAAAATTCCAATTGAGATTAGATTTCACAACTAGACTCGAGTAGTTTAAGCCTTTTCTCACACATGCACCTATTATTCAAATAGAAAACCCAAAAAATGACTTCTTAGTCTGCATATATTCCTGTAAGGAATTAATAGGTGGAGTCCCAATGCAGGAAAGACGTGGTTTCTTATGAGTTAAGAACACTAAATGAGCAAGAGAAGAACTATGTCACTAGTTACTTGGAGCTTGCAATGATAATGCATGAATTGAAAACATGGAGACGCTACTTTCTTCAGAGGAATTTTGTGTTGATGTCTGACCATGGAGGGTTGAGACACTTGTTTGACCAAGACAAGTTAAATTTTTGATAATCCCAATGGTTGGATTTGATCAACGAGTTCAATTTTGAGATAAAACACATTAAAGGAAAGGAGAACAAAGTAGAATGTCCACTTAGTATAATTATAGAAGTGGCTTGTAGAAACTATGCAAACATATTTATATCAATAGATTCAATCTGATCAATAAATGTACTAAAGCTAGATATTTAATCCTTCTACAAATCAATTGCAGAATATAAAGACGATCGCTAATCACAACAAGCAAAGAAAGAAGCAAATCAAACCACAACACAAATATTTTCCCGAGGAAAGCTTGCTGCTCAAAACGCCTCTATATTCTATTTTATATTCACCATGGAATCATGAAACAGTTACAATGCACTCTTGTCACAAGAGTCACCTGCACTCTCACAACTGTCTCACACTAACTTGGACAAAATCGACCAACACTTAGAAAATTTCCCGCCTCTAATTTTCCTGCCTTTCTTGCGCAATTCATGTTAAATGAAATCCATATTCTTTAGGAATTTTATCCTTCCAAAAATGTGCAAGGATCATGGGCAATCCAATGGATGTCTAGTTGCATGTGGGCAACCTACCAATGATACAACTGATAGTTAACATCCCTTTAACCTTTGTCTCAACTGGGTCTCCACTAGAACGCACATGCATGCAACTTTTAATAGTCAATCATCAATTGCATGACAGATCATTGCATGTGAATTAAATTAAATTTAATTCACTTGATCTCTTACTAGTGCAAAAAAAGTTACAACTAGTCCAACTAACTTTAACTCAATAAATTGAGATAACTTATTACTGATGCATTAAACTAATGCACCAACTGCAATTTGAACTCCATAACTAATAGAATCGCTCTGCATGCCTCACCAACCACCCTCGGCTCTAAATTCATGAGCTAACTGAGTCTATCACACTGAGTTAACTATTACAAGTGTTTATGAGATAAGATTACCATTTTTTTTCCAATTTAATTAAGAGATAATTAAATTAGACACATTTCCAATTTATTAAATAAATTTAATTTCACACTAAAGTTTCGCTAGGAGCCATCACTACATGACATGTGGTCACACATTATTGTGTGTGACGTCATGTTGTTTCTACATGCAAATTTCACTGTTTCTTGTTGCAAATTTCAACACTCCCTCTCAACAATAAAGGAATCGATATGTCCCGATCCGGTACCTTGGAATGCCATTGCATGCAGACATGCACCTCTTGCATACAACATAAAACTCTTTCATGCAACATGCACTTCGTATGCAAATATTTCTGTGTTTTGTCCATGTCAAGGAGGGTTAGAAAAACCTTGAATTGCAATAAAATCAATACTTAACAATTATTAATGTACTTGCATTAGTTAGAATTTGTAGAAGTTGAATAGTTAGATTCGATCCATATATCTTGTTTCAGTTAGTTGATTTATTGTAATTAGGCTTTTGATTTTCTGAAAGGTCCTCACAGAGGAACTGAAAAGACACATTGTAATGTATATAAATTGTATCCCTCAGATGTATTGAGAGTGATTCGGCAGTAAAAATCTATGTATCAAACAATTGCTTCCAGTTAAATGAATTTTAGTTCCCGTTGATTATCCAACTTTCTTGAATTGTTATTTGTGAGGAAATTTTTTTAATTGTGAGGCGATTGAACACTGTCTTGTATCTAACTGTTGAATTGAGTCATTGTACAATTCTTGCATCTCTATGTTCATTGTTTCCCTTGATTTGGTTGAACAATTGAAACCCCCACCCACAGACGAGGTCTGTGTATTGTTGTGGTCATTGAACTTTGTCCCGTAGTAATGAAAACCCCACTTTATAAATGGATGGACTAATTTGAATCCTGAACCGAGGTGTGACCTGAGTTAACAACCGGGAGAACACAGGAAGAAAGGCGTTAACCTGTGGTTGATCACTGTTGTAAAACCGAGAGTGGATTTACGAAGTCGGATTGCCCATATCGCACTGCTTTTGTGGAGTGAGCGGTATTTCCAAATTGGGAGCGATTCCATTTAATGGTGGACACGTAGCATATGGTGGGGCCACAAAAACCACTTTTCCGAACGCCATCGCATGCTAACATTCAACCAGGGAGGCCGCGCGATATTGCTGCACACCGTCGATCTGGAGGGAAGCCATCGGATGGAGATCATGCTTTGAAGTAGCCCGGAGGTTAACCAAGGTACGGTGCAAGAATTTGATTGGGAAATCGATTATATATGTGGGGACGGAACCAAAGGTCCATTATAAGTCATTTTTTTAAAAGGCGTAAGGTATTTATATAAATTTCGAAGGATTAAAACCTTGGTTATAAGGTTTGGTGGTGGAATATAAAGCCCGAGAGATATATTTTAAATTTTCAAAGGTTGTCGAATATGTTCATTTATCAAATTCCTCGAATTTGATAAATAACACCAAAGAAGTTGGAGAAGACCACATGGAGGAGGAGAACGGGTTTAACAGGAAAATGCTGACAGAGCTACGGAAGGAGACCAGCTCTCCTGAGGGGCCGACTTTCAGTTTTCTTGCCGTCATTTGTGGTATCGGAGCTATTGTTTTCGAGTTGTTTTTGCAGAGAATTAACATGGCAATCCGAGTTGGTAGAGGTGCTGGTAGAAGGAGAGGCGGACCTATTACCAATGCAGAAGTGTTGGGAATTTTGCAGAGGTTCGAGGGAAGAATGGATGCCATGGAGCGAAGAAAGCCCAGAGATCCTGAAGACATCAGTGAACTTGAATTAGAAGAAGCGGAAGAAAATTTTGAGGTTCCTCCTGAAATGAGGCTCCTCAGAACTATTCTGGGGTCTGCAGTTAAGCCCAGAATTGAAGTGTCGAGTTATGCAGGGGGACTGAATCTAGAGGAGCTAGTGGACTAGATTAACGAAATGAACAAGTGCTTCGACTATGAAGAAATAAGCGAAGATAAGAAGGTCAAGTTTGTTGTAACAAAACTGAAGGGACATGCTGCACTTTGGTGGGATGGAGTGTAGGCAGAAATGAGGAGAGTTGGCAAGCAACCTATCAAAATATGGACTAGAATGATGGCTAAATTGAAAGGTAAATTATTTCCTAGTGATTATCAGCTGACATTGTTTAGGAAAATGCAGAACCTGAGATAGAGGTTCCTTACAGTAAAGGAATACACAGAATAATTCTATAGAGTAAGCATAAGAGCTGGGCAATTTCAAGACACACCAAAGAAGACTGCCAGATATGTGAATTGTCTCAGGCTGGAGATCCATGATGGGATTTGTCTTTTGTATCCTAACGCAGTGGAAGAGGCCTACCAGATGGCCTTGAAAGCAGAGGAGAAACTCCTGAGGAAACAATCTGCCAAGAAGAGAGGTACTTTCTGAGGAAAGGGAAGTTAGAGTGGTAGAGGAAATCCTACTACACCCAGGGATGGAGCTAATGGTAGCTCACCTCCGAATGCATCTATAGAGGATGATGCAAGGGGAAGAAGGGGTTCTTACAGAGGAAAAGGATGAGGAGGTAGAGACAGAGGTAGAGGTAGAGAATTGAGGTGCTATAGATGTCAGCAAGTGGGACATAAGAACTATGAGTGTCCAGAGAATTTGGGTGCTGGTCCAAGAAATGATGTTGTTGCCCAGGCTAGAGAAGAGGCAGAAATTGAAGAAGAAATTCTACCATAGAGGGGAGAGTCCTTGGTGGTAAATAAGGTCCTGTTGAAGCAAGCCAAAGAGGTCACTGAGCCTACACAAAGGAAGACTTTGTTTAGGATCATATGCAAAGTCCAAGGGAAATGCTGCCAACTAGTCATTGATAGTGGCAGCACAGACAATCTGGTTCCCACTGAGTTGATAGAGAAGTTGAAGTTGAAGACAAGGGAGCATCCAACTCCCTACAGGGTGTCCTGGCTGCATAAAGGGCACCAGCTAGTTGTAAAATAACAGTGTGAGATAGAGCTGCAAATGGGTAAATACAAAGATAGGGTCCTGGGTGATGTAATGCCCATGGATGTGCGTCATATACTATTGGGTGGACCTTGGAAATTTGACAGAGCAGCAGTGCATGATGGAAAGAAGAACACTTACAAGTTCTTCAAGGATGGGGTACATCATACATTGATACCCATGGAAGAAGGAGAGCCATCCAGCAGAGTGATTGATCCAAAGACCTTGTTGCCGAGCGGGAAGGAATATTTGCAACAGATAGAGGAAGAAGAGGTAAGCTTTTCTTTAGTTTGCAAACCTAATGTAGTTCTTACTTCTACAAAGATTTCTGATTTCCCAATAGAAATCCAAGAGATGTTAGACAATTATTGTGACATTGTTGTGGATGATTTACCTGATGAGTTGCCACCTGTGAGAAAGATCAGCCATCAGAAAGATTCTATCCCTATTTCAAATCTGCCAAATAAGGTAGCCTACAGAATGACTCCCACAAAAAATGAAGAAATCAGGAGACAAGTATAGGAATTGGTGGACAAGGGACTGATCAGAGAAAGTTTGAGTCCATGTGCAGTACTAGCAGTATTGAGCCCAAAGAAAGATGGGGGATGGAGGATGTGTATTGATTCCAGAGCAATCAATAAGATAAAAATCAGGTACATATTCCCTTTGCCCAGAATTGAGGATTTAATGGATTATTTGAGTGGTGCTAAATATTTTTCAAAGATAGATTTGAAAAGTGGATATCATCAAATCAGAATAAGAGAGGGTGATGAGTGGAAAACTGCCTTTAAAACAAATGAAGGACTGTATGAATAGATGGTAATGCCTTTTGGGTTGTCAAATGCACCTAGCACTTTTATGAGACTTATGAATGAAGTATTGAAATAATTCATTGGTAAATTTGTGATAGTGTATCTGGATGATATATTAGTTTTCAGCAAAACTAAAGAAGAACATTTGAGGCATCTTAATTATGTCTTGAAGAAGCTGCACCAAGAGAAACTGCTGATAAACTTAATTAAATTCTCATTCATGAAGGAAGAGTTGGTGTATTTGGGGTTTGTTATTTCTGTAGAAGGATTGAAGATCAACCCAGAAAAGGTTAAGGCAATTGTGGAGTGGCCTTCACCCAGAAATGTTTTTGAGGTAAGAAGTTTCCATGGACTTGCCAGTTTTTACAGAAAGTTTATAAGAAAATTTAGTAAGACTAATGCACCCATAATTGAGACAATAAAGAAGAGCAAACAGCCATTTAGGTGGACTGCTGAAGCAGAAAGAAACTTTAAACTTTTGAAGCAAAAGATAACTGAGAAGCCTGTTCTGATTCTGCCTGATTTTACTAAACCGTTTCAAGTGAAGTGTGATGCCAGTGGGGAAGCCATTGGAGATGTGTTGAGTCAGGATGATAGGCCTGTAGCCTATTTTAGTGAGAAGCTAAATGACACCAGAAGAAATTATTCCTCTTATGAGAAGGAATTCTATGCAATTGTTCAGGCATTGAAAAAGTGGAGGCATTATTTGATGTCAAAAGAATTTGTACTATATTCTAATAATCATGCTTTGCAGTATATTGTACAGGAGCCCAAGTTGAATCATAAGCATGCCAAATGGGTTGAGTATCTCCAAGGTTTTAACTTTGTTTTGAAACACATAAGTGGCCAAGAAAATAAAGTAGTTGATGCTTTGAGTAGGGGGCACATGTTTGTTCAAGAAACTAATTTTGAAGTTGTAGGATTTGATTTTCTCAAAGAATTGTACAAAGCATATTCAAATTTTAAGGAAGCATTTAAGGCATGTTGTAACCCTGTTCTAACAGATAGAAGCCAGTGGCTGGATTATTTCTTGTAGGAAGACTTGTTATTCAAGAGAAACCAACTGTGTGTACCAAAATGTTCCATGAGAGAAAATTTGATCAAGGAGAAGCATAGTGGCGGACTTGATGGACACTTTGGTACTGATAAAACTTATGAGCAGCTGAGTCACTTTTATTACTGGCCCAAGATGAGGACAGAAGTGGATAATTTTGTGAATAATTGAAAAATCTGTCAATACTCCAAAGGAAGGAGCCACAAACGCAGGATTGTACACTCCCTTGCCTATTCCAGACAGGCCTTCGGACATGGTGAGTATGGATTTTGTTCTAGGATTGCCCAAAAATCGGAGAGGGAATGATGCAGTCTTTGTTGTGGTGGATCGATTCTCCAAAATGGCACATTTTATTCCATGTTATAAAACTAGTGATGCCACCCATGTTGCTAACTTGTTTTTTCAAATAAGTTGTTAGGTTGCATGGGTTTCCCAAGAGTGTTGTTTCAAACAGAGACACCAGATTTGTGGACCATTTTTGGAGGACACTATGGAAGAAAATTGGTACCAAACTGGGTTTCGGCTCAGCTTATCATCCTTAGACTGATGGAAAAACTGAGGTAGTGAATAGGAGTCTGGGAAATTTGTTGAGAAGTCTTGCAGGAGAGCATCCCAAGCAATGGGATCATATTTTTCCCCAGGTAGAGTATGCATATAATGAATCACCAAACATAAGCACAGGGAAAATTCCATTCCATATTGTTTATTGAATACACCCAAGAGGAATATCAGAGTTAAGAAATCTTGGAAGGGAAGAGATGAGAAGTGCTGATGGTGAAGAATTTCCTTCAGAGATCTAGGCCATACATGAAAAAGTGAAACAACAATTAGAAGGAAGCAGCATCAAATACAAAGGAAGAGCTGACTTGAGCAGAAAATAAGTTCATTTTGAAGTAGGAGATTTGGTTTTGGCACACTTGACAAAGGAGATATTCCCAAAGAAGTAGTATAATAAACTGAAGTTCAAAAATATTGGGCCATGCAAGATACTTAGAAAGTTTTCTGCAAATGCTTATGAGATTGAATTGCCACCCGATGTTGGAATATCTCCCATTTTAAATGTTGCAGATTTTTACAAGTATGAGGATGATAGTGTAGAAGAAATATCAGCAGACAAGGAAAATATTGAGTGGAAAGAGTAGCTACCTCAAGCACAACCATTGCAACTAGAGAAGATATTGGACAAAAGAGTGTCCAGAAAGACCAGAGGACAAGAGTAATTTCAGTACTTAATCAAATGGAAGGAAAAAACAGAGGAAGATTCCACTTGGATGACTAAAGGAATGTTGCAGAAGATAGGCAGGTCAGTGGAAGAGCTCATGGACAGAAGCCCATGAAGGAAGTTACCCTCGAGAGTCTGATGCAGGGGCATTAGACACTAGCCATCAATGTGAGAGGTTTTGTCCACATGTTGTGGCTAGAAGGGTTTGAAAAACCTTTGAAGTGTAACAGCTAGGTGTCAATACCTCAGCTGACTATTTTCATTTAGATTAGTTAGAATTTGTAGAAGTCGAATAGTTAGATTCGATCCGTCTGTCATGTTTCAGTTAGTTGAATTATTGTAATTAGGCTTTTCATTTTCTAAACGGTCCTCACAGAGGAACCGAAGGGACACATTGTAATGTATATAAACTGTATCACTTGGATGTATTAAGAGAGATTCGACAGTAAAAATCTGTGTATCAAACAATTGCTTCTAGTGAAATGAATTTCAGTTCCTGTTGATTATCTAACTGTCTTGAATCGTTATTTGTGAGGAAATTTGTTTAATTGTGAGGCGATTGAACACTATCTTGTATCTAACTGTTGAATTGAGTCATTGTACAATTCTCGCATCTCTTTGTTCATTGTTTCCCTTGAGTGGGTTGAACAATTGAAACCCCCACCCACAGACGAGGTCTGCGTATTTTTGTGGTCATTGAACTCTGTCCCATAGTAATGAAAACCCCGCCTTATAAATGGATGGACTGCTTTGAATCTTGAACCGAGGTCTGACCTGAGTTAGCAACGGGGAGAACACAGGAAGAAAGGTGTTAACCCGTGGTCGATCACTGTTCTGAAACCATGAGTGGATTTACGAAGCCGGATTGCCCATATCGCATCGCTTTTGTGGAGTGAGCAGTATTTCCAAATTGGGACCGATTACATTTAATGGTGGACACGTAGCACATGATTGGGCCACAAAAATCACTTTTCTGAGCACCAGCGCACACTAAAGTTTGACCAGGGAGGCCGCGCAATATTGATACACACCATCGATCTGGAGGGAAGCCATCAGACGGAGATTGTGCTTGAAAGTAGCCCAGAGGTTAACCAAGGTACGACGCTAGCATTTGATTGGGAAATCGATTATATATGTGGGGCTGGAACCAAAGGTCCATTATAATTCATTTGTTTAAAAGGCGTCGGGTATTTATATAAAGTTCGAAGGATTAAAACCTTGGTTATAAGGTTTGGTGGTGGAATATAAAGCCCGAGAGATATATTTTAAATTTTCAAAGGTTGTCGAATATGTTCATTTATCAAATTCCTTGAATTTGATAAATAACACCAAATAAGTTGGAGAAGACCACGTGGAGGAGGAAAACGGGTTTAACAGGAAAATGCTGACAGACCAGCTCTCCTTAGGGGCCAACTTTCAATTTTGTTGTTGTCATGTTGTTTGCACATGCAACACTTCTGTAGTGTTTCTCACACATGCAAATTTTTCATGGAACACTTCTGAAACTGAATAGCTTCCAAACAACTGAATTAGTATAATGCATCTGTCATCAGAGTCTTCCGACTACTGCTTGCTACTGCATATGTCTACTGGACTCTCTGCACTATTGACATCTGCATCCATGCACTATGCACTGCTACCAACTCTGACCTGCACTCCAATATCCGACACTTATCAGTTTGATTTATGTCCTTTGACTTCTGACTACATCAATATAATTGATCCTTCGTGCACATGTTGTACTATGGGCTTCTCGTAGACAAGTTCGATCCATGAGACATAGCATCTCTAGGACCCTGCCCAATTTATTCTTTGGATTAATTTTTCATATCGCCCCACCTCACACATGGAGGTATAGATGGATATTCTCCCTCTGCCCATCTGGCTCTAAATTTCCCCCTCCTGGAGGTCTCTTCTTGATTGGTTTCCTCCACTCCATAATCCTCCACATGTGGCTGCTCCACATCTTTAGGTTCATCCTTTGGAACCAAGAGTTCCTCATCTACATGAAAATCAAGCTCCCTCTTAGGGGACAATCGCATGGCTTTCTCACACCTCCCCAGGGTACATACCTTGCATGTGTCTATCTATACAAGAGTACCCTTTGGAAGCCCCATAGAAATCTATTGCATGGCCTTCAAAGCTTCACGGTGTAGATGGCCCAATCTCCTGTTCCATAACTCACTCTCATTCCGACTCACCACTTTGTTTGCCTTACCCATTAATATTTCACAACCATCTACATCAAATTTATAGAGATTATTCACACGAATCCCAATATTATTTTATTTTCCTGTGGCTTTGTGTCAAAGGAAATATTTCCCTTCACTTAAAGCCACATCATAACCTCTATCTTCCAACATTGCGATTGAAACTAAATTATTTTTCAAGCATGGTAAATGCATTACATATTTTAATAAAAAAAAATTACCTGACTGTCTCTAGAAGGTAAATGTACCAATCCCGGTACCAATGTACTGCCCATCATCACCCATTTTTATATGCATTTAGAGGTCCTTCTCCTTCAAGCTACTGAAAATTTCTTTATCTCTCATCATGTGTAAATATGCACCACTATCCAAGTACCATAATGATCCCATTGCACTTGACTCAATGCATGAAATGAGCGAGAATTCCAACTCAAATTGCAATTCCAAAGCCTCACCAGGTACATATCCTGAAGCCTTCTTGTTCTTTTTCTTTTGTGGACAATTAGTGGCACAATGCCCATGATCGTGACAGTGAAAACATTTCACTCTATACATGTCACACTCCTTGCCTTCTTCACCGAACTCTGATTTGGAATAGAATTTCTTTCCCTTCCGCTTCTTTTCCTTACCATCCAAGGAAAAATTTTCTTCATAATATTCATTAGATGAATATCCATCCCTGGTATTCCGCTTGAATTATTCTTGCACCAAATCCAATCAAAGTCGTTCCCAATCTAGCAGCTTATCCCTCCCATTGACAGAGTCGTGATAACTATGCCAACTCTTGGGAAGGCCTAAAATATATAGGCTCAAGAAATGATCATATAAAATAGTAATTGTGATGCTCCCAATCACATCTTGACATTGGACAAACTTGGTTAAATATTTCGGAATAGTGTCTTCTTTCTCCATTTTGATTTTCCTGAGCTTTTCCTTCAGTGCCAACTTTCTATGATCACTACTGCTCTAAACAGATTTGTCAAAGCCTTCCACATTACATATGGAGACGCATTTCCATGGAGATTATTTTCCATGGAGAATTGAGACAATGTGGTCTTGTACTCCCTCCAATAATATCATCCTCGCCTTTGTAACCTTCTTTTTCCAAGCATCAAGATTTACAACATCTTCTACAGTAGCTTTGGGAATGTCGCTATAAATGAATTCTTTCAACCCATTTTCCTCCAATACTACCTCCATCCTTTATTTCCACACAAAATAATTGGAACTGCCATTGAGTGCATACTCCAATCTCAAGCCATTGAAAGCCATCTCGATCTTGATTCACCTTTCACACCAATAATACTTTTGAAAATTCAAATTCTATTCAGTCATAGACTTAATTTCTTCTCCACTATAGTGATTTACTATGATCTAATACCATGTATGAATTATAAAAACATATGTATATCCATATATTTAATCTGATCAAGCAATTTACTAAAGCTCGATATTGAATCCTTCTTCAAATCAATTGAAGAAAATAAACACGATCGCCAATCACAACAAGTAAAGAAAAAATTAAATCAAACCACAACACAGATATTTTCCCAAAGAAATATTTCTTCTAGAAACCCCTCTATCTTCTATTTTATATTCACCATGGAATCATGAAACAATTGCAATGCACTCTTCTCATAAGAGTCTCCTGCATTCTCACAACTGTCTCACATTGACCCGGACAAAATCGACCAACACTTAGCCAATTTCCTACCTAAAATCAGCCTACCTTGCTTGCACAATTCATGTCGAATGAAATCCCTATTCTTTAGGAATTTAAACCTTTCAAAACTGCGCAAGGATCATGGGAAATCTAATCGATGTATGGCTGCATGCGGTTAACCTGCTAATGATACATCTAATAGTTAACATCCCTTTAACTTTTCCCTCAACTGGGTCTCCACTAGAACTAACATGCATGAAGATATTAATACTAAATCATCATTTGCATGATAGATCATTGCATGTGAATTAAATAAGATTTAATTCACTTGATATCTTAGTAGTGCAAGAAATGGTTATAACTAGTCCAACTGAATTTAACTCAATAAATTGAGTTATCTTATTTCTCATGGATTAAACTAATGCACCAACTAGAATTCAAACTCCATAAATAATAGAATCACTGTGCATGCCTCAGCAAATACCCTCAACTCGAAATTCATGAGCTAACGGAGTTGATCACACTCAGTTAATTATTACAAGTGTTATGAGATAATATTACAATTTATTGTCCAATTTAATTAAGGGATAATTAAATTAAACACATTTGCAATTTGTTAAATAAATTGAATTTCACACTAATGTATTGCTAGGACCCATCACTACATGACCTGTGGTCCCACACTAGTGTGTGTGTTGTCATGTTGTTTCTGGATGCCAATTTCACTATTTCTTGTTGCAAATTTCAACATGGCTCACTTAGAAGTCATGAGCACTAGTGAATTTAATATCAAGAAAATATAAAGGAGGAATTGGTACAAGAAAAACACTTTCAACATATGAAATATTACTTGTATCAAGAGCAGAAAGGTCCATTGAGTAATATTTATATACTCAATAACGATGGAAATTTGAAGTTCAAGTATAGATGGTACGTAACTTGTATGGGAAACTTGAATAAGTTCATCAGTAATGAGCTTCACAAAAGGCCTTATTTAGGTCATCTAGGTTTTCATAAAAAAATCATGATGAAAATGTATTACTGGATAGGAATAAAAAATTAGGGTGACAAATACATCATCGGGTGCTTAGAGTGTCAACAAGTCAAAGTGGCATGGAGGCACCCAACAATATTTATTTAACTGATCTTGAGTCCTAAGTGGAAGTGGGAAGTCATATATATGGACTTCATCGTAGGATTGTCAAGAATATATAAGTAACATGATGCCATTATTGTGGTAATGGATACGTTGAGTAATGTACCTCACTTTATAGTTATCAATTCCACCCAAAAAGGCATTGACGTAGCTCAAGTTTTCATTAAGGAAATTTTCAAATTGTGTGGTATTACCAAGACAATAATTTCAAATAGGGTTTCCAAATTCACTTCCAAATTTTTGATGACATTTTTTTTGGTTTTGGAACCCAACTAAATTTTAATACAACATATCATCCTCTAACTCATTAAAAATATGAGAGAGTGAATAAAATTTGAGAGTACATGTTGAATTTCCACTTCATGCGTCAGCCAAAGAAGTGGGATGAATTCCTACCACTAGTTTAATTCACATACAACAATGGCTTGTACCGACAACCACTAAAGATGATCCCATTCAAGGCTTTATATGGCACAAAATATATCACTCCCATTAGATGGGATGATCCAATGAATATGGTGGTACTTGATTCAAACATGTTGAAGGAAATTAAGGAAGAAGTGCACCATATCAGGCATCAATTAAAGACATCCCAGGTTACAAAAAAGAGTTATGAAGATCAAAAAAGGGTGCGTATACAATTTCAAGTGGGACAAAATGTGTACCTATGCATCAGAATATGAAAGAGCTCATTGAATGTGGGGGAATTGAGCTAAGTTGGAACCTAGTTTTTTTGGACCATTTCAATTTTTTCAAAGAGTGGGGTCAGTGGCTTATATATTTTCCTTGCCACTCGCAGTGCAAGAACATGATTATTTTCATATTTATTTGCTTAAGGAGTTTTTATATGAAATTAGCCATAGTGTTGATCAGTTTGTGATACATGTGAAACGTGATGGAGAGTTACAACCGAAACCGCTGTGCATATTGGACATGAGGTAGAGTGTTCTCTAAAATCAAGTAATAGAGCAGTGAAGGTGAAATGGAAGCACTTTGGACCAAATTAAAAGACCTTGGAAATGGAAGATCAAATCTGGGTATCATACACATTTTTTTATTCTATAAATTAATATAAGATCCATAAATATAAACTCAACTCGTTAATATTACATTTTCTTTATATAACACCAGGGATGGTGTTCCCTTAAGGTGGTGGGGGTTGTAACATCCATTTTTACTTCACCCCATGTATGTAAACATAATTGTATGAATCTTGGACATATGCAAATTTATGTGAAAATAAATTGATGGTTGGATAAAGGGAGGGACATGTAGATCCAAATATCTAAGGGGGAGGGATGTTCAGGGACTACTACTTGCTTACTTCTTACATTTTTTATGTATGCTTAGTTTTCAATGGTGTGTTGTGACTAGACACATACCAACCTCACTCCATTATCATCACTACCACCTAATCATGACCTGACACGTGCTAACGGTAAATTAAGTTTTTGTGTGGTAAAATTAGGAACAGGAAACCACCCACACTATCCATTTCCTCATGAAACATGGCATAAATATGACGATACTCTTGAGGAAAAATAAATCGAGCATTGGCTAGTGGTAAAGGAGAAAGCAATGTGTGAAGGAAAGGTGGGTGGTGTTGTGTGAAAAGTAAATGATCAGAGCAAAAGAGAATACAACATAAAATATGTAAAGAATTGTAGGTGAACTTATAATAAAAAGCATTTTTGTGTAGAAATATTGAAGAAGAAATTTTTTCCAAGGGAAATAGCATGAGCATAAACAGGAGAAATATTGTGTGTGACTAAACCTTGTGCTCTATGAATTGGGGAAGTATTCCTTGTGATAGTGTTAAGGTCACTATATGGCGTGTCTAATCCTAAATGATCAATGGGCATCTCAGTGGAGGATTGAATCAATGTGGTGTTTATTACATGGTTTTAAAATGACCTGGCGCTTCCTTCGTAGATGTTAAAACACTGGGATAAGGTAACCTAGCCACTCTGGTGCTTACTAAAAGTTTCTATAAACCACATGGAAAATAGAATATGGACCCTTGTTTTGCTTACCACAAAAAAGGGTATTTTTTAAACCATTAAAAGGAGTCTATTGGATTTACTAGAATTGATAAATAAGTCTCTAAAATTTGGTGAAGCCCTATGTTTTATCTTAGAGAGTAGTTGATTCACTATGGTTCTTACTATTGTAGAGTAGTTGCCAAACCACCTAGGTATTCAACTCCTCCTCTTGGGTGTGCTGCTAATCCTTGTGTGTGAACTTCCTTGATTAACCATCAGCATAGACTTTGGATATGGCTTGGGGGTGCTCAACTACAGGAAATATGACAATGTACTTGTCTTATTGCGGGGTGGAGAGTTGAAGTCCCTCCTTCAATTTCCTACCATATTTAATCACATAGAGAAGTGTGATTTCTTAGGAACTTGTTCTTATGGAATTTAATGATTATTTCTATATTATGCATGGTTCAAACTTTTGAATTTTAATGAACACGGTGAATGCCAAATTTGTAAAGGATAATTATTATATTCATGATTAAAATGATATCCATTATGGTCATGAATTTTAATGCAAGCCTACAGAATGTCACTTTTTATTATGATCATGTTGAATGTGAGAAATTGTATAATCATGTACATTCAAACTTTTTCTTAAGGTTTGTGATTAAAATAAGCATATAAAACTCAATTGATTATATGTTTGAAGTCTACAACCTATAGCTATAGTTTCTAGGGACAAATCCTCCAAATTTTGGTTGGTTGGACTGCCCCTATGCTAAACACAATTTATGTTTTGTTTTATGTGCATGTATGCCATCGGAACTAATAGGAAAAAAAAATTAAAAGTATCCTCGTGAACAAGTGGGTTCAATAGTGAGTAAGGATTGGTGGAAATTTAACCTAGGGGAACCATGTCTTGAAGGTTGGAGATCATCCATAATTTGTTGTCAGTAAGTTTAAAATCTTATTCTATGGTTGATAAAATGACCGAGCACCATTTAACCACGATTAAAGGGAAGGAGTGGCGTCAGACATAACCTTGAGTGAAAAACTTGGCTACCACCTTATCACTTACTTCCCATTACCGTAACCACCACACCTTCGAACTTAAAAAGTGTGATGGTGGAAGGAGGTTGATGCAACCTTGGTTTCATTATGGAGCCTTACTGCTACTTACCACTTACTTCTCTTCACCTTTATTTAGTATTGAATTTTTCACACAATAATACAACTATGAAGCACAACAATGGATGTACCCGACGAATCTGATGGGCTAACTTGTCAGGGACATGTGGAGGCCATTTGTGTGCCACATGGTTAGTCCCATGAAATTGCCTCCTTTTATAGGTCAAATCTTCAAATTAATGTAACTTTTGATCTGGGGTATACGTCGAGGTAAATTCGATATTTATCGAAAATGCTCGACAAGCTAAACATAATGGTGGTAACAGAGTTCAACTCTGCATCCTCGAAAGATGGGAATTTTTGCTAATGGCATATTCATAAAAATCCTTGGGAATCAGGTCAAATGAAAAATAATACCTTATTTAGCCAGAGAATCCTTAAGTCTGCGGGAGCGAGGTGGCTAAAGTACACAACTTTTAAAAGTACAATGTGAATATAGATAAAAAGAAAGAAAATTTACTTAACTAAATAAAACCTTCTTCATCCTCTATATAAAGCAATGTCAAAGCATTTGAGTGGAACTTGAAATAGCCCTGGACTTGAAATAACCCCAGAATTGAAATACATCAAATCTTAACTTTGAACTTCATCGCGTCCAGTCTCATAT
Organism: Pinus albicaulis; assembly: GCA_034641835.2. Lineage (NCBI taxonomy): Eukaryota > Viridiplantae > Streptophyta > Pinopsida > Pinales > Pinaceae > Pinus > Pinus albicaulis. The sequence continues at coordinate 419,802,438 of CM076580.1, read as the reverse complement.
CGCATTTCGGTGTATCACATGTTTTACATTATAATTCCCTTTTCCACCTCTGATGCGATTTAACACTAGAAAGTCTTTACATCTGGATTTGAAATCCTTTGCCATTTGACTTTGGAAAACATCACATCCAGGCTCTTGCTGTACTTCGCAAGATTTGGTTCATAGCGATAACAAGTTTCCTCTTAACATAAGCGATATGTGATCGCATCGCATCACAAAACATATAACTTGTGATTTCTTAACATGTAAATGTAAGAATTGTCGATTGTGATGTGCGGTACATGTATGGGTCCCATGTCGAATGTTAAATTCTCTAGAATTTAGATTTGAAGCTCCACCCCGTCCGCTCCTCTTTATCACATTTCAAAAGTTTTAGATTATAGCAATTTCACAATACTTTTTATTTTTTCGATTTTGCAAATCGCAATGAAATCCCCGTCACAACCTGCAAATTTTAACCTTTAACAATAAACTTATGCTATGTAATCTACGATGTGCAGTATGTGAGCCATGTCCATGTCATCATACCACATCACCCTGCCATGTTACCTTACCACGTCATCATAAATTGCCTACGATTCGTGGGGTCGGGGCCATGTCATCTGCCACATCATCACCACATCACTGCCACATCATCTTCCCATGTCATCACCTGCACATCGCATTTCACAGTTTTTGTGACTTATCGCATTGCAACTTAAACAGTTTAACTTGCGATTTCTTATCGTATAAATGTAGAACTTGCCGATATGCGATATTCTATTTAATCTCCATCATTGATCAATGCCCAGATCCAATGGTCCATGCTGTTCCTTTGTTGATCTATTTCACATTGCAAATAAGATATTTTACCATGCAGTGTTTTTGAACATAAAATCTCTGAAGTGAGAAATACCACTGGGCTTGTGATTTAATATCCATTGTTGATCTATGCCCAGATCCAATAGTCCTCACTATATCTTTACTCTGATTTGTTGAATTTTCTTCTTTTGTTTTTCTCATTCGTTTATTTCTAGTTGTTCATAGAATACTTGACTCGTTCATGACTTTGCCCACATTCACTAATTGACGCGCTTAGCATTCATGACTCGACCCAAACGTGCAAGACTTGACCGAACACATCCACGACTCTGCCCAACATGTTCACGACTCTTCCTTTGTTTTTTTTTTTCCTTTGCTACCTTTGCCTTTTAGCTTCCTTTTCTCCTTTGCTGCCTTTGTTGCCTTTGTTCCTTTTCTGCCTTAACTGCCTTTGCTTCCTTTTCTTCTTTGATTCTAAAGTTTCTCCTCTCTATTCCTTTTCCTTTGTTGATGGTCTAATGTTGCTCGTTGCCTCTTTGTTGCTTTCTTGATACATTATTTCCAGATCTACATCTTTTCCTTATTGTTATTGCTTCTCTGCTTCTTTTCCTTAATGATAGTTCTGGTGCTGCTTCTTCGCCATCAATGAAAATATTTCCAACAGTCTCCACCTTTGGCATTGATGGAAACATATCCACCAATACTCCAATAATTCCTCCAAGACTTCCTCCCCCTTTCATTCTCAGAAGTGTCTTTCTTCCTCTACTTGCTTTTCAGCAGAGCCTTTCCTCTTCTGCATGCTTTTCCTCCCCTTTTGAGATCAATGGAAAAATGTTGCACATTTCCCAATGCAGTTTCCATCTTTGCATTATTTCTCTTTGAGTTGTGTATAGGCCTTATTCTTGTGACTTTATGCCTTGCTACTCCAGACTAGTGTGCACGATATGCTGGGAGAACACATTGAGTATCATTGAACTTGTATGTATATACATAGTAAGTTGATACCATCCCAAAGCACAAACTCCTTGCACTTGTATATAGCTAAAAGTGATGATAAGGAAGCTTCATAGAAAAAACTCTACCCGACTTATATAATAAGAGATGCATCAGTGGAATAATACTAAAATATCGAGAATGTCCCATATGACATATAAATTCTTCACCAAATATACTTCAGTCTATATTATGATCTTCATCTGAGATACATATCTGTTGAGGAAGGTGTAGATTGAATATGTCTTCTTCTGCAATACACATATATGCAATCCACATCTGTTCAAATATGATGACACTAATATATCTTTTGTAGTTGTGGTTCACCTTTACTACCTATTGGTGGTGATATGTGCTAGACTGCTAACAGGGATATTACACTAATAGCCAAAAGGCCCTTGATACTGATGTGAACAATAAATCTCAAGAATCCTTACAACTTGTTGTAAAACTAGATTTCAATCTAAAAGACCCAATGACTTTAATATTGTACAGAGTATTTTCAAAACAAACCTTGAGGCTATATACATTCAATTCATTAGTCAGTTTCTCTTATAAACTATATAATTTTATTTATGACATAAGGGGCGTATGTATGTCAATTATCAACCTATCTGCAATGGTGAAATACCAGCAATTCCTTTCTGATGAAGCAGGCTTTAGATGAATCAATAAAAAACTCTTGAGCTTAAAATAGTAATATTAACACAACTAGTCCTTCATACTTCAGATAATTTAATTGTTCTGTCATAATGATATTCAAAAAAACATCTTCAAGTTGTTTAAATGAAATCTCAACAAACAGACTTCACACAGTTTTATGAATGATCTTAAGAAAGAGGCCTTGAAGATATATTTGTACTAACTTTAGGAAGGCACGCAGTTATACCTAGAAATAGATATTTCTTCAATGCTCAATAAAATACTTCAAATGTAAACAAGATAATGATCCTTTAGCACTTTTATTCACCTTTTCATGCTTTAATAATTAAACACGACATTCTCCAGTGTTTACAATCAGAAAATATTTTGCAATAATTAGAGGAACCAGAGCTTAATCCAAAGATACTATAATGTTGATAATCGATGGGAATATTATCTTGATGTACCTCTGCCATAATACTCCAATCCTCAGGACCTGTACCATACCATTACTCCACTAACAATCCAAATGCCAATTGATACCAATTGATAATCCATGCAGCAGTTTCACTTAAGCTCACACATACACCCATAGTTAAGACAACCTTCATAGTTTCTACTATTGAGCTTTCCATTGTTCTCAACAAAAATCATCAATATACATAATCTGATTCTGGCATCATTAACCTTTTTCTTATTCTATAATTCTCTTTTTAAAAGAATGTCAGTGAATATTCCTTTCTAGGACTGCTCCAGAATCATTACTGCTCTATATACAATTCAAATGTTCTAACATAATGATCTTTAGGAAGACATCTTCAATTTATTTACCTGGAATCTAAAAGGGAAGAAAACTCATAGTTTTATCACTCATTTAACCGCTTTCCTCCAAGGGGACCTTCTATTTATGAATGATGTAATGATATATTGATGATAAACATTTCTCTTACTCATCCTTCTTAATTTTGTTTCATTGTTAACACTTGCAGTTTGATGCACAATGTGATCATCCTCTATGGATCTTTCTAGTTCTATAGCTCGATTTTTTTTTTTTTGTGATTTTAACCATTCATCACTTAGTGTGATGTTGTCTTCTTAGCTTACATGTTCATGGCTGATGTTCCTTATACCACCATGGCTTCTTGTTGCCTTCTCTCCTTCCATCAACCTATTGGCTATTGAATGCTTTAGGTATCCTTCTTCCTTTATAGTTATCTCTCAGAGGAATTGTCCTTTCCCTTCATGAACTTTTAGCTGTTCTTATTCCAAGGAGCTCTTTTTCAACTACATTTATGGGAAAATTTTATCAATTTCTCTCCCCACAGGATGTTGCTTCTTATCTATTACTGGCTGGATATTTGAGTTGTTTCCTACAACAACTCCCCCTAAGACTATGATGGACTCATTATGTTATTGAAGTAACAAGCTCCCTGTTTTCTCTTTTCCTTCCATACTTTATTAGGGTTATTCATAATGTTTTCACTTCCTTTTTATTCACAGTTTTGTCTGATTTGATAGGATTCCATCATCTGTCTAGACTTCTTTAATGTATATGGTAGCTTATAGTATTTTTCTTTGTGACCAAGCTTGTGGCATACATAACATCTTATTTTACCAAGGTACGTTTGAGATGATGTATAATATTTTGTGCTTCCTTTTGAACATAATCTATATCCAAAAATTTTATGTCCAAAATCATTGCATGCATAACAGTAGCCATGGAAATGATTTGTGTACTTGTCGATGGATTGTCTTCTCCATTTTTTTTCTTGAGGTAGTCTTTTCATTGGTTGCATATTTAGTTGGTTGGACTAGATTTTCTTTGTCTTACAGTATCCCGCATTATGATGAGGTTTGTGGCAGTCAAAATAAGTGATACTTCTCATAGGAGGACTAAAAATTCTTTGACATCTTCCAAATTTGTTCAATTCATCCTTAGGAGTGTATGAGCCTTTAGAAATTGACTATTGTTTCATATCATTCTCTATCCTTTCATGTTGTTTCTTGTTTCTATTTGTTTCTTTTTAAATCATGTTCTTGTTGGCTTCCACTTCTGTAGGAATCTTTTGAGATGCTTCATTATCCTTTACATATTTTACAAAAATGATATTATTGTTATCTTCTACCTTGGACTTACTGGTTTATCCTTCATAGCCTATCCCATCGTTTATGAGAGGAGACCTTTGAGCATTTAGAATCTGGTCCAACTTTCCAGAGCTTTTCGTTTGTGGAATATTCATAGTTAGTTCAATTTGGGCCTTCTCTGATTTCATCCTCGGGCTTACCATCTCTTCTTACAGTAATCCACATTCCAAACTTTTCTCTCTTATTTGCTGCAGCAGAGTGTCTTCTACTTTCCTTGCTTCTTCAAGTTGTGCCTTTAGGCCAACAATTTCTTCCTTATCTTCATATTCTCTCTCATTACAATTTGCACCAGTTCCTTAAGGTTTTTGTTTTCATTCTTCAATCTTTCTATTTCAGTCAATGTTGTGTCAATTTTTGATTTTTCCTCCACTATAATTTATTCATGGTACTCACATCCATTCACCCTAGCAGGTATCTCATTTGATTGACTGTTTTTCTTTTGAAAGGATTTTTTCTTATTCTTCTTTCTTATCTTCTCCTTATTGATAATGCATCCACTAGTGTCTCCTTAATGCGTGAGATGAAATATATTCCAAATTATTTTTGCAAAATTTAAATCCATTATGTAATCAAGATCCTTGTTATGAAGACTTTTATATATCACACTTTTTTCCTTGGCATTCAATTGTTGTTCTTGCAAAGAGGGAGAGTCTGTGAAGTAACCCTCACATACAATCTTCCATGCCTCAGCTTCATAACCCTATCTCTCCATTCAGGAAAGTTTGTTGTATTCAACATGGGTACATTTTGATACTCCATGACTCAACCAGATCTCCTTCAAACTATTATGCTTACACCAAAGGAACTGGCTCTTATACCAATTGATGAAATCTTACCTAAACTGAGAGGGGGGGGGGGGGGGTTGTGAATCAGTTTAGTACATTCATGTAAACTTAAAATCTTTTCATTCAACTCAATTACACCTTCATTTCATAAGAAGCTTAATACATAATGAATAAAAGAATTAATGTGTGTAGAGAAAGTAATTAAGAAAATTAAAACATCACATCAACACATAATCATTAAGCACATAGACATCAAATATAAGTGGAAACCCATAAGGGAGAAAGACACATCTTATTATTGTTGTGTTGCAAAGGCAAGCTCCAATTCCCTCTCACCACTGATTTTTTGTAGGCTCCAACCTACAGGAGGCTAAAACCTCAAATTATGCAAGCTACAACTTGCAAGGAAGATCCAAATCCCATATATTTTCTACAGGCTACAACCCACACAAGGCTCCTACCTCAACTAGCTCCAAATAGACATCTATCATGCTACAAATTGAAATGGAAGCACAAAATCCCATGTATTTTTCTACGGGCTACAACGCACAGGAGGCTCCTACCTCAACCAACTCCAAATAGACATTTATAAAGCTACAACTTGAAACTGAAGCACCAACTCCCTTACACTACAACAAAATCATATGATGATTTACCTAGATATTAGCTCTATTTTACTCCTTCTTCCCTGGTGTCTTTTCAGCCTTCATATCTCCTTCATATCAACTCTGGATATGCACAACGTCTCTACCAATCCTCTCTTATTATTTCACTCTCCAACCTTCTGCAAATTTCTTATATTCTTCTTCTCTATTCCATTATGCAACATTCTAACAATCTTCAACTCTCTTAAATTTTGTTGCTCTCTCTCTCTCTCGCTCTCTCTCTCTCTCTCTCTCTCTCTCTTTGTTACCTTATGCACACAGATATTACCTGTTTTATATAGATAACTTCATGACTATTTTCATTCTATATGGGAATATGAAGTGAATAGGAATGACTCTTTTCCTTCCACCCATTCGATTCCTTACACTTCAGTTCAGGTTATTACATTAGAAATAATCATTACATCACTCATGGAGTTTTCCCTATGCCTACGAATACTTGCCTTTGCATCACAAGCAATATAAAATAATAAATGAATTTACATTTACAGTTACAATAATGTTTCAATTCAGTCGTTTCAGCTTCTTTCTTTTCTGTTCATCTTGTCTTCTCTACCTGTTGTCCATTTTTCTTCTCTGTCTATTGTTATATTTCAAACTATTCTGCTACATTATTATCTTAGCCTGACTTGACCCATGCCTTTATGTTTTAGAACGCCTCTGCCGATTGCATATCTTACCTGAAATGTTCTATGCTCTTCTGTGCTCCTTTGCTCTGTGTCGGGTTACTTACTCGAGTCTCCTTCAGCCCACATTCAGTCTTTTTTATTAAACTGCCACAGCAACATAATACCTCTGCACGAGTTTTAGGTCACTTTCTGAGAGTCTTTTCTCTTGCGTTCAACCTTTCCTTTTTAACTAACAGCTGCAACTACATGACACTGTTATGAAATTATATTTGGGTCTTACCTGAGTATATTCCCATTCAGAATTTTATTTATACACCCGAGTATTTTTCCTACATTTAGTGTTTTCTTTGTAAACCGAGTCATCCTCTGCTTCCAATGTTTTCTTCTTAAAAACACATAGCCTCGGACTTGTAATACATCAGATCTTAATTTTGAACTTTATCGCGTTAGGTCTCCTATCGAATTTAATCGTATCAAAGGTTCTAGATTATAATTTCCTTTTCCACGTCCGATGTGATTTAGCATCCGGATTTTAAATCCTTTGCAATTTGACTATGGTGCTACATCGCATCTGGGCTCTTATTGCACTTCGCAATATTTAGTTCATAGCACTAACAAGTTTCCTCTTAACATATGCGATATGTGATTGCATCACATCATAGATTGAATTTCTTATCACATCGCAAAACATATAACTTGTAATGTCTTAACATGTAGATGTAAGAATCATTCATTGCGATGTGCGGTATGCGGATGGGTCCCATGCCAGACATTAAATTCTCTAAACTTTAGCTTTGAAGATCCATCGCATCCTCTCCTCTTTATTGCACTTCAAAAGTTTTAGATTATAGCAATTTCACAATACTTGCAATTCTGTGATTTCGCAAATTGCAATGAACTCCCCATTGCAACCCGCAACTTTTGACATTTAACAATAAATTTATCCTAAGCGATATGCAATGTGTGGTATGCGAGCCAGGTCCACATCATCATGCCACATCACCCTGCCATGTCACCGCCATGTCACCTGGCCACGTCATCATAAATTAGTTGCAATCTGTTGGATCGAGGCCACCTCATCTACCATATCAGCTTGCCATGTCACTACCACATCATCACCATGTCATCTTCCCACGTCATCGCCTGCAATTTTCATTTCACATTTTTTGTGACTCATCACGTCGTAACATAAACATTTTAACTTGCGATTTAATAACATATAAATGTAAAAATCATCGATATGCAATATGAAATTTAATCTCTGCCATTAATTAATGCCCAGATCCAATAGTCCACGCTGCTCCTTTGCTGACCTTCTTTGCATCGCAAATAAGATAGTTTACCATGCGGTTTATTGGAACATAAAATTGCCAAAGTGTGAAATACTATTGGGTTTGCGATTTAATCTCCATTGTTGATCTATGCTCATATCCAACGGTCCTCACTACTCCTTTCCTGATCTACTTCGTATCACAAATAAAATAACATACCTTGTGATTTAATCTTTGTCGTTGATCTATGACTAGATCCAATGGTCCTCGTTGTATATTTACTTAGGTTTTCTGACTTTTCTTCTTTGGTTATGTCTGTTTTCTTCTTTCTAGTTGTTCGTAGAATACTTGACTCGTTCATGACTTTTCCCATGTTCATGACTTGCCCCGCGTTCATGACTTGACCCACTTAGCATTCATGACTCTGCCCATCACGTACACGACTCTGCCTCTGCTATTTTGCTACCTTTGCTCATTTTATGTCTTAACTTACTTTGCTGCCTTTGCTTCTTTGTTTCTTTTGATTCCTTTTCCTTTTTGCTACCTTTGTTGCCTTTTCTTCCTTTGCTGCCTTTGTTACTTTTCTGCCTTAACTACCTTTGCTACCATTGCTTCTTTGATTCTTAAGTTTCTCTTCTCTGTTCCTTTACATTTGTTGATGGTCTAATGTTGCTTCTTGCCTCTCTGTTGCTTTCTTACAACATTATTGCCTGACTTGCTTCTTTTCCTTATTGTTGTTGCTTCTCTGCTCCTTTTCCTTAATAATAGTTCTAGTGCTGCTCCTTTTTGCTCCTTTTCCATCAATGACAATATTTCCAACATTCAAAATATTAAAAATTTAATTTTTTCTTATATATAAGTAATGAATATTATTTTTTATTTTTTCAAAATTAATTAAATAACTTTTTTAAGTTAAATATTATTAATATTAAATAAATGTTATTGTTTAGTTTTATTACTAATCATTTTATGTCTCATAAACAATCTATAATAAATAAATATATTTATTAATGATATAATTAATACTAATTACATCATAAGTCATTTATCTTTGAGAAAAATTCCCCTAGCTTCCACTTTGTACCTATCTGCACCATCAAATCAAATGTTAGACAATTGAAATGTTTTAGGCCATTCAATATTCCTCCTTCATTTAAGATAACTACCTAAGTAACTCTCTAAGCCATACAAACCTCTCTTTCACCTTGATATGGTATACAATGTCGAGGAGCATAGTAGTAATAGAAAGCTATGTATTCATCCCTTCAGTTGTTTAAGGTCACCGTTGCGAACCTGAGATTAAGCCAAATCCAAATGCCTAGTGCGATCCTCTTTGTAACCTGTTTGATCTGCATGGTGAAACATATTTTGAGAAATTGGTTACCCCCAGGCCATTTGGATGGCTCGTCATCAACAGCCTTATAGTCTGAGACTAATCCCAAAACATGAGAGTGAGAAATAATATTATTTCTTGGACTTCACGAAAAACACTTAAGAATTTTTCATCTACTATTTTTTCTTTCTGCAGGAAATAAATTCTCTCAGCAGGCTTAAACATCTCAATATTATATGGTACTATGACATTGTACTATGATAGTAAAATTTTGAGCATTGTATTGACTAGTTCTATGCTCGATTTTTTGTATTGACTGATGTTATTATAACCTAGAATTTGTTTGAAATTTGTAGTTGAAGGACTCATTTGACATATTTCTAGAATATTTTCCTTGAGGTTTAAAGTCTCTAACTTATTTAAATTTTATGGGCCACTCGAAGCGTCTGTTGTAAGGATCTACACACACCAATTTTTTTCGGGGTTGGCCTACCTACCCAATAGGAACATAGTTCACATGTCCAATGGTTCAATGGAGACTGGTGATTTTTTAAAGTTATAAATGGAGTTTTGCATTATTCTTGTGTGTTTTTTTCTAATGAGATGTTGTAAACTTTTATTAGGTTTTTGACCATCTACCTCATCGTTCCCCACCCATTGATACACTCTCTTTGCTGGCAGAGAGAAGAATGGATATAAATTATCATTTACAAATGGACTTTCATTCTCTCCATTTTCCTAGACGTCGACCCAATTTCTCCATTCTCAAAGCCAATTCAACTACCCTTTTGTCTTCTTTTATGACCATGGCTTGGAAATATCTAGTCCCTATGAAATAAAAATATGAATAAGCTTAGTTCATAGTTCTATAATAATACAGAAAAAAAGTAAATTAATTGCATGTTTAAGCAAATGATGAGTTGAAAATGTATATCTTTAACTTGGTCACATGCTTAACCTGATTTCAAATCCTATAAATATTTCAAATCGAAGCAATAGGTCAATTACATGCTTAACTTGACTGCAAATTCTACAGATATTTATGGGACTTTAATTTAGGCACAAATTAAGGCCCATCTAGCCTTTCTTGGGAACATAAATAGTATATTAAATCTCTCCTTCCACACTTAATAATTTTTTTTAGCTTTAATATGTTCTTAGGATGGCTTAGATATAATTTCATATTTGTGCCTAATATTACTTATCTTTTAGGAATATTTTGAGAATATTGGGCATATTATGAAGATTTGGAGGAGGAGATAATCTAGGGACTTTATCCCTACTATACGAGGATAAATATTGGGGAATAAATGAAAAAAATATCATGAAATTATTGAAAAATTTTGGAGCTCCAAAGGTTGAGAAAATCTAGGAATGTGTTCCCTAATATTTAATGTACATTCCTAGTGTTGGGAACCAGATTGACTCTTTGAGGGATTTTGGAGGGGAAATATTCCTCCTTTCAAGGATACTGTTTCCTCATAATTTTGTGTAAGTACCAATTCGAAATGGACTCTAGGGGCATGTATTACATAGTCTTATTGTGAAGAAAACTTGTTTTCTTGCAGCTCCACTTTCATTTCTAGCAGGGATGTACTTTGATTGATTCAACTAATGAATTTCGGTGCCATTTTTAGCTTCTAAAGCTTGTTTTATTCCATAGTAATTCCTTGGGCTTGTCAATCCTGATAGCCTCATATCCCTCTTTCACAATTCAGTCATGTCATTTGAATGTATTTTTCATTTGCATCTCGTGTTTATACATTTATTGTTCATGTTTCTGTAGTTGAAGATTGTATTGGTTAAATGGTTTAAGTGAGCTATTTTTTAGGTTATTTACATAGTCACAAGAATTATTCATCCTTATAACAAATTTAAAAATTCATCCCCATCATTGATCTACTTGGATTGGGTTATTAGTTCACAAATCTAGGATTTTTGGAAGTCCCTCTTAGAAAAATAGTAGTAATTTTATGCTATTTTTCAGAAAATTTTAATAATTTTATTTTAAGTTTATTAAAATTGTATTAGGTCTGAAAATAATTCAGGTTAATAACAAAATTTATCCCATTTCATTTTAACTTTATTAGATTACTCATTTGATAGGTTAACTACCTCACTAGTTCTTAAATTTCTAGTTTTTAGACTGGTAATTTTCATTTATATTCTAGCATGTGCTAACAATGATATTTTAGAGTGATTTCACTTGGAATGGAGTCCCTAGACATCATAATTAGCAAAGAAAAAATTCCCATACAATTTTCATTTTATTTACTCGGTGATTCAATGAGTTATCTCTTCCTGTAGAAAAAACATGACTTCCTGTAGCAACTTCCCGAAGCACTTGTGTAGCACATGTAAGATTGATTATATTTTCACCCAAAGCTTGAATTTTGTCTCTTAGGATTGAATCATGAGCCCTATGATCTAAATCCATGATTGAGGAAGAATAAATACCACTTACAACATGCATGTTTACAAAGTAGATTAGGCCTATTTTGGTTTTGAATTCATGCTCTTAGGATTTCAATTACAAATTGTTGTTCTTGCCTAGGATTAATTTCTTTTCAAATTAACATTTCCATTCTTGCAATTAGTTTAATATTTTATTTCATGAAATTGACTCCATTACATTAGATCAAATAACGAAGGACACATTTTATCTTTCACATATGGTGCTGACGCCTCTTAAGTTTGTACGAACCCTAGGTTGATAATTAAAGTTGGTAGCCTTAGTAGTTGCAGCATTCTTGTTACACTTTTGAGACTCAACACTTTTTGGCCCCATTTCTAGGGTCGTGTCAAATTATACATTATTTTCTTCCCTAGTGGATTCATTATTTTCTTTCTATAAAAACAAAAATATTTTCATTAGGAACATTTCATTTAAAAAAAATAAAATTTCATTGAATTAACATTATTATTTATATATATAAAAATCTCCAACACCGACCTGCCCCATTTGATCACATGGTGTAGTAAGAACCACATCACCATCCACTTTTTTAGGTAGAAGAAGAAGAGGTGGCAGAGAAGGTATAAGAAATCGATGAATATTATGATAATGGAGAAATCCTCTTGGGTTTCCCATTCAAGATACTGATGTCAGTGTGCATATGAAAACCATCCCTCCATGTTTCCTTCCCAAATTCCATGGTATGAGGTAAGAGGATCCGAAAACATTTTTCTTTAAATTTTAAATTGTTAGTAGATCTTATGTTTACTTATTAAACACTCAAAAATTGAGATTAATTCTGACAACATTGAAGGACAAAGCTCTTAAATGGTTCATGAGTTTAGGCACTAATTCAATAAGATCATGGAATGATATGCAAAAAATATTTTTAGAAAAATATAAATATCATGATCTTAAAGAAGAAATGTTTAGAATGAATAAAAAATAAAATGATATCATTGGGGATCTAATATAGAGGTTCATGTATAATGTTAATAGGTAACAATTACATCATTTAGGATTTGACACACTAAAAACCCTCTTACTTAGACCAATTAGGGATGAGTGGATTAATCTCCTTGATCTCATGAGTAGAGGAGATGTATAACAATTATCATTTAAAGAAATTTGTGAAACATTCAAGTGAATCTGAAGAGGAAGGGAAAAAGTAAGTAAATCAACATCAAGATTGGTAAGTCAAGCTGAACTTGGAAAATTTCTTGATAAATTTAAAACATAAATTCTTAGCAATCTAAGTGAAGAAGTATAAATGTTAAGAATGTGAAATGAGAAAAAATAAGATATTGATATTTTTGTTATCCATGCATAATCACATGCTACTAAATATTTCCCATGATAATTACCAAGGTTGAAGGAAGTTTACCAGGAGGATAATAGAGAAATTCAATTGCCAAAGAAACTATGTTATGTAGTTCCAAGAATACGATGGAAGCCTAGTCAACCTAATTCACAATTTCAATCCTATCCACATCCATCTCAAAGTAATTGGAATAAACTCCCTTCTTGGTAAGCTTGGCTATCTCAACCCAAAAATCAATATTGGAAACAAGGTTGGCAAGGAACTTATGGAAAAAATCCACAATATCCTCAATATTCCTCAATATACTCCATACCCAACTCCATTTTATCCCTACCATCCACCACCACCACAACCACAACCCCAACAACATCCATCTCAAATATCCACTCCCATTCATACCTATACCAAAATTTTCAAACTGACACAATGAAGTAGCTCAACCCACTTACAATTTTGAGATACAATACTACCAAAAATGTCCCATTGATATAAATGGTATTCATCTCATCTCAGGAAGAGTATTGAAATCTTTTTATTCTATTGATGTCATTGAAGGACAGCATTCAAAAAAAGAATATTCAAATAATAAGACCAAATAATCATGGGCTACACTTGATGAAGAACATACATCATAATCATATATTGATAAAGTTCCATCATGTTTACCATCAAATACTCCATGTGCTCAAGGAAAAAATCCAAAAAAAGAGGAATATTTGAATTCCATGGTAGAAGAGGACAAAAAAAAAATCCAAATGTACAAGTGGACCACGGGCACCACAACTATATTGAAATATGGTTCTAGGAAATCATTAAGTTTCACCAACACACTTTTCATCAACAATACTTGATATCATCTAAGTCAAAGAAGTTGGTCTATCATATTCAATTACATGTCAAAGCATATATTTCAAACCTACACATGATTTTATTTGTGATCTTGATGTGCACATGGCTCCATTGGAAGTTTTCCTATACTTGAAATAGATTTGTTTTTTCAAGTAGAGTAGGATAGAAGAAAAAAAAGTAGAATAAAATTTAAAGTGAAAAACTCATTTGAGGAGTCTGAGATTGGTCACTGATTGAAAACCCCCATGAGGAGGTCAATGGGTTAGAAAAAAGAGAGAATAAGAGAAAAATAAAATATTATACGTGAAAACCTCCTTTGAGGCAACTATGCAGACCTACTAGCTGAAAACTTCATTGAGGCATCTAGTAGACCTAAGAAAAAAAGACAAAAATTGAAAAAAATCAAAAGAAAATAATTCATTTTCTCCATGTATCTCTCTCTAATGAATTGAGGTGATCTCCAACCTTTGCAAGCAATGAAAAAATGTTGGAACCAAAAGAAAAAATTGGTAAAAGATATAGTCAAAGGAATTCAAATTTGGAATTTCTCCTACTTTGCTCAAATGCTCCAAAAGGGCCAAGGTCATTAAAATCTATCACCCTCATCCGTTTCCAACATCCAGCCATCATTTACATGCTTTTCTCTTTCATTTTCCTCTCTGTCCTAAAATGATCAAGGATTTTTTTTTTTTTTGCTATAAGAACTCCTATATACACAGGGCATAATTTTTTTTTATTATATCTCAAAATAGGTGCATCAATTATATAAGATGTTTCATGTAGATATGCATATGGATGATGGTAACATGCTCAAGCAATTTCAGCGATTTGTATTATACACATATGGAGAAATCAACATGCATCACCTACAACCATTATTATTTTTTCTTGATATTTGTGCATCCATTAGCCAAGGTGTTTTATAGGGAGGTTAATATGGATGATGCTAACATGCTCAAAACATTTTAGGTCAATATCATCTACCATTTGAGATACATGGATAAAATAACTCTGCTACAAGGGGGTTGTCTCGAAATTCTACATGAAGCGGATCTTATTGGAGAAAGAGACTAAAAGTCCATGTATCCATTAGGAAATGTTGAGAGATGCCCACCATATCCTCATAATTCATTTTCCACACCACTGAATTCTTATCAACTCTCATTTTCACAATTTTCCATGAAAAGAACTCATTTTCGCCCCTTCTTCCATCCCTCCCACCATTAAAAAGACCTTTCATCCTTTTCAAAAAATTACTCATGAATTATAATTTTTTTTAAAGGTATCCACTGCAGGAAATAATGATCCTAGGAGGGTCTATGTGACTGCTATAGGAAGACACACAATCTTGTAGTAGTCCGCACAAGCCCTCCAGAACCACAAACAAAAGCACTTGCAAGCACCAAAATGAATAATTCATCATCATGAAGCATTGAAGGGTCATATATTTTGTCTTGGGTAGCCAAAAAATGCCCGCAAGGCTACAAAAAAATCACTGATCATCTCCAATGATAACAACTTGATCCACCATCAACAAGACCTACACTGACAACTTTGATCATTCAACCACATTTCGAGAGAAAAATTCAAAGAAAAGTCAATGCATAGAGCAACGAGCATAAGAATATGACACCTCAAGAAGCCAGTAGATCATCCATTACCTTTTTTCAAAAGCCGCAAGAAACCCTAAAAGGATCAACACATGAGAAAGAAACCTCTAACAAGAGGATCATCAATACGAGCTTCAGAACCAGAAAAGTAAGCTTCAACAGTAATATCGACAACCTCCACAACTACAATGACATCCTTCATAGAATAAACACTCTCATGGTAAGGCACAATGTATGAAAATATCTAACCTCACCCTTCGAATAGATTTTAGCTTAATAAAACATTAAATGTGTGAGAAGGAAAGGTATTTTATAGCCAAACTTAATAGCAGGAAACATGGGTCTTATCTAGAAACTCACTTAAATTTTACCCAAAGGAAATCCACACATGTGGGAGATAAATGAGATCAAAGTGAAAAAAAAAATTAGAAAGTGGGATGTTATCATGGATTTCAAAAATTAGTTGGGGACAAACTCAGTTAAATTAAATCACTTTGAGTTTGTTTTGCATGAAATAGAAAAAAGAGAAAAAAAATTGAAAAAAGAAAAATAATAGAGAAATAAAAATAAAAGAATAAAACGGTGGACCCCCCACCTCTTGGCATGCAAGTAATATCTACTATAGGATTCAGGTTGCCTGCTATAGGAGAAATAGTGCTCCTACAGGAACAAAAAAAATTCTACCGGAAGAAACATATTTGCTATAGGAGGCTAACAGAGTGCTACAATAAGGACATTTTCACCCAGAACAGACACTAGAGCATTGATTAGAAAATAAATATACAAAGTTAAAGTAAGTAAAAATACCTTCTCTCCAAATATTGGCATAAGGATTCTCAAAACACCTCAATAATCAAGAAAAAGTACCCTACAAATTTATAGTTTGGTTTCTAGTAAGAGAAAACAATTGGATTGGGTGATCCTTTGCATAAGGATATGGTGTGTTGTATAGGGAAAAGGTTCATGTTGTGATTTTTCTTTCCTCAGACTTGAAAAAATACTGTCAAAAACTCCTCCTACAACAACCTCCATTGCATAAGAACCTACAAACTCTGAAGAAGTGCTATAGGAAAGTGACAAGTTGCTACAAGAAGCTTGGTAGTGGACACGATTACGCTCAAATCTTAAGAAGGATGAAATAATAATGAGGTAAAGGGTAAGTACAAATTTTCCCCGCTAATACTTGGCACAAAAATTGGTAAAACTCTGTCAATCCTCAAAATCATACTATGTTGCTGCTACATATCTAAATCTGAGTAAGAAAGATTAGTGAAATTGTGTCATTAAGGATAAAGTTTCTTTGGTTGCATGTTGAATTCTCCCTTCCCCTGAGAATCATAAAAAGAACATTTATTCTACCTTATTTTTCATAAACACTTTAGTATAAAAGAGAAACTCCTTGTTCCACATTGGTAAAATTTTATTGAAGTCATGGGAGGAGGAGAATCAACATATACTTTTGAAATACTAAAACCAAGAGGGGAAATCAATGGAATGATGGGAAATTGAGATAAAAAAAAATATTATCCAACAGGGGAAGCTACATCCACATCAGTGTGGAATATCATAAAAATTATATGAGGAATAAAAGAACACCAACAAGGCAAGAAGACAGAATGGTTGCTCAAAGGATGAGCAACAGTTTCAGTAGGGGGGTATGATGGGCCTCTAAATTAGATACAAATTAAGGTCCATCAAACCTTTCTTAGGAACATAAAGGATACATTCAAAATCTCCTTATACACTTAATAATTTTTTTAGCTTTAATATTTTCTTAGGAGGGTTTAGAGATAATTGCATATTTGTGACAAATATTATTTATTTTGGAAGAATATTGTGAGAATATTGGGAAGATTATGAAGATTTGGAGGAGATGATCGAGGAATTTCTCCCTAATACAAGGAGATCAATATTTGATAATAAATTAACAAAATATAATGAAATAATTTAGAAATTCTAGAGCTCCAATGATTGAGAAAATCTAGGAATGTGTTCTCTATCATTTAATGCAGATTCCTAGTGTTGGGAACCAAATCCAATATTTGAGGGATTTTGGAGGGGAAATATTCGTCCTTTCAAGGAGAATGCTTCCTCATAATTTTTTATAAGTACCAATTCGAATTGGCCTCTAAGGGCAAGCATTTCTTAGCTTTATTGTCGAGAAAAAAAAAATTCTTCGAGCGCCACCTTCATTTCTAGTAGGGATGTAATTGGATTGATTCAAATAATGAAGTTTCATGTAGTTTTTATATTATGAAGCTTGGTTTACTCCATAGGAATTTGAGTCTTCTTAGGCTTGGACATCCCAGTAGCCTTAGATCCCTATTTCACAATCTATTTATGTCCTTTGAATGTTTTTTCCACTTGCATCTCTTGTTTATCCATTTACTATTCATGCTTTTTTTGTTGTAGGTTATATTGGTTAAATGGTTGAACTGAGTTTTTTTGAAGGTTATTTAAAGAGTCACAAGCATGATTCATCCTTAAAAAATCTTTTAAAAGTCATCTTTATCATTGAGCTACTTGGATTGGGTTATTAGTTCACCAATCTAGGATTTCTAGAAGTTCCTTTTAGCAAAATAGTAGTAATTTTATGCTACTTGTTTAGAACATGTTAATAAAATTATTTTGAGTTGATTCCACTTGGATTAGGTCATAAAAACATTAAATTTAATAAAATTATCTCCCCCATTCAATTTTGACTTGATTAGGTTAGTAATTTGATAGGTTAACTAGCTCACTAGATCTTGAATTTCGAGTTTTTAGACTAGTAAGTTTTTCCTATTTTTTGGCATGTGTTAACAAGGGTATTTCTGAGTTATTCCACTTGGAATGGAGTCCTAATACATTTTAATTACTAAAAATAACTGTCACATACAATTTTAATTTGAGTCACTTGGTAATTTGGTGAGTTATCTCTTCGTGTAGCAAAAACATGACTTCCTGTAGAAACTTCTTGTAGCACTCTTCTAGCACGTGTAAACTTGACCAAAAATAGTCCCAAAGCTTGGTTGTTTTCTCTTAGGCTTGATTCATGACCCATAGGATCTAAATACATTATTGAGGAAGAAAAAACACCACTTAGGACATGCATTTTTACAAAGTAGATTAGACTTATTTATTTGAATTCATGCTCTTGGGATTTCAATTACAAATTGTTGTTATTGCCTAGGATTAATTTCCTTTGAAAGTAAAATTTCCATTCCTGCAATTAGTTTAAGAATTGATTTCATAAAATTCACTCCATTACATTAGATCAACTAAAGAAATACATATTTCATACTGCACATATGCTGACACCTCTTAAGCTTGTACAAATCTCAAATTGATAATTAAAATTGGTAGCCTTGATAGTTAAAACATTCTTGTTACAATATTTAGACTCATCAAATATTATAAAATTTAAACAATAATGTGGTTGCATGCGATTCACAAAATACTAAAAAATCGAAACAATAACCTTTCCCACACAAGTTTAGCAATGAGATGTTGTGAGTTCCATGCCGAAAAGATACGAGCTCTTTCGTATTCTTGGGAAACAAAATTGTATCGGTAGGTTTCTTGCATCTATATTGAAATATTTAGATATGAAACGAACACGAATGGGCGTGACGCGAGTGGGGTTAACTCCTGTTGATGGTATTTCTCACGAGAGAAGAGTATATTGAAGAATGGTGATATGATTAGTTCTCGTAGTTAATTGTAGGAGTTGACCGTAGAAAGAAAAATTATCTTCGGAATCTTTACATATTTTTATGAATGGGTGTGAATGCAAGTGTTTTGCACTCCTTTCCACGGCATCTATTGGGAGAGAAGAGTAGGTTGAAGAATGAAGAGATGCTAAATTAGTGCTCTAGATAATAGTAGGAGTTGATCTTAAATGCAAAATTATCTCTGGATTCTTTATATATTTTTATAAAAAAAATTCGGATTCTTTGTATTTTTATGATTTTTTTTTTTTTAAGAAAGGAGATCTTCATTCTTGGTCATGTTTTAAATTATTTGATGCATTTATGTTTTGAAGAGTTTAATATTTCCAATGGTTCCAATTCAAGATCTTTGAATACGGTTGAGTGTGATGCATTGTATGAAAGACTCAACATTTTTCGAAATTGAAACATTGTGATGTATGATGTACATCGTTGGTAATCTAAATTTTATATTTATTATAAAAAATATAAATATAAATAACAAAGTTTTTATATTATAAAGTAGGACTAAAATAATTTTATCATGGGTTTATTTTTAATATTATTTCAATATGTTTTCAATTTTTCAATTATTAATGAAAATGAGATAGAAATTGAAAAAAAAAAATAATGTAAAAATTTTAAATAAGAATAAGGATAAAGATGTTATGTTTTATTAATATTTTATTTGAATAAATTTTGACATGTGAAATTTTCCACATTTATGAGACATCCACACTTGAATTTTTCCCCTTTTATATGGAAAAATTGTAAATTTATAAGAAATAAATATTTCTCCATCCAGATAGATTGGTATATGAGAATTTCTATTTTCTAATTAAGAAAATACTAATATTCGTTTTTACAAGATATATAAACAAATTTTGAAATGTAAAAAGTTACATATTTACGAGAAATTAGAACTCTTTCAATTTCTCCTTCTTTTCATGTTAAAGATTTCTTTAGACATCATGATGTTTATAAGAAAGGAATAATTCTCCAACAATATAGAATAGTGTATGACAATTTATATTTTCTAATTAAAGAAATACATCTAGGTAGATTTGAATATAGTAAAAATTTTGTTGTAAGGTGTTTCTCTTTGAGAACAACTACACCAACTTCCAATGTGTACCTGATTTAAATGTTTTAGGCCATTCGATCCACTGCCTCCTTCATTTAAGCTAACTAGCTAACTAAATCTCTAAGCTCTATGAAGCTTTATGGATTCCAAAACTTGATTTTGTCTAGGAATTCTCCATTGATGCATCCAAAATTGTTAAAATAATTGGGGAAAAGGATATAAAAGTCTTGAAATAGATTTGGATAAAGTGAAATTGCAAGGATACTCTTGTCGATCTTGCACTCAAACTTTCCAAACATATACCATTAGCTTCATTAGCTTCCATTTTACATGTTAGGAAGTATTTCATAAATTTTTTGATTAGAGGGAAAAAATATAATATACAGTCTTGAGAAACAATTGTTGATTGTATGTTAGGAAGAGTACTAGCCTCTTCACGTCCTATGATCTTGGATGAAAAATCTCAAAAGTTTATGAAATGGAAAAAAAAATTAGAGGAAAATGGTGTGTCAGAAATAATGAAGTATAGAAACATTTGGGGTTCTTGGGATGATGATAATCCTGATATAGAATCTAGGAAAGATACTTCTAAGTCGGCAGAAAATAAATTCAAAATATTGTACAAATTCAAGTTAAACATAAATTACTTGAAAGAATGGTACTCTAGCAATGGATTCTGATAAGGTATCTGGTAAAAGAAAGGACTGTCATGATCCACAGAGTAACTATAGACTTACAAAAAATAATCATAGAATGCATTCTCTAGTTTTTCCTGAGCTGGAATGCTCGTTCCAAATATTATTTTCCTCCTTTGATTCAAGTTGTCCAGGAAAGAGATGATGCACTTCTAGATGTTTTTCTAGCATATGTTGTTCCAGCCAATGACACATATCATGATGGAAATAGAGCTCCACACTGGTCTTCCAAACAGGACACTGCTCTCAATGGATGAAATGTAAATTATTCATTTGTGGAAAATAATTTAGATGTTGGTGCTATCATAACTTCTAGAAACAATACAAGACGAACTCTTGTTCACATAGCGACAGGTCGTACCCACCTTGAGGCACTTATATTAATAATAAAGAAGCATGGAGGAAGTATAAATATACTCATAGGAACTAGAGAGACTCAACTACAGTATTCTTTGAATAATAACCATCTTGCATGTGTTTCTCTCTTTCTTAGACACGGAGCCAATAGAAATGTAAAAGGTTTGGGAAATCAAAATCATATTCATCTTGCACATTCATCAAAGATGAGTGATTTTTTTAGTCTATATGGTACAGAATTTGTAGATGAAGAATATGATCATATTATAACTTCTCAAAGTTGCATTTTTTCATCCATTAAGTAATCATTAAAAAGGTTCAAGTATTCACATTCTCATAAATCATGTGGTACTAATTCAATGCTTCCAGGAAGTTTGTCTACTTCTAGACAAGTATTTTCTTTGCATCATATTGCTTATACTGGAAATATTCCAATGGATAAATATTTCTCACAAATTGTTGTAGAGGATCCATGGAAGTTCTAGGTAGAGTCTTCCTCATAATTCTGGTCTTCTAGTGGATAGGAATATGAGCAGTCCATAAATTAGAGATGGGAAATGGTCCAAAAAAACTCTCACAAGAATATAAATAGTTCATATTAATCTTCAAATCTAAAGGAGATAATTGTTACTAAGATATTTACACTTCCTTCATACAAATATGTTCTTTTATGTTTTTATGGTACTAACAAGAAGTGTGTGTGGTGAACTAATTGTCAGTTTTCTTACTCAAAAGAGGAACTTCAAAAGGGTAAACAAGTATTGGCTTTTTCTCGTGAGAAAGTAGAAACAATTCTTGGTAATGAAATAATTTCCAACATTTTTTATGGTTTAAATAGTTATAAAATCAATTTGTGCATGCATTATGAGAAAAATAAAGCCTTCGTAAAATGGGTTGAAATGAAAATTTTCCCATGGACACATTATTAACTTCAACAATTATTCATCGGCTGCAAGAGTTGGAAATTGACCTTCAACTACATCTTCTCTAGGATCTTATTCCATTGAGGAATTTGATGATGTGAATTCTCTAAAGGTATTTGTTGGAATTTTTCCACCTTATGTCAATGGTAGGGAGCTTCAAGATTTTATGGAAGGAGAATTTGGGAAAGTTATTGATTCTACCATGATTTACGGGAATGATAAATATGAGGGGTTTTGTTATTGTTTTATTTAAAAAAATATAAATATATATATGAAGCCATAAGGAGGCACTACATTCGATTCCAGGGGAAAAGAGTGGAACTTACGAAAGTAATGACTCGTACTGCATTTATTCCGAGAGATGAGGTGGGAAGGAATATCTCTTTTATCTTTGGGCTTATCATCAATGGCTACTACTCAACCTTCTCAACCTTCTCCATATTCCAGTTTTCATATGCTTGATGGTGTATTACATTTACCGGGTTTTTATGCGTTATGTTACCTTTCACATTTGACATGGCCATATTTATCTGTTGGGATCCCTTAGTCATTGGTCGTGGATGGTATTTAATCCTTGCAACCCTTTTCCTACCAACCTTCAGGTTATCTGCTAGAGAATAAAAAAATGATTCCAAAAACGAACAAATAAAAATTTTTCAAAATAATTTAGACTTTTTCTTTACCATTCATGAAAATTGTATTTTGGAAAATTTTCTAAGCTCTATTACTGAGGAAAGCTATCCATTTCCATATAAAATTGAGCACTCATTGAAGGTAGATGATGCCCTTTATAGTTCTTAAGTTCATTCTTTTGATATGTTCTCTTCACCAACTACTAGTACTATGCCTTCAACATTGTTTACTCCCTTTTGAAATGGTGATAAATTTGCTAGTCTCTCAAGAATTCAACCATTTACTTACTTTAGTAGTGGTGCATCTAATGGATTTTTCATCATTATGCGTGAAGTGATTGGTTCTTGTAAAATTAATGGTGCTAACAATGATAATGATATCTGACAGATGCTTGAATTTCTAGGGGTGATCCCTATGCCCGAGCCAAGACAACCAAAATATTTTTCATGTAAAATATTGGATTCTAATCATTGTATCAGTCTTACTATACCCAAAATTTATTTTAACAAGGTTTGGGAAGGAGATACCTTAGCTCGTAACCAAAATCGTGATTCTCAGTTTTTGTATGGTGAAAATGTGTATGGTTGTGCTCCACAAAAAACAGAATGTGAATCTCAAATTTTAGGTAGTTCAAGGTGTTATTATATCCCTAAAAAGACCCCAATAATTTTTTAGGTGATTTTTTCTATAATGGTTTGTTACCCAAAGTTTTTGGATATGGTGAGGATTGCCAAATTTCAGTTGGGTCACAAGGATCTTGAAGAGTTTCTTTAGTGTTGACTGAATCATCACTTCAAATATATGCCACTCTCAATGGACACTTTCAAGAATTTAATAACTCACATGAAATTGGTTCTTATCATTTAAGACAACTGAAAATGTTTGGCATGTTGAATTGATGGTCTTGGGTTAGGAGCCTCCTCGATGATTCATTATAGACTTTTATTTTATTCTTGTAAATTGTTTTGAGAAGAACTCGTTGGATTATTCATAATAAAGTTTGACTTTGTTCTTGGAAACGATTTTGATATTATTGCACATGTTGTTTCTTTTACTTCTTTCATTTTTGTACTTGTGAGTGCATTTAAGCACCAATGTGTTATGTAAATGCTACGAGACTCTATACCACAAGTGATAGAAAAGTTTGTATTCATAAGGGAAGCTTTATAATCTATAACAGATTATTTTCCAAAAGGTTCTTTGGTGATGCACCATATTTTTTGTACACTTATTATTTAGTTTCGTTTTTCACTAACATGCATCAAACTTTTGTTTACTCGCTCTATGAAATTTCTATGAAGGAGCAGGTAAAGTATCTAATCAAGTTAAGTAAGCAGGTCTGGTAAGAAGCCATGCTTCTCAAATACTTGGGTTTGGTTTTATATCAAAGAAAAAAATTAGACTAATGGACATGAGTCTGTGGCTAGGATATATTCAAATTCAATATTCAGAGCCAACATCTTATATATTTTTTGAGTTCAATTACCATAGGATCGTTTTTTATTTTCTTAAAGTAAGGAAAAATTTCTAGGGTTATTTTTTAGTTTATTTTGGCTATGTGGTTTACATATGAAATCTATGGCTTCAACGAAGAAGAGTGTTGGTCAGTAAGATTATGGCTGAAATATTTGGCTACAATAAAGAAGAGAGTTGGTCACCAAGATCATCCATTTAATCCTCAGATAAATTCAAATATTATTATTTTATTTCTAAATTAGAGTCCAATCTTTCATGTTTTAAAAAGAAAATTTTTTTCTTCCTTAGACAAATTGTTCCAATCAAGTTTTGTATGCCAATCTAATAAATGACATATCTTGTTTTGAGTGGTATACAAGTTTCAATTTTTTTCTGAATTTTGTTGGTGAGTGGATTTACAGGTAGAACAATAGGAAGCCACCTACAAAGTGGAATGTATACACCGTGCAAATAATTATAATGTCAATTATCTTCTGTCTATCGTAGATTGCAATGAATATCTTCCACCACTACGTGCCATCAAATTCATTGTAGCTGGTCATATGTTTCTCATTACATGGTTTGATTTTATTTTTGTTCACACACTTGAATTTCTTATTCACTTAAATAACACATTCAATTCACTTCATTTGTTTAAATGTTTCAATTGGCTCAAGGAATCTGATCTCAACCATCATAAATTTTATTGAGAATTTACCTTCGTTATTTAGTGCATACATACACCTCAAGGGAAATTTTATACACAAATTTATTTGTTGGACATCAACATACAACCAATTTAGGGACACCCGTGAAACTGGAAACACATCAATCCAAAGGAATAAATTGTTAAAACGTTGTAAGAAAAGTGTTTTACCACCCATGGATAGTTATACACTTCATAATTTGTACCCCGTCCTTGGAACAATTCAAAATTACTTTTCATATTTAATAAGTTTGTATTCCTTTCTGTCCATAATATTATTCTCTCCTATTGAAGGGCCCTCTGATTTGATTTTATATTTCTTCTCTATTTTTTGGCAATTTTGAGGTGATTGTGTAGTTGTTAGAGGGAAAGGTTACAGGATAAGAATAATTTGTGTAGACTAGAATGATGCACTTTCTATGTACTCTGCAACAAGTAAGGAATGATTGATGGAAATTGATGAGTATTTGTTATTAGATGCCAAATTTTGTTGGCAGATTCAGTTGTTTCATGCCAACCTTCTATTTATTCCTCTGTCAATCTATCTAACAGCACAGAGATCTTCATAATTAAAGGAACAAAAATAAAAAATACGAACTCTCATCTAGACCATCATAACAAGGCATACTTGATCTCTAATCACCAGAACAATTACAAGTGGGAAAACAACTCCTTACATATTATTAATACTACTGAGTTCATAATGAATTACATTAATAGTTTGTTCTTCATATTCTCTCACATTCACTTCATACTCACATCAAGTATAGTTGAAGTACGATTGCATCATCCACTTTGTTCAAAATGGTCTATTTTTACTCAATAGTAGTTCTTGGATAGGTATTGATGTGCATTTGGAAATTGTAGAAAGCATTAATGTATAAGGAGTACATTAGGATTTCAAGTTGACCAACCTCAGTCTTGTTTCTAATGCACATTCTAAGCATTGTATTAATTCACTGGGCCTTGGGAGTAGTTCATTGTTATTATTAGTTTTAAAATTTTTTTTTTTGGTAGTTTTGATTTGGTCAAGTTATAGGTGGTTGGTGGTTTATTGAATTGTGTGAATAATCAATGTCTTCAACCATGTAGAGGATTTTTCACCATGTAAACTATTACAATGGTTTGTTGCAATTGTCAATATAAATCGATGATATACACAAGAACTTATAATACGTATTAGAAGTTATAATAAATGATATAAATCTAAAATAGTTTGTTGCTACTATGTCAGTGCAATTCAAAATGTTTCTTTGCATTTTTAGAGATAATGTTCTTTGAGGAAACATTGGAGATAATGAGAATCATCAACCACACTGCACTAGGGCTTCCCATCAAAGTTCCATATTTCACACCAAAAGTTATGAATAATTGGGAGCTAATGTCTAGCTTATTTTCATATAATACATTATGAAGTCCAAAATTTGTGAGGTTGTGATGCAAATTTAGATTTGGAAAGATAGTCATCATATTTTTCATGAGTTAAATTATTTTATTTAGCTTATTTGATGTCATCTACTACTTGTATTTTTTCAAAATATATTAACCATTTTCTATTGGAACTTGAGAAACCATCTTTGAAGATTAATAGAAAAATATGTTGGAAATGTTATAGAACTATAAATTTGGCATGTGATTTCTCATTATCTTCTACCTTTGAATGTGATTTTGTTTATTAACTTATCTCTTGAATGATTTTTTATATGTCATAATTATTCTCTAATTTATGCCTTACGTCATTTCCTTTGCAACATTTGTTGCAATTTCTAGTTAAGTAAATATTGAAAATAAAAATCCCAATTAATTGCTCGTATAATTTATGCAATTTTCTTGTCGCGTACATAGTCTCCTACTTTCTTTAAACTCAACTAAGTTGATAAAAAAAAATATTTCTTTAACATAAGCTGGAGACTAGGATTTTATGTAAAATAAAAATTATATGTGTGTGTGTGTGTGTGTATATGTATGATTATATAAAAAATTGTAAATTTATGTCTTTTTTTTTATCAATGGGAAAATTAGATCATTAATATAATATGAGCCTAAAATCTAGAAAATTATACCAAATGTTATTTAATAACTATCTAGGAACCTAAGTCTATATATATCTAGGAAATTAGAGTATAAAACATAAGACATAACAACAACAAGGATTTCTTTCCTACATTTCCTTCTAAAACTCAAAATAATTATAGCTAGGACCATGATCAACCAGTATGAGAGTCCACCTGGGTTGGAGCTGGAGCCTATTCATCATCCTCACTACTATGGAAGTCCATATTGGAAACTTCCTTAGCTAACATCGAGACTTTATTATCCATTTTTCTAACCTATTGGTAAGGAACATATATGTAAACAAGAATTTCATCTTTGGCTTCACCATGCTCCACTAAAACGTTGCGCATTATCTTCTTCATTTTCAGTTATAAATCAATATTTTTAATATAATATTGAGTTTGTATGGAGCAAGTGTCTCTTGTATCAACAATTCATTGTTAGGCATTCACCTCTACCTCTGTGTCAGATAGAAATCGACATTTAACACAAGCCTTTTTCTCTATAATATCTATCTCTACCGAGAAACACTAGTGGCATTCTCCTAGTAATGACATGGATAGGCCTCCATGCTAACCTAGGATTTAATTCAAGGTGGACTCTCTTTTACTTTGACCTTAACTAGAGTGAAAATGGTGATGATAAGATATGTTGATGATTAAATATGAGGAAGGATAAGGCGTCAGATGACAAGGATAAGAAAATGTCAACACCAACCTACACGGAAACAAATGTGGGAGAATAATGAGCTAGGGTAAGACTAGAACCACACACTCAGAGAAACTCAAGTAGAAAGAGGACCAAAACCCTATCTTAGAAGAAAACAAGGATGAAAGAAGGAGAGAGTTGATTAAGAACATTGACAAGAAGGCACAATGAAACACACAATACATCGTCAACTACACAACTATTAATATTTTCCTTTTGGTTTTCATAAAATCCATTTTTTCTCATTATTATTAATTAATTTTATATTTTAATATATAATTTTGTAATATTAAAGTTGATTTTGTATTATAATCAATCAAATCCCTTAATTTAATTTTTACATTTTTTAACATTAGAGTTCAATCAATACATTATACATTTGCTTTTTACTTTAAAAAAAAAAAAAATTATATTATTATTTATTAATTTTATATTTTGATATATAATTTTTAAATATTAAATTTTAACTTTTATATTATTATTAATTATTTTTTATTTCATATATTTATAAAATTTAAGATTTTTTTTTCAATCATTTTTTATTTAATAATGTATGTAACATTTTTTTTAATCCATTTATCATTTAATAATGTTTTGAAATTAATACATCATCAAATACACAATACATGGTCAACTACATAATTATTAATATTTGCCTTTTGGTTTTCATAAAATCCGTTTTTTCTCATTATTATTAATTAATTTTATATTTTAATATATAAATTTATAATATTTAAGTTGTTTTTGTATTATAATCAATCAAATCTCTTAATTTAATTTTTACATTTTTTTAACATTAGAGTTCAATCAATAGATCATCCATTTGCTTTTTCCTTTTTAAAAAAAATATTTTTATATTATTATTTATTAATTTTATATTTTGATATATAATTTTTAAATATTAAATTTTAACTTTTATATTATTATTAATTATTTTTTATTTCATATATTTATAAAATTTAAGATTTTTTTTTCAATCATTTTTTATTTAATAATGTATGTAACATTTTTTTTAATCCATTTATCATTTAATAATGTTTTGAAATTAATACATCATCAAACACACAATACATGGCCAACTACACAATTATTAATATTTGCCTTTTGGTTTTCATAGAATCCGTTTTTTCTCATTATTATTAATTAATTTTATATTTTAATATATAATTTTGTAATATTAAAATTGTTTTTGTATTATAATCAATCAAATACCTTAATTTAATTTTCATATTTTTTAACATTAGAGTTCAATCAATACATCATCCATTTTCTTTTTCCTTTAAAAAAAAATATTTTTATATTATTATTTATTAATTTTATATTTTGATATAAGATTTTTTTTTTATTACTAGATTTTTGGCTTCTGTGATCCATCAATAAATTAAGAAGAAATCTTTCGGTAAAAATCACATTAACATGAACAAAGTTGACGTGTTTCGAACCAACCAGTGTGGTTCATCATCAGGACTAGGTGAGAGATCAGATCAATCGTTAAGTTTAAATAGATGTAGGAGAGGCAAAGAAAACAGTTAAAAACAGCTAGCTTGACTATAAAATAAAAAATGGTTAGTTCTATTAATTAAAAAATAAAAAACGGCTAGTTTGAATATTCAAATCAAAAGTTTAATAAAAAATAAAAATAAAAATACAAATTTTTATATATCAATTTTATAGTTTAATTATTTAATTTTTTATTAATTGATTATACAAATATTATTTTATTATAATTATATATTAATTTATGTAAATCTTTAGAAAAAAGAAAAGAAAAAAAATAAAATAAAATAAAATAAAATAAATAAATAAATAAAATAAAATAAAATAAAATAAATAAATAAATAAATAATTAAACAATAATCATAATAATAATAAATAAAATTAAAAAAATAATAATAATAATAAAAATAAAAATAGTTCCATTAATTTATAAATTTAATTACAAAATGAAACGGCTAGTTTGAATATTCAAATTAATAATTTAATTAAAAATTATTATTATAAATAACAAATTTTATTTTTATTAATATCGTTAATTGATTTTTCAAAATACAAATATTATTTAATTATAATTATATATTATTATATTAAAATTCTAACAAAAAAAAGGGGGGGGGGGGGGTTAAGAATATAAGGCAGGGATCCAACACCTGCTTGTATTCCAACCAACATCTCTATTGAGATTTATGGGCCTTTTTTCAATTTCAAGGGCCTCTCTTAACTTACGATGATGAAAATGATCAATCCTGACTAAGACCTTAGCCTCTTCGATGCAGATATGATGGTTAGTTTTTTCCACATGTTCAGCTAGGGCAGAGGTGCGAGACCTGCCATGTCTAAGGTCAGCTGCATGTTCACATATCCTTTGGCTAATGGACCTACCCGTTTCACCAATGTAAGGCGTCCCACATGAACAAGGAATAAGATAGACCCCTTTTCCATCCCTAGGGTTCACAAGATCTTTAACTGAGTTAAGAGAGCTGTGAATCGTGTTAAGGGGTTTGAAGGAAGAGGAAACCCTATGCTTCCTAAGAATTCTAGAAATCTTATCAGTGGTACCCTGAATGAAATGAAGCCTTACATTGCAGGACCATTGATTAGGATTTTTATTATTAACCAAGGAACCTCTTTCAGCTTTAAGAAAAGCTTTAAGTCCTTGAGACTTACTATAACCATTAGAACAAAAAACATCAAGGAGATGGGTCCTTTCTCCCTCAATGTGAGACTCATCCGAGATTCTCAATGCCCTAGTGGCTAAGGTGTTGAGGACGCCTAACTTTTGAGCAGGGAAATGATGCGAATCAACCCGAAGATATTGTTCAGTATGGGTTTTCTTATGAAAAACCTGATGAGAGAAAGAACCATAATCTTTCCTACAGATAAGAACATCAAGGAAAGGAAGGCTCCCATCCACCTCATAATCCGAGGTAAATTTTATGGAGGAAGATTGAATGTTAAGATGAACGAAGAATCGATCAAGCTCTTCCTTACCATGAGGCCAGACAACACAAGTATCATCTACAAACCTTTTCCAAAGATTTGGTTGGTGTAGAGTAGAGGAAAGAGCCTTGGACTCAAAGTCTTCCATAAATATATTAGCAACAACCGGAGAAAGGGGAGAACCCATAGCAACACCACAGGTTTTCTCATAAAACTCCCCTTCAAAACTAAAGAAAGTAGAAGTTAAGAAAATCTCAACTAGAAGAGCTGTGTCAGGATCAGTTATCCGATTAATGACTTCAATGGCCTCCTTAATAGGGATATTGGTGAAAAGAGAGACAACATCAAAACTAACAAACCTATCTTCAGGCCCCATTTTCTGCTTCTTTTGTTAATGAGTTAAAAGATGTAAGATCTCTCTCTCTTGATGGTGTAGACAACCCAGACAAAAATGGAACTCAAAGGGAGCTCACAAGCAAAATGGTAGAAAAATATGACAATGATGGAGGATCAAAGTCAGGCCAAATGTATAGATCCAAAGTGATCTTTAGGCAAAAAAAGGTAATGAGTGAATGGAAAAATCCATCTATTTATAACAAAATATTGAGTTAGTCTAGATATTGGTGCATAATTAATATATTATTAACCAAATCTAGATCCAACTTTTATGGAATATTTTATTATATTTGTTAGAGGGAAAAAGGATTTGAATTTGGTCAAATCCCTTTATTTGTAAATAATAAATAAATAAATGATTTATTTATTATTTTAAGGACATGGTTGAGTAATAATTAAATAAATAATGATTTATTCAATTATTTATAAATGGTTTAGTCAAATTTAACAAGGAATATTATTTAACTAAGGTTTAAATAATTATTCCTAGAAAATAATAAGATAAATAATGATTTACCTAATTAATTTTCCTGGTTTGGGTTAAATATGACTAGGACTATTAACTAAACTCTTGTTCAACTAATTATTCCTTTATGAAAATAAAAAAAAATATGGAGTTTTTGATATTTCCTCATGGGGTTTCTTGTTTAGACCATAAGCAACTTAATAAATTATACATTACTAAGTTATTTTTTATAGTGAAAGAAATTTTAGTTAGAGAAAAATTGGCCTTACATGGTGTACTTTCGTCCATATAATAGTAATAGGTTAGATGAAAAAAAAATTCTGTAACATATTGCCCTCCAACTTGAGAGCATTAGGAGCTAATCGTATGACTGAAGTACATTGTAAGAGCTCAATCAC
The DNA here is from genome assembly GCA_034641835.2 of Pinus albicaulis. NCBI lineage: Eukaryota > Viridiplantae > Streptophyta > Pinopsida > Pinales > Pinaceae > Pinus > Pinus albicaulis. The sequence continues at coordinate 419,770,437 of CM076580.1, read as the reverse complement.
TAGACACTGAACGGGAAGTTAGAGAGAGAGAGAAATATAAGGTAGACCAAAGCACTAGAGGACAAGACCCTGAGGAGGCTAGACTTACAGGTGCGACAAGTCTCTTTTATGAGCGAGTACTTGTGCTACAAGAGGCAGAGGAGGCATACCTATGCCTTCCAAGACAAATTACAAAGAATAATGCGTCTAGTAAACACAGGACTTAACTATATAGTACATGTTGGCATGACCATGAGCGAGATAAAAACATGATAATGGATCCCACATACATACTGTGCCTGGGATAACAGCTAGGACTTATGCAATAATATCTGAGTACATGAGATATAAGTACAACCAAAGAGGCCTTGGAAACAAGAGAGGGCTCTGAAAATCTGAATGATACATGCAAAATAAAAGGTGCTGCAAGCAGTTGAGGCCAGAAACATTGAATATGTGGAGTTGCATCGAAGGCTACAATGAATAGGTCATCCGAGCATGTGGGGGGCTACCTGAAGGGCCATCCCCTCATGAGGTCTGAAACATCTCACACACACCCAAAAATCACTGGTACAATCTCCTACATCACTGAACCATCAAGTATATGGATCTCGATCATGCCGTAAGGATCTAGAGCTGAGAAAAATAAAGTCAAAGGACAATAAGGAGTCCATTTTCCTTATCTGAGGCGCCGAATAAGAGTGGAAGCTGGAACCAAGATACACCGTCCTCTAGACCTATCTTATGGAATGAATGAGTTGATTTCGACAGAAGGAGGTCTGCCATAGGTGAGGCAATAAGGGGTCCTAACCTAAGGCACGAGAGATAATAGTAGAGCGACTGACAGACTAAAACCAGGGATGATGATGGAATTGAGTGTACTGAGTAGCGAGTTGACGAATTCCCTTGTTAGAGCATAAAGGCCATGAATGACCTAGCAGCAACTGACACAATATGAAAGGGGACAGGGGGCAAGGGACAATAGGACTGAAGGCCATAATGTGCGACACAAGAGAGGAACTAAGAAATGAATAATGGAGGACTATGGCGGGATACAAAGGGAGTTAGGAAGGACTCCATGGATATGGTGAGGACTCAACTCGAATGCTCTAAATAAGGGTGACTCGATGATGCTCCCACACAGAAAAGGTCCGGTGGGGACCATAAAGGCATGAGTACAAGATGGTTACTCATGATGAAAATCGGCACGAGCATGGACAAGTATGGAGGAAAAGTGGTTCCCCAAGTATAAGTGTTGCAAGTGAATAAATTCAATTTTGAAGAGTGGTGAAGTGACCCTTCTTGGAAAAAATGTGTCCTGGTGAGGTATCAAATCACAAAAAACTAACAAATACCCATTTTAGAGCTCGGGTGAGAGCTTTCCAACGATACGGACGATTTTTCACACATACCATAATGAAAGTTTATATTAGATAATGAAATTTTATAGGGTCTGAGATAGATAATGATCGGATGGGATGTTAAAATTGGTTAACATTTCTTAAATATAGATATTAAATCACGAGTTTAATTTTCTTTTAATTTTTGGACAGGATCATAATGTAATTTCTTTAATAAAAAATTTAAATAATATGTATTTATTTATCTAATAAAAAATAAATAATAAAAATTATGATAATCATTATATATATATATATATATATATATATATATATATATATATATATATAATCATTGAATGTTATTAAATGTTATTATTTTACATTTAAAAAAATACAAAAAATTAAATTAAATATTTTAGGTAATGGTCTTAAAAAGATAATTATATAGACTTCGGTTTTTAAAATTGAGTCATTCAGTTATTTAAATCATTTAATATTTAGCTAAATGTATTTTGGATAATTATATTATTAGGATTTGGTCCACATTTCTAACTATCTAATGTGATTTATCATTCAGACAAGTTGAAAAAAGAAGATCAATCTTAAAGAATAAATAGTAAGGATGCATCATTGCCCAGAAATAACAACTGAAAACTAGCCATTAAAAACTAGTTGTTGCCAACTAACACTTAAAAAGTATCCTTTAATTAATAGATTAGTTTAAAAAATTTAATTATATATATTATTTTTTCAATTAAAAATCATTATAAAATTATCAATATTACAATAATTAAATAAAAAAAGGTTTATTAATTTAGTTTATAACTTATTTTATTTTAATCAAAAAATTTAAAATTCCTCTTCATACTTCAAGATTAAAAGCCATAAAAAAAAATATAAAAGTAAAACCTAATTTAATAAAAAAAATTATATAATATTATAATATGTAAATATAAATTATTAATATAATAAAATTTTCTTAATATATAATTTAATTAATTTTAATAAAAAATTATAACAAACTTCTATATATAAAAAATTATAACAAACTTATATATAAATATTAAATGTAAAAACCATAAAATAAAATATATTGTAACTAAAATCTAACATTATTTAATATTATTTATTATTTACGATTTAAATTTCTTTAAAAATATATATATATATCTTTTAACATATACAGTCAATCCATTCGTAAAAGAATTAATAAAAAATGAATAACTCCAAAGTCATCTCCCCTTTAGCTACATTCAACCTTTCTTAGAATTAAATTAATTGAGAATCAACAACTCCAAACTCTTAAAATATATATATCTTTTAACATATACAATCAATCCATCCGTAAAAGAATTGATAAAAAATCAATAACTCCAAAGTCATCTCCCCTTTCGCTACATTCAACCTTTCTTAGAATTAAATTAATTGAGAATCAACGACTCCAAACTCATCTCCCCGGTGTGTACATTGAACATTTTTTAAAATTTATTAGTTATCTTCATAAATTTTCATTTCATAACGCTTTTGAAATCAATACATCATCCATTTGCTTTTTCCTTTAAAAAAAAAAAAAATATTTTTATATTATTATTTATTAATTTTATATTTTAATATATAATTTTTAAATATTAAATTTAACTTTTGTATTATTATGAGTTATGTTTTATTTCATGCATTTATAAAATTTAAGATTTTTTTTTTAATCCATTTTTTATTTAATAACGTTTTGAAGCTAATACATCATCAACCACACAATACATCGTCAACTACACAATTATTAATATTTACCTTTTGTTTTCATAAAATCCGTTTTTTCTTATTATTATTAATCAATTTTATATTTTAATATATAATTTTGTAATATTAAAGTTGTTTTTTATTATAATCAATCGAATCCCTTAGTTTAATTTTTACATCTTTTAACATTAGAGTTCACTTTTAGAATGATCCAACCAGCAATGGAGGTAAAAGATCTTGAGTGACCATACGGTCCCATAATAATTTTGTGACCATGAACCTTCTCCACCATTTGAAACGCCAAATTTAGGTATTCTCTCTATTCTATTCAACATTATCCATATCAAAATAATTATGGAAATCAATAAATTCTAAGCGATATTTACACTACCAAATTAAAAAATTAAAAACTACACAACTTGCACACTTATAGACAACTGCATATGACGAGACGTGTACGCAACCATAGACGTTTCTATAGTCATCGTCCGGAGTTGCTTCTCCACGCAAATTACAATCGTTCGCTGGAGTAGAAGTGCTTCTGGGAACATGCAGTTATTTTCTTTATTAAATGATGTTCATTAATAGTTTCATATATATTCTTGGAAAGATGCAAAGCATTTTATAATCAAAGAAGGAGAACAACTCTTCATCCAACTCCTCCATTGCCTCTCAAGCTGATCTTTCAAACTTGGACACCATAAAATGATTCCCATGCATCAATTGTGGGATTCACGTCCCATCAATCTTATTAGACTTTCTTATTAGGTGTGCAGCCTTTACTCTTGCATTCCACCTTCTCTTTTGGCTTTTTCACATTTTCTCCCTATTGTACGTTCTGCTCTTCTTCATTCAGGGTTTTGCTTACTATTCTCTTTTTTTTTTACAATCGAAAAAACGTCTTTCTATTAATAAAAAAAAAAATTAACATCACATCACATATAAGCAACCAAAATTAACAAAGTCCATGAATATTCACCAGATGAAACCCATGTACATATAATACACCATTGTTTCTTTGCTTCCAACCTATTCGTGATGGCCCACGCGAAAATGCTCGTTTCGCCTTCCCTTCACGACATGGAAGCATGGAATATGGGCATCTCCTTTCTCGCTTGATATTTTGAAGTTGTGCCAATTGCTTGGTGGTGGGTGTTCAACCACGCGAGTTCACCTTACTCTTAGACTTTCTTTAGGTCATGGATGTCTTTGTTTTATTTTTCAATTTTAGCAACATATAAATTTTATTTACAATTAACATAGATCTATATTAAGTATGGAATTAATATTTTTAAATGTAAAATACAATATGTTATTTTGCATTTTTAAAATTGTATTTTTAAATGATAAATAAAATATATATAGGACTAAATAAATGTTTTAATCATAAAAACTTAAATTTTTCATGACATATACATTTTTTTTTAATGATAGATAATGTATAATTGAGATTGCAGTATTTTACATGACATGTACATCCAAACAATATATGACCCAAATTAAAATGGTTTTTTATTATTAACATATTTTTAAGTATATATCAATATTAATTTGTATTAAAAATTTTTATTGATAACCAAATTATAAGATTTAAATACACATTTTATAACTCAAATTAAAATTATTTTTTATTATTAACATATTTTTAAGTATATGTTAATATTAATTAGTATTAAAACATTTTATCAATAACCAAATTATAGGATTAAACATCTTATTCACACTTTTATTTTTACTTGTAATTGTTGGGAAAAATACTAACAAGGGGGATGGGGGGAGCAGTGAATCAGTATTTATAACTCATTGCAAAATTTTACTTTTCATTTACTGATTTCTATACGCAACTTTAATGAACGCAACTAGAGCATACACATGGCTATCTTTAAATAAACTTGCGTATGTCTAGAGATCTTATTATTCAAATAATTCTTTGTTTAGATCAGTGCATCATTCATTCGTCAGATATTTAGTAACCAGAAAGCATGTGTAGTAAGAACAGAATAAATCACCACATAATTAACACATGCGAACACCAAGATTTAAGGTAGAAACCCAAGTTGAGAGAAAACCATCGTTGTTGTGGTCTATGTCTTCAATATTTATTACAAAGAAAGCTTCTTACAATCTTGTACTAGTGCAAACTCATACTAGCATGCAAGCACCCACCTGCAGAAGGTTGCAACCTTCTCTATTCTCCACCTTCTACTGGAAGGGAGCTCCAACCCCCTGATCTCATTTACCATCCACTAGTGGAAGGGAGCTACGACCCCCTGCTTCTTGTTTACCAACCACTCTTAGAAGGGAGCTACTACCTCGTGATCTCGTTTACCAGCAACCACTCGAAGGGATCTATGACCCCTCACTAAACGCTTCAACCCTCAGCACCACCATAGACCACGTTTCATCAATTTTCACACTGGATCATCAATAAACCAAACAACCATTGATCTTTAATCATAATCAAATAGAAACATAATCAATATTCAAACAACCTAGATCTGTATCAAGACATCATTGACAGATAATAGTAATACAATAACACAGATCATAAATTTCCTTTCGCACACTTCAGCAAAACCCTAGATCCCATACACATTTTTTTCTTAAATAAACATACGTATATATGCGCGTTTACAGAGACAAACCTATGTATAGATCTGCAACCATTACAGGATTGCACAACTCTTCAGAACAAATAAACAGTTCATATCTTACCCTTCACTTCAACAAAATTTTGCAAGATCCAAAATCTAAACATTTCATAAACAGATTTAGAAAATACATAGTCATTTCAGGTCTAGAGATCTTGATCCATCATTTTATTCATAGGTGCATTATTATTTCAGATCTATCAATAAACTGTGGCCTATTCCATGTAGATATACTTCAAAGCAAAGTATTCATTTTATACCCAAACACATGCACACCATGCACTATGATATTCTTCTCCTTATATAGTTTTATCATTTACCAATACCATGAGCCAAAACCACAGAAGTGCCGATGGTATTCTTGGATGTAATCAAATAGACGACGCAACGCTCAATATTATGGACTAATACGATGGTAATGCCCCTTGGTATTATAATTTTATAGCACAAAAGGTATATGCGACTTTGCTTCTTCGTACCTGCATGTATACGTGACTTCTCTTAATAAACACTCCTTATATACTAATTCTGGATGTATACGTAGGTTGCCAGTATATCAAGAAGCGTATATATTGTCTTCATAGCGGTTTGCCTTCATCAAACCTGCATATCCATTGTGACATATTATATTTATCATTTCTCTCATCCTAACTAGATTTCCTTTCTCTGCCACTTCTGAATTGACTTGTATATACATCATTTTTACATCTTTAACACATAGGTTTCTTATCCAAAGGAAACTCATCAAGTAGGTTTCCATCAATGACAACTTCCATCAAGGGCAACATATTGCATCATATTTCCAACACTAATTACTTTACAACATATTCATTTTTTTTATTATCATTATAGTCAACATTTCTTTTCTATTTACAACATATTCTTAAAATTATTTTAATTTTAAAAGGGAAATTACAAACAAACTTACACATCCCCCTCATATCAGGTTGTAGAATGAACCTCTCCGCTAAATCGGAGTAATAATTTATCATTAAAATTCAAGGGTTACCACAGGGTGTTACAAATCCTATGATGCTTTCTCATTGGGGTTGTGTTAGAGTGAAAACACAATTTTATTTGGATAATTAGGATGCACTTATTTTATGTTTTTCTTCAAATTTGTGCAACTCCAATGACATCAATTCAATGTTAATACCCTTTTGAGTCAAGTTGAAACAAAAATTGGCTTTGTACTTCAAGTGTTTTCTTTTGACCAAACTTAAAAATATTGAAAGAAAACAAAAACTAGATCAAGCTGGTCAAAACATAAATAGACCTGAAAAAAACAAAAAAATTCACAGACCACAGATAGTATGCTCGATGTCCTTTAGTTTAGCTTGCTTCCCTAATTACCTTTAGGTTTTACATTTTAACATTTGCATTTCCCTATGTTTTAAACTTACTTTGGATTAGGCCCAACACCATCATATCATCCCTCGCATAGTCAATCATGTAGCTTCTTAGAAGAGTTTGAAGTCATTCTAGATCTTGCATCCCTCATTTTATCTCTAATTTGGCCTTTTGCTTACATGATTAAATTTAGTTATCTCTATCAATGTGTACATTCACTTAGATATTTGGCTCCTCTTAAGATGGTGTATTTCACATCCATCATCTATTGACTTCAGCTCATTATTCTTTCTCCAAGCTCAACCCCATCCTCATCAAAATATTTAATTTAATTCTCAAGATCTAGATATACATTCTTCTCTTTTAGTTTTTTTCATCCTTCTTTAGCTAAATCTCAACAACTTCCAAATGCAAAGTCAATTTTAGTATCTATTCAGAATATCCAAAACCATCAACTATCTCAATATCCAAGAATAATCAAGAAAAATCCCAAAAAAAAAACAAAAAAGAATTAATTAGTAGTTTTTTAGAAGATCACTTACTTTGTCACAAGGCCATGATTCCTATCACAAGGTCTCAAAAGGAAACACTCAATACCAACCCACCATAATTTGATGATATTCAACATGAAACTGTAGATTCTTTACATTTTTTAAGCCAAGTATTCCAAACGCCTAAACATCTTCCTTCGAGGACAACAATGAAAATGATAATAACAATACCTAAAACAACATATTTGAGACATGTGGAACTTCTAGGTTTAGAACAATATTCATATATTATGAAACATATTCAAAGCTTTTGTACATTTAGATCCAGATAGATATCTCCTCTTAGTAGCACAACACGGTGCAAAATTATAGCTATTTTGACACTACCATAATGAAGGATCACATGAAAAACACAACATAATCTATAGGAAAACCTAAATTCTTCTAGGTTCATACCTTCATAACACAAAATATTCTAATGGGACATTTAATACAACTTATAATAGATACTCATGACCCCTCATTCATGCAAAAATTGAATAATCTATTGTTTCAGGGTTTAAAATCCACAAATCTGTTACTGTCAAAAGCCAATATAAGCCCCATCAACACTACTAGTCACATGCAACCCAACACTTCAAACATGCAAACCTTAATCCCCCTGACTATGTCACACAATGCCACCCTAAATACCACACAAACTAACAACGCCTACACTTTAAACTACATACCATATTATGTGCAATCATCCTCAAAAGTGTTAACTCTAAGCATATCCAATATATTAGCATCCAAATGAAAATACCTAACATAACATCCACATCCATACCACTAAATACTTAAAACATGTGCACTTCCTTCCCATGTCCACATCGTACAAAATATATAAATCTACATAACCTAACACAAAAAACTTCAACAAGTACCAACAACAACACTTTATCACTTCTAACACTAACAACATACCAATTTCAACACCACTCTATCGACCCCACAATGACTACAGAAAAACAAATCCCTTTAACTACAACACATTCACACATACCATATGCAACAAAAAAAAAATATAACCCAATCAAGAAAAATCAAGAATAATAACAACCTTACCCCAAGACATATCAACAACACAAACATGCAACCACCAAATAATGACTTGATCCGAAAAATTGAGTATATTAAGAAACAATTCTCCAACATGTTGATTGGACATCCAACAAAGAGTTCGCAGTTGAGGACATATATGCTTATCCTGTTGACATATTTATTAAGATGTTATCCTCCCCCAAAAACTTTGAAATGATAAAATTTGACAAATATAAAATAACGGGTGACCCAAGGGAACATATTATAAAATTATATATTTCATGTCTACAAGTATCTTAGAATAACACTTATTTGATGCAATTGTTCCCTCAATATTGAGGAGTATGGTCCATTGAATAATATTCCCATCAATTCACATGCCATCAAAGCGTTTCAAAAACTTATGGAAAATTTCATTAGTCAATTTTCCCACAAAATTGACTACAAAATTTTATAATTGATTTTTGTGAAAAAAGAGAAAAGAATGGAAAAACTTTTGTTTCCTTCCTCCAGGAATGGAGAAGCATGGATAACAGATTCACATACCCCATTCTAGAAAATAATAATAATAATAAATGAAGAAATAAGTAAATAAATAAAATATAAAAATAAAATAAAAATATAAAAATAAATAAAAGATTAAAAAAATTAAAAAATACGAATAAAATAAATAAATAAAAAATAGTAGGCATATTTGTACGGAATAATACGCAAAATAGATCTGAGATATTGCAAGAACAGGTGTTAGGATGAATTCTAATCCCAAGTGTGCAAAAAAAATCTCACTTTAGCAGTGCATAACAAACAGCCATAACATGAAAGATGGCTGTCAATTTCTTTAGATCTATAGCTAGTTGACCAAGATAAATGCTACAAAATCTAGATCTATGAAGTAAAAGACATTAAGAATTAAATAAAAGCAAGAGTTGCTCCATGCATCCAATAGACAAGACAAGAATATGTTTAAAGATTTTTTTGTATTTTTGACACCTCGGAAGGGAACATAGAAAGATGTTACTAGTCCCCCTCAATGGGCTAGGTTCTTGTAAGTCCTCAGCACTTTAGATCTAAGATCTCTCTCTCTTGATGGTGTAGACAACCCAGACAAAAATGGAACTCAAAGGGAGCTCACAAGAAAAATGGTAGCAAAATATGACAATGATGGAAGATCAAAGTCAGGCCAAAAGTATAGATCCAAAGTGATCTTTAGGAAAAAAAAGGTAATGAGTGAATGGAAAAACCCATATATTTATAACAAAATATTGAGTTAGTCTATATATTGGTGTATAATTAAAATATTATTAACCAAATCTAGATCCAACTTTTATGGAATATTTTATTATATTTGTTAGAGGGAAAAAGGATTTGAATTTGGTCAAATCCCTTTATTTGTAAATAATAAATAAATAAATGATTTATTTATTATGTTAAGGACATGGTTGAGTAATAATTAAATAAATAATTATTTATTCAATTATTTATAAATGGTTTAGTCAAATTTAACAAGGAATATTATTTAACTAAGGTTTAAATAATTATTCCTAGAAAATAATAAGATAAATAATGATTTATCTAATTGATTTTCCTGTTTTGGGTTAAATATGACCAGGACTATTAACTAAACTCTAGTTTAAATAATTATTCCTTGAGGAAAATAAAAAAAATATGGATTTATTCGATATTTCCTCATGAGGTTTCTTGTTTAGACCATAAACAACTTAATAAATTATGCATTACTAAGTTATTTTTCATAGTGAAAGCCATTTTACTTAGGGAAAAATTGGCCTTACATAATGTACTTTGGTCCATATAATAGTAATAGGTTAGATGAACAAAAAATTGTGTAACATATTGCCCCCCAACGTGTGAGCGTTAGGAGCTAATCGTATGACCGAAGTACATTGTAAGAGCTCAATCACTAGACACTGAATGGGAAGTTAGAGAGAGAGAGAAATATAAGGTAGACCAAAGCGCTAGAGGACAATACCTTGAGGTGGCTAGACTTAGAGTTGTGACAAGTCTCTTTTATGAGTGAGTACCTGTGCTATAAGAGGTGGGTGAGGCATACTTATGCTTGCCGAGACAAAGTACAAAGAATAATGCATCCAGTAAACACAGGACTAAACTATATAGTACATGTTGGCATGAACATGAGCCAGATAAAAACATGATAACGGATCCCACATACATATTGTGCCTGGGATAACAGCTAAGACTTACGCAATAATATTTGAGTACATGATATATAAGTACAACCAAAGAGGCCTTGGAAACAAGAGAGGGCTCTGAAAATCTGAATGATACATGCCAACTAAAAGGTGTTGCAAGTAGTTGAGGCCAGAAACATCAAATATGTGGAGCTGCATTGAAGGCTGTAATGAATAGGTCATCCGAGCATGTGGGGGGCTACCTGAAGGGCCACCCCCTCATGAGGTCTGAAACATCTCACACAGCCAAAAATCACCGGTACAATTTGCTGCATCACTGAACCATCAAGTATATAGATCTCGATCATGCCGTAAGGAGCTAAAGCTGAGAAAAATAAAGTCAAAGGGCAATAAGGATTCCCTTTTCCTGATCTGAGGCATCGAATAAGAGTGGAAGCTGGAACCAAGATACAATGTCCACTAGACATATTTTCTGGAATGAATGAGTTGATTTCGACGGAAGGAGGTCTGCCATAGGTGAGGCAATAAGAGGTCCTAAACTAAGGCATGAGAGATAATAGTAGAGCGACTAACAGACTAAAACCAGGGATGATGATGGAATGGAGGGTACTGAGTAGCGAGTTGACGATTTCCCTTGTTAGAGCATAAATTCCATGAATGACCCAGCAGCAACTGACACAATATCAAAGGGGACAGGGGGCAAGGGAAAATAGGATTGAAGTCCATAATGTGCGACAGGAGAGAGGAACCAAGAAATGAAGGATGGAGGACTATGGCGGGATACAAAGGGATTCAGGAAGGACTCCATGGATATGGTGAGGACTCAACTCGGATGCTCTAAACAAGGGCGACTCGATGATGCTCCCACACAGAAAAGGTTCGGTGGGGACCATCAAGACATGAGTACAAGATGGTTACTCATGATGAAAATCGGCAGGAGCATGGACAAGTATGGAGGCAAAGTGGTTCCCCAAGTACAAGTGTTGCAAGTGAAGAAATTCGATTTTAAGAAGTGGTGAAGTGACCCTTCTTGGAAAAATGTGTCCTAGTGAGGTATCAAATCACAAAAAACTAACATATACCCATTTTAGAGCTCAGGTGAGAGCTTTCCAATGGTATGGATGATTTTTCTAACTGAGCTACAGTTTGGGTACAACTGGCGAAAGAAAAATCTAAGGTTTCTCCTTTAATAAGGCATTTTCCCTGCAATTTAATTCATTTGCAAGTGTAGCTATGGTGAATGTAGAGAGGAGAAAAGGCCCTAAATCTTGCAGTGCTTGTAGCGGACAAACTGGCTTTTGGAATCGAGATCCGTTAGTTGCAGGTAAGAGGCCTAACCATACACTTTTAATAAAGGGGGCCAAAATTTTAGTTTAGGCAGCCAGAGCTCATGAATAGACCAAGTCGCACCTTTTGGGGTCTGTTCTATGACCTAGGTAGCAGGTACTAGGAATAAAACTCCTACCTATCGTGGGAAATGACTTAAAAAGTGTGACCTGTTAGAGAAATGGGGTTTTAGTGTTGTTTTTGGCTGAGAGATGGGATTTTTATGGTTGAGGAGCATAGGTTCCCCCAAGCATGTTCTTTTCATGCCAAAATGTATTTAGAAAGGGGGAATATAAACACATTTTTATGATGTGGTGCGCCATTTGTTTTCATTATGGTTATGCAGTTCAAGAAAGGGAATGGAGGATTACCAATCTCTTTTGGTACTACATATATGAAGCAAATGGACTAATTTTATGGGTTGGCATATATGGTGTCACTATCCCAAAGAGTGGATTTGGAGATAATGAACTGGTGCTCTTCTAGAAAACCCACAGGTTGGTCAACAACGATGTTTAGGGGATTGGGTTACTCATGTAAGATGAAGGAATGATGAGGGGTCTCATCCCTAGAGTGATCTGAAGTGATATGGGACTTTAGATGTTCTTCTAAATGGGGAAGAATAAGGGTACTAGAGTCGACACGACCATATACACTAGGAGAGTTGTGGAGAATTGCTTCTCCTGCTCTCTCAAATATGGGTGCCCCCTTACCCAAACATTGGGTGTCAATGTCATGGACACACGGTTTATGTGGTTTGAATGCATGGGTTTGATGTAGAGGGGATAGATAAAGTCAGGGGCGGTGACTGCTTCCATAATGTCATCATCGTAATAGAAGATGGGGTGAATGGTGGAAGAAAGACCACCATACGTGGCGAAGCTACCTGACTTATCATCATGAGAAGAGAGATTCACATGTGCATCATCACAACGGGTGAAAAAAAAACAAGTAGATGAAGGATCCACCGATGTTGAGCCCAAGGTGATCGCAAAGGGAGGTCAGGCGAAACAAAAGGGGAAGTTCCAAGGGGGTCTTCCGCCATGGATTTCATAGATGATGACAGGTAGTGGAAAGTGGATGAAGACTCTGTCATTTCGACATCCGGAGGGGGAATTTCTATGGGAGTGAATGTGTCCTCTAGTTTTTTTGAAGTAAAATGCCCAAATAAGGGAGCGGTGGACTCGTTGCACTGGGCCTCGAATTGGCGGACCGCTTCCAAACAGGATCGGTACTCTTCAAGGTGACAACAGAGGTAAGTATAGTGGCCACAAAAATCACACAAAGCATAGGGGTGATTTGTGCACAAAGTATTGAGTTTCTTGTCTGAATCAGGTAAAATAACATGGAATTCTAGGATATCAGACTCAGGAAATGCTTCATTTACCATGGGCTTGAGACGAGGCAATTTAGGACAATTATGGGAGGAATGATTGACAAAATCACACAAAGCACACAGATGTGTACGCTTTGGAGGCTTAGGAGGAGTAGTGTTGTTTGGGAAGCCATGTCCTTAGGTGCCTTCTTGCAAGCTTTCCCCCTCACCTGAAGTTTTCACAACTGGAGTAGGTTCCTGTTGAGGTGGCTGAGGCACAAAATAAAAGGGAGAGGTCATGGCGACTGGTTGGACCAGTGTCAAAGCAAGATAAGGTTTGGGCTGACTAGGTGGAATAGTGTCTAGGAGACTAATGTACGAGACTGGGATCCCCAGGGTCAAGTTAGGAAGGGATAAGGTAGCCATAACTGGTACTGAAAACACTCTAGGAGGGGGAGCTAAGAACAATATTTGACCGGAGGGGTAATGGGTAGGCGGGATAGCTCCGAGATAGTTAACACTAGGAGGAACTGTGCTGGGAGGGTAGAGAGGCTCATGGATACCAGTTGCAGATGAGGGGCCTTGAGGAGGGGGTCTTAAAGGTTAGGTTGAAGTGCTAGGAGAAGGTTGCGGAGGGCGGGGCTGTTGACTAGTCGAAGCGAGCCGCTTGAGGGAAGCCCAAGACGATTGCATCATGCAAACATTCGACAAGTTGGGATCAGAGATAGGAGGAGGAAGACCAGGGAAATAACAAAGCAAAGAGGATTCTTTGTAGACCCTGAGTGAGACACTGGTCAAAGGTTAAATGGTTTTCTTATTGACCACCGAAATGATGATAGACTCATGGGAGGTCTGAGACTTTAATTCGTAATATGTCAACTGGTCAATGGTGACTATGTTTCTGTTATGAGGAAATGACATCTTGCAGTGAACCATAGATGGGATCGCAAACATCGCATAGGTGTAGCTATGACCCAATAGAATATCTTAATATAAGGGGGCATCAATGACTTCTATGTCAATGCAAATAGCCTTGCCCGCAAGAGTAATAGGACAATTGCGGAACAAGCCAATGGGCTTGGAAGAGTGGCCATCCCATGCTTAGAGGGTGATAGTGTAAGGGGCCAACTCAGGAGATTCAAGTTGTTTCCAAACTGAAGCAGAAATCACATAGGTGGATGCCTCCTCATCAATGATACAACCGGAGATGTTGGAATCTTGGATCTTGAAGGGGATTTGGAAGGCGACAGAAGCAGGAAGGGGAGGATGTTCTGACCAGTCAACATCGAAGATGATCAAATGATAATCTAAAGGATCCACAATGCCCATGGAATTTAGTATAGCTTTTTGTCGTGAAGGGCATGAATGGAAGAGTTCTGGTGTTGAGATGACAGCAGGAGATTGTGCCAAATCATCTACTATACTAGACGAATGGGAAAATTTTCTAGAAGTAGTGTTTCCGCATAATGGCCCCTTCGGGATCTTGGTATGAACCTTTGCCTTAGCCTGAGGGATCTATAAAGGACTATTGGTTTTCGAAAGAGGCTTTGTGGAACATGAAGAAGGGGGCTCAGGGGAAGATGTGGTGGGAGTCTTGTTGTACTGACGGGACCGAGTCTAAAGGTTGAGGTCAATGGTAATGGGTTGGTCAGAGTTCATCATGAGAATCTGGTAATCAGAGCTAGCAGATGGAGGAGGTTGAGTGGACACCTGACCTTCAGGGGGTTGGGTAGCGATGAATCCTTGCTGAGGGAAAGGATTGGTAAACACAATCAGCTAGCTAGGTACAGCATTGGGAGGAACCGGTGGGCAAGCTTGCTATCCTCATGATGCTTCTTAAGTCTCCCACATCTAACACATCTGAGGTAAGATATGACAATCGTGGGTGTAGTGACCATAGAAAACATAACAAGAACAAGGCTTATTCGTGCGAGGATTAGTTGTGCCCTATTGCACATACACCTACCCCTGGGGGGTGGTGGATGTTGTTGTAAGGCTTGAGAAGGCAAGGGAGGCAAGGGTGCTAATGTTGCAGGAGCTAAAGCACCAGGCTACGAATACAGATAATAAGGAGGTTGGGCAACATTGTGGTAAACAGGTTGGGAAAAAGGAGGAGGCATGCCGTATCCTAGATACATGTTACCGGGAGGGGGAAAAGTGCTCGAGGAGCTGGTCCCTCCCTGATTGAAACCATAACCCATAGGAGGATGAGTATACAAGTGAGAAAGGGCTCCAATGATACCGTTGGCGACATGGGATTCCCCCAGTGCATAGGCATAATCGGGTCTAGGGAGGTCAGTTAAGATGATATAAACATAACCAGACTGTACATAGATCAGGTCATATTGTAACGCAATATGGAGAGCAGCTTTTTTGGTATGAGGGAAATGAGATACCACATCTTTTTTGATAGCAGGAAAAAGGGATATGAGAAACTGGTCCATGTAGAAATAGTCTTCCAAGGTAGGGGCTCGACATAGACTCTTTCTTCTCTGCCATTCCTGGACATGATTGGATAGGTGGGTCACAAACAATTGACAGAAAGAGGTAAAAAGTTTTGTACTAGTGTCATAACGAAGGGGAAGCTGGAAGTAAGACAGAAAAGCGCAGGCAAGAGTTGCAAACGTAGTATGAGAGGAGGAGGCCTAGTAAACATACCACTTAGAAGCTTCTTCGGTAAGCATACGTTGAAACAACCAAAGATGGGCAGAGTCATTGGTGATGGAGTTAGATGAGAACCACATGTGGAAATATTGAACATGGTTTGTAGGATCTTCTCCAGTAAGACCTTCAAACTTGGGGATGTCGAAAGGGAGCTTGGTTGGCTTAGTAGGCCAACCAGGGTCATGGTGTATGGGGTCATTGATCAACTATTTAAAATCAAGAAGACTAAGGCCTTCCATATAAGGGATCAAGGGGCAGCCAAGATATTTCCTATTATGGTCCCACTAGTAGTATTCCCAACATTAGGGTCGGGGCTACCACCAGCACTAGGTCTTGAACCAGACAGGGTGAAGGTGACAAGGGGAGAATCGGGGATGGAACTAGAAGGGGAACCCAATGAACTAGAAGCAAAGTCGAAATGGGGACTCGGTGGAGGAATAACTCGAATGCTACGCAAAGGAGTAAGTCTTCCTAACGGAAACTGAGGATTAAGGCCAAGAAATCTCTGGGATAAATGCCTTGGGGGCACAATGATGGAAGAACAAACATGAATCACAAAAAGAAGAGTGATCAGCAAGGGAAATGAGGTGTGGGATCAAATGATTACAATGTCAAAATAAGGGCATGGAGGTGCAAATTCAATTGATTAAAATTTATAGTATTTTCCTCGCGGCGTTAACCAGGAGATCTTCACTTAAGGTGTGTGTGTTAAGTGAGTTAATTTTAATTTTTAAACCGAGACGTTTGTAGAGAAAAAATTAAAGTTTGTTTTATAATTATAAATAAATCTCCAAATAATAGTAAACTAAACTAAATATAACAGAAAAAATCAATGAAAGATGCATCAATCTAAACCCACGGAGCCAGGATTCCCAACAAATAGTCTGAGGGTGGGAAAAAATCTAATAAAAAAACACCAAAATAGCCAATGGATCTAAATTTGGGAGGGGCAATGATCTAAAGGTCAAATCTGCTCAAAATAGGTGCATAAAACAACAAAAAACCAGAGGGAAAAGTGCTACAAATGAGGTGGCGAAAGGCTACAACCTGAAGGGAAATGGAGGGGACCTTAGACAAGGACCAAGAAAAACTGAAAAGAGGTGTTTTGGATGGATAAATAATCAATCTGAAATGGATTTGAAGGTACATGATCAGATCTAAAAAAAGGTTGAACACAGTAAAATTTAAGACGACCTGCTTCAGCTAAACTCCTCGTAGAAAGGTGGAAGCTTATTGAAGCCCTAAGGGGGCTAGGTTCCCACTTCGACAAGTAAAATAGAGAAATTAAAGGTCCAAAATGGGTAGAGATGGAGGTCAGATAACCCTTAACAGAGGGCCAGATAAACCCAAAAAAATCTCAGAAAAATTCCTGCAAAAAGTATACGTCATAGTTTCAGACTTGATTTATATAGAGGTTGTAGGTTTGGGGCTGTTTTCTGTGCCCTGAAGGTCTAGGTTGCAGGTTTTGGCCCAAAAAGTGTGACCTACACTTCCAGCACTCTCAGGAGCATGTTTCAAAAAACATTGTTGTCTTAGCTGTGGCTACTGCTTGTCACCTACGTAATAGGGCCGGAAACGCACAGAAGTTAGAATTTTTACTGTTTTAGGGTTTTATAGGTTAAAAACAACATCAAGAAAAGAAAAAAAAAAATTGAAGAAAAATCCTAGGGTTTAAAGCAATTGGTCATGCAGGGATTTGAAAAATGACAAAGGTCATAATCGTAAACGTTTTTGGAGTCACCAGTTGTTAGGATGAATTCTAATCGCAACTATACGAAAAAAAACTCACTTTATCTATGCATAATAAACAACCATAACGTCAAAGATGGCTACCAATTTCTTTAGATATACAGTTAGTTGACCAAGATAAATGCTACAAAATCTAGATCTATGCAGTAAAGGACATTAAGCAGTAAATAAAAGCAAGAGTTTCTCCATGCATCCAATAGACAAGACAAGAATATTTTTAATTTTTTTTTTTGTATTTTTGACACCTAGGAAGGGAAAAAAGAAATATGTTACCAGTCTCCCTGAATGGGATGGGTTCTTGTAAGTCCTCAGCACTTTAGATATAAGATCTCTCTCTCTTCATGGTGTAGAAAACCTAGACAAAAATGGAACTCAAAGGGAGCTCACAAGAAAAATGGTAGCAAAATATGACAACGATGGAGGATCAAAGTCAGACCAAAAGTATAGATCTAGATTGATCTTTAGGCAAAAAAAAGTAATGGGTGAATGGAAAAGCCCTTATATTTATAAAAAAAATATTGATTTAGTCAAGATATTGGTGCATAATTAAAATATTATTAACCAAATCTAGATCCAACTTTTATGGAATATTTTATTATATTTGTTGGAGGGAAAATTTATTTGGATTTGGTCAAATCCCTTTATTTGTAAGTAATAAATAAATAAATGATTTATTTATTATTTTAAGGATGTGGTTGAGTAATAATTAAATAAATAATGATTTATTCAATTATTTATAAATGATTTAGTCAAATTTAACAAGGAATATTATTTAAATAAGGTTTAAATAATTATTCCTAGAAAATGATAAGAAAAATAATGATTTATCTAATTAATTTTCCTGTTTTGGGTTAAACATGACCAGGAATATTAATTAAGCTATTTTTTAACTAATTATTCCTTGAGAAAAATAAAACAAATATGGATTTATTCGATATTTCCTCACGGGGTTTCGTGTTTAGACCATAAACAACTTAATAAATTATGGATTACTAAGTTATTTTTCATATTGAAAGCAATTTTAGTTAGGGTAAAATTGGTCTTACATGGTTTACTTTTGTCCATGTAATATTAATAGGGTAGATGACCAAAAATTGGTGTAACAACAGGAGGAGAATTCGAAGGAGGGAGAAGAAAGTCCTACAGAAGGACAAGGACTGGCACCCCAAAAAAATCAGAAGGCTAAATGGAAGGCACCACAGCAATCCAACGAAGTAGAGGAGTATGGCCTAGTGGAAGAGTCACCAATGGAAATAGAACTGAACAAAGAGAATCTAAGTTTAGAGGAAATTGTTTTAAAATGACTCATGCACGAATGGAGGAATCTTGATGATTGTTTCATCCTGGAAGATCAGAAGAAGTTGTATAGGGAAACATTTGAGAAATACTTGACATCCCAATCTCAGAAGCAAATAATAGCCTCAGAAAACACACCTTCTAAGGAACACAACACCCAACCAAAAGGAGGAAAAAAGAAAGGGAGGAAGAACCTACATGAATCAATCCAAATGGTAGGTGAAATGCTTGTTAATTCAGGAAAGATAATACTGTTAACAATGGTATTCCAACAACTCCACAAAGTTCATCAATGAAAGTGATCTCCTGGAATATAAGAGGTGTAAATAGCAAAGGAAAATAAACATATCTAAAAGACAGGTTAAGATCAGAAAATCCCCAAGTAATGTTGATACAGAAAACGAAATTCTCTAGTCAAAAATTAGAAGGTATCCTTAAAACTTATAAACTTCATTATGAAGTAATGGATATAGATTCATGTGGCAGTGTTGGGGGAATAGCCATCCTCTGGAATCCTGCAGCTATTATGGCAGATGGGAGGATGGGGTTGCCTCGCATTCTTACAGGACTTTTTAGACAAATTGGAATGAAGGAAAAGATCCTAATTTCCTCTGTCTATGGGCCTCATATTCTAGGAGAAGGAGAGGCATTTCTAAATAGTATAATAATGCTAAGTAATATGCACACCGAGAAATATTTTTTGTTCGGAGGGGATTTTAACATGATTATGAATCTAACAGAAAAGAAAGGAGGAACAAGGAGAGTGGAGCCGAAAATGGAACTATTTAGGGATTTAATCATAGACTTAAATCTGGTGGATATCCCTACTCTGAATGGTAAATATACTTGGAATAACATAAGAGGAGTTTCTCATCAAGTGGCCTCAATATTGGACAGATTAATAGCCTCATAAGCTCTAGTGAGTACATACATGTTCTATGAAGGAGATATATTCCCTACTTTGGGGTCAAATCACTGACCGATAAGCATGGAGGTTGACATCAAAGAATGCCAGAAGAAACTTCCATTTTGATTTGAAGCCTTTTGGTTGAGGGATCCCAACTTTTTGAAAAATCCAAAGGGTTGTGGGAAGCAAGTCAAATTCAGGGCCACAACAGGATGCACGCTTTTGAACTTCGATTGAAAATTTTTAATCAGGAAATCAAAAATGGAATAAAAATGAGTTTGGTAACATTCAACACGACAAGGAAATGTTGCAGGGATAAATGAAATGAGTACAACAACAAATGATTTCAAATGGAAGGATGGAGGATATGGCCCTAGAAGAAGGAAACCTTTCGAGACAACTAGAAGAACGCAGGAAGAAAGAAAAAACATTATGGAAACAAAAGCCTCGGGTTCAATGGCTAAAAGAAGGGGATAAAAATACAATATTTTTTCATAAGGCAACGATTTAGAGAAGACAACACAACTGAATCTTTTCCCTAAAGGACTTGGAAGGAAATCGAGTTCTCCAGTATAATGAGATGGAAAATATATTAGTGAATAATTTCAGTGATATACTCACAGAACTTGATCAAAATAGATCAGAATAAATTGAACGGATCAGAAGGAATATACCTACAATTGTCAGCATGGATAAGATCTTGGCTCTCCTCAGGGAAATCACTTTTGAAGAGGTTGAAGAGGTAGTTAGAAATCTACCTAAAAGTAAAGCCCAAGGCCCTAATGGTTTTACAGTGTAAATTTACCAAGCTACTTGGGCTCTGATGGGAAATGACATATGGGAATTCGTAGAAGAGTCTAGGCCTTAATGATAGTTCTATCCAGCCCTAAACTCCAACCTTCTCTCTTTAATCCCAAAGCAGGAAAACACAGATGTTCTGATAGGATTCAGATCTATTTCCTTATGTAATCTCATTTACAATATCTTAACGACGATCATGGTTAATAGATTAAAACCTATTCTCCCAGGCCTTATTTCTATAGAACAGTTTGGTTTTTTGAGAGGCAGAAAAATATTGGATGGTATAGTTACAGCGTGGGAAGCTATTCACTCTCTTCACACCCTAAAATAAAAAGTTATGTTGATAAAACTTGATCTTTCTAAAGCTTATGATTGTCTAAGATGGACTTATCTTAAAATAGTACTGAAATCCTTTGGCCTTGATAGACAATGGATTCTCTACATATTATCTTTCATTTCTTCCCCTAAATTTTCAATCGTACTCAATGGTTTTCCTTCCAATCCTTTCAATGTCACTCAGGGACTTCAACAAGGACGCCCCCTATCCCCTTTTCTTTTTATTATTGCAGATTAAGGCCTTGGCCATCACATTAAATCTAATATTCATGGAGGTCAGTTAAAATGGCTAAACCTTTGGGGGCCTAATTTAACCCTTTCACATCGGCATTTTTTTTACGACCTTATGCTCTTCTATCAAGCTACCTCAAAAGAATCTAAGGCCATTTTATTTTTCTCAAAGACTTCATGGAAGCCTCTAGGACTATCATAAACAAGGACAAATCCAATGTCTACTTTTTCATGCTAATGTTGTATCTCAGATATTCCATTATCGTACTATGGATCTTAATTTAGGAACTATCCCCATGAAGTATTTAGGAATTCCCATGAGCCTTAATTCTCTTAGGGTTTTGGGATGGAAATATCTCCTTAACCATATTCAGGGTCATCTATATAATTGGGCACTCAAGGTTCTCAATGTTCCTAGTCGGGTAGTCTTATTGCGATCTCTTTTACAATCTATCCCAATTTACCAGTTACATGTGCGGGCTGCCCCTAAAACCATCTGCACTAATATGGTCAAGATATTTAAAAATATTTTGTGGCAAGGTACTCAACAAACACATAAATGGGCTCTTCTCTCTTGGGATAAGCTCACTAAACTCAAAAAAATAGAGGATTGGGATTACGAGACCCATACGTGTTGAACTAGGTGATGAGAGCTAAACTTTGGTGGAGATGGATCTAAGGGGGTAGGGACCTATGGAAATTTATTTGGGAGAGGAAATATGAAATGCCCTGTACTACTGTTGGAAAAATAAAGGTCAATGCAACCCAAAAGGGTCCAACATCTAGAATCTAGAAATCATTAACAAAGACGTCATTCGAGAGCACAATTTCTGGGAAATTAGAGGAGGCAACATAGCTCTATTTTGGGAAGACTCCTAGTCGTAATGGGAAAAATTATTCAGTCGACTAGACTTAGGAGAGATCTTACTTTTCACCAGTCAACCAAACATAAGGTCAATAGATAATTATTGGTGTGGGGATAATGACAAGCAATGAATAAAATGGAAATTTAAGGAACATTGGCTGAATGACCCTAAAACACATCAGTGGAATAATTATGAAAAAAAATGAAAACCAGGAAATTAATTTCAGAAAATGGAGAAGATATCCTAAGGTGGGGATACCATACTAGAGGAAAGTTCACAATACAAGAAGGCTATTATATCAAATCTAATAATCTACACAGTATAACAATACCGCTTTGGAAAAACATTTGGGAAGCTAAACATTGGCCGAAAATAGAACATTTCCTCTCGCTTTTCAGTCATAGAAAAATCCTTACCTGGGATGAGTTGTAGAAAAGAGGGATGCATGGCCCTTCTCTATGGATAATGTGTACCAAGAATGATGAAAGAATTTAGTACTTATTGAATACTTGTAATATAGCTGAATCACTTTGGCAGAACATCATCACGGTCTTCCAATAAACAGACAGGGACAATACAAGCATCAACCAGACTATTGTAACTTGGAGAAAAGGAGGATATACCTGTGAAGTACTTAAAAAATCTTGGAGGTTATCAACCAGAATATTGTAAGCTTGGAGAAAAGGGGCTACCTGGAAAGAAAGGAATCGCATAATATTCAGGGACGAGACTAGAAAGAAAGAACAAATAAAGAAGGTGATCCTTGAAAATATTCATAAAACCTTATGAGCTAAGAAATGTAATGAAGAAGATTGGAAAAAAATAAAATAAAATCTCTCATCCTTGCCATGCTAAACCGAAAATCGCAAATGTTATCTTCGACCTTGTGGAAAAGGAAACAACTAAGGAAAAACCCTTAGGATAATTTTCAGATGCCTCGTTTCTAAAACTAAATCATGATGGAGCCTCTAAAGGAAACATAGGACAGGTAGGAGTAGGTGGAATATTCTGGAATTCATAGGGTTCCGTTTGTAGAATATATGCGATGGAACTACGGTTTGCTACTAATAATGAAGCAGAATTAATGGTAGTAAAACAAGGGTTGCTAAAAGCAGCTAGGGAAAGTTATCACAGAATAATAGTACAAGGGGATTCAGGTATGGTAACAAGGGGTATTAAATAAGATACAACAAGGGACTCCATGGGAGAAAATAATTAAAAGCTGGAGGACGACATGCCTAATCTATTAAATTAGTTTAATTATTCAGGATATAGGCTACCTCATCCCATCGCATGTCCATAGCGCAGGGAATGAGGTAGCTAACTACCTGGCTAATTGGGGGTGTAATCATGTGGGTCGAGAGCTAGATATTAACTAGACTGACAGGGCTTAGGAAGCAGAGTTACAACCACTCTAGGTAGTCGTTGATAGAGACATGGAAAGATCTCGAGATCCTCAATCGAGGTACCATGCAGGAGACGAGAGACGTGAGGTGGCATGCGACAGTGTGCACCACACGGTCACTCGAAAATGAGGATGGAAGATGTCTAGTAGGGAAGTACTATGACATGCCAGTTGATAATGGCCATCAACGATATAGCTGGAGGCCAACTAACACTATTAGAGAAGTTTGGGAAACATTTTCAATGATTGAAGGGGTTCATGAAAGAAACGGAAAGGTAGGGATGCACTATTCTCAGTGGGAATTATGAAGAAGGAAGAGTAGTGTGGAATAAGGTGGGAGTTCTGTAGCTTCATATAGTTACCCGGTACATGGTATATCTCCTTACAATGCATACAGAGGTCCGGTTAATCATTCATTAGGTTAGTTACACTACATGTATGAGTGATGAGATGTATCCATTCTTGCTCAGTTGGTATTCTACTGTTCAGTGTCAAGGTTTTTATGCAGGCTATCAAAACTTTGTGGGCTTGCATGGTGCTCAATACTACAGGAATTTTTTGAATTATGATTTCAGTTATAGTTTTAAGTGTGGATATTTTGTTTGCATAACCCTGAATCAAGGGGATTTACCTTCAATTTCTTTTTTGCCTCTCTTTTTAAGTCAATTGTATAATGTATCTATGATTCTTGGCTCATCAGCCTCTTCTGTCAAACCTTTTCTTCAAATTCTCAGTCACTGTGGTTCCCAATCCTTCTGTACCTCGCACATGGTATGTAAAGATGGGAAGTAGGTTTCAGAGTCTCAAAACTATGAGTTAGAATGTATGGCTAAAGACAACTACCCTGTTAATGGTGCTTGTCGTAATTCTATCTTTGTATCTGCTCTCCCATAATTATTGTCATGTGATTGGTTCTCTATTGGGAATGTGGGTGAATTTTTGTGTCTTCAGTCTTTAGGCCTCAGTATACTTCTAATAGTTCATACTCTGTTTATGCAATTTCCAGGGAGGTTTATAGGAGAATCTGCCTAACTATTTCTCACTCTTGTCCTCATGGTTTGTGGGTCTGGGAGCAGAAGAATATCAACTTTCCCCCTTCTCTGTTGAAGTTCAAGTGTTGTAGTTTCACCCTACATTTAGATGCTTATCAGAAGAATACTTGTAATTGCACCACCCTCACAAGGGTTGGCTATTACTTTATTGATTGCCAGCAAGGAATAACTGCTATTATGGGACCTTTTTAATGTTTCATGCACGAAATGGTTATTGAATTTTTGTTGCGATATAAAGGCCTCTATAAATTTACAACAAGTGTTTCTCAACCACTAGCCAAGGAGTTGCTACAAAAAAGTTAGTGGATACAGTGATTGGTACTTTTGTATAGAAATATGGTTAAAGGACAAATGGCCAGTTAAGAGGCCAAGGATAAGGGGAAACATAAACAACTTAAGTCCATTGTGGGGTTTAGTAAGAGAGGAAGAAAATCAATTGAAGAGGTCATGGAAAACGTCTTCAATGCATTTTCTACTAGTAATCCTCCATAGGTTTGAAATATTATTGCTGGATGGGAGAGATACTGTAACACCAAAGAGGAGGGAGACACTCAGGAGGAAGCAATGGATTTCATTGAAGACCCTGGCAACAAAAGATGGATATTATCCGTATTTCATCAGTCTATTCACACATATTAGATGCTCAAATGCGTTCTGGCCAAGGCAATCATGAGCTTACAGGAAATGGGAGGTGACCTAGAAGTGACTTCTTTTTTGCAAGACATCAAAAGACATATTCAAGAAATTCATGTGTCGCAGCAACATGGTATTATTCATCTTGGCTGAATAGAGCGTTAGATACAAACCATGACAGAGTAATTCCTTTTCCTTTTTATGTATTTTGTGATAGCATTTACTATTTGCAGTTAGAATATGTTAGATCTAGTAAAATGGACATAGCAAATAGTAGAAGGTTTAAACTTTTCCAATACTTGATGGCTTTTAACTCTTTAATGTGGCCAACAGACCTAGTTTCCTTCGGGAAGGTTGAGGCCATCAAGTTTTGATTTCTAACAACCTGCTGCTTTTTTTATTAATAGAAAATAGAAAGCTACTGCTAAACTTACAAAAAAAAAAAACCTAAATCAAGAAATATAATTACATTTATAAATACAATGTTCTAATCATTTTAATGAAATCATCGAAAAGTGTATCAACGTAGAGAAGGCTCATGTCGGTAAGGGCCCACTCAATATCTATAAAGAAAAAAAATATCAACCACTGAACAATAACAACATATTATGTATCTCGAATATGAATAAAAACACACTTAATGATAGAGCTCTGGACTCTCATTTTGTTCAAAACATCCAAACTCCATCACAAGAACAAACTCATCAAAATTTTAACACCTCAAGAGGAGAACAAAGACCTCGATGAAAATATACTCTGTTAGGTGACCCTATTGAAATGGTATTTAAGAAATTGATATAATCAAAATTAATTAAACTACCAGAACTAATATGACATGATTAACCATAGTTTCAACCATATTGGTATAAATACGCATAATGCCTAATTGCAAGAAATTAAAAAAAAACTCACCCAAGACATGATTGATGAGGGTGAGTTTAACATAGATGAGATATCCAACACATAAAACCATGATTACAATCTATATGGATCCAATCCATAATCATGGGAAGAAAAATGACTCAAGGAATAGAAAGAGTTATAATTCCATGAAATTTTCCTATGATTCCATTGTAGGATGAGTTCAAGAAGTTGAATACCATATAAATATCATTTCCATCCATAATAGAAACAATGATTGTCTAGCTACCCGTAAATGAGGAAAGGTAACCCTTAAGTGGACATCATCCTCTACCTCTCAACCATCTACCAAGCAATATCTATTATATCACCTAATGATGACACCTACATAAATATCCATCTTATAAATTCTTTGTATATATCCTAAATATAAATAAATCTTGGATCAATATTTACAAATATCTTATGTTTCCGTAAATATAAATGTCGAGACATTCCAATCCATGGTAGGACATATTTATTCACCCGACTATCTATTTTTTACTAAAAATACCTTCCACCCATAGTATATTGTCACTTCACATTACATAAAAAATTCTATATCCATAAACACAAGGTGAAGTGACTCTTGATAGATATTGTATCAGTGCTAAAAAATATTTTTCTTAAATTTTGTGAAATAGTTTGGATACCATAACGAAGTTATGGATAAAGATAAGAAATTAATTTTTAAGGGTTATGATAATATAGAATGACAGTCAGAATGAATCATCACTTTATTAGTGTAAATTAGTCCAATTATAATAGATATCAATTGTATATTCTTAGGGCTTGATCTACATTAGAATATCATCATACGCCAACCATGGATTCATGCCATGAAAGTTGTTGCATCCACATTTTGCTTGTGTATAAATTTTCCTTAGAATGACACAAAACTCACTATTCATGGAGATCTTAAAACTTATCAATGTTGTGAACACCTAAAAAAAAAGCATACCAAATCCCTACCAATGAGGAAGATTATGTGGACCTGTTCACACTTGATTCATCATCCAATAGAAAATTTCCCAAATATAAGATCAAAGTCTAAGTAAAAGACAAAGGTATATGAGAATATAATTTCCAAATATTGTTTTTCATATGACATCTTCCTACTCCTAAAGTATATGGGAAACCCAACTCCGAGAGTGAGTTTCTCCTATCACAATAAAATTCTCACCTACAATATTTTCATGTTAGGGAGAAATAGATTAAGAGATAGTTGAATAGGACACCACTAAATGGTAATACAAAGAGAAAGAAACTATATTAGTATCTATTGGTCAATATCCTAAGGGATATCCACTCAATAAACAAAATGGTTTTAAATATCATGATGGTATAACACCCAAAAGACATGGAATTAAAATATCTATATCTCTAAATAAAGCTACAAAATATAAAAGGGTTTCCTTTCAAACACTAGATAATACTAGTGATACTAAAGGTAACCATAAAAATGTGCTTAACACTTATAAGATTGTTAATACTTCTAAATATGGTGCCATTGAGGATGGTTCATTACATATTAATGATTTATTCATTGATACCTCGATGTGTACTATAACAAAATTATCATACACATCAATGGCATTAAATAATGACAACATGCTAGTTTATCCTAACTTAATTCATTAGAACCAACAAGGACCATAGTTTTAGGATTTATTCAAAAATTATGAACAGGTCACTTAGTTCATGACACTAACAGATGTCATGCCCCTAGGAGATCATAATGAATCATTTGTTACAGAACTATATGGCATACCATACTTTCAGGACACAATCAAATCCTTCAAATGCAAAAAATAAAATATATGAATTTTCAAGAGATCCCCGAATGAAAACTACAATATCACATTATCAAATCCAAAAATATTAAAATAAAGGACATATATGAAGGTTAAAACCTCTTTGAGGTGCCTGAGTAGGAAGGATTTCGCCTTCCCATTCACATAAAAAAGAAATAGATATCAAGAACCTTAGCAAATCCTTCCAATGAGACTAATATTAGGACACCATATATTTCAAATATAATCTTCCTAACACCATCTTTAACTCTAAAATAAAATAGCAATTTTATAGATATTTTTCATAAACAAAGTATCAAGTTTGCATGGTTGTATGATAGTATGGCTCGACTAGGCCCTTATCAACTGGTCCATCATTTGACAAAAATTCTACTTCCAAAATCAACCAAACAAAAGCTTTGAAAAATGCACCCTCATATAACATTATTGGTAAAAGTGTAGTACAAAAAATCTTAGATGTTGAAATCATGCATGCTATTGGTTATCCTTAGTGGACCTAAAACTTGGTACCTATGTCAAAACCCATTAGGGGCATCAAAATCTATAGTGAATTCAAATAATTAAAAAAATAATTTATGAAGGATGAATTTGCATTACCAAATACAAACATGATAGTATATTTGATTATTGTTCATGAGATACTTTCCTTAATCGATGGTTTTTTTACTATAATCAGATATGCATAGCACCTAAGCACCAACATAATATTTCATTTGTATGCCCATAGGGTACTTAATATTTTAATTCCTTTCCTTTAGGTCTAAAAAAATCTAGGAAAACCTCTCAAGGATAAATTAACACTATGTTTCATCACCAATACCACAAAATCATGGAATATTATGTAGATAACATCTTGTGAAAATCCATTACTAGAGCATCACATTTGGATAATATAGTAGTTTTCTTTCATATATTAGAATAATAAAAGGTGGATTAAACCCCAATAAGTATGTCTCTGGTGTCACATCATGGAAAATAATGGGATTTATTGTTTCACGTAGAGCCATTGCAATTAATCTAGTTAATTCAAAGTAATTACTGATATGCCTTCATTGACTACATTGAAATAGTTAAGGAGACCTCAAGGGAAAATACAATCTATTACATGATCCATTTCATATATTTTAGACAAGTCTCATCCATTCACTCGTCTTACATAAGGACATTACCTCTAAATTGACTTGGAGGTGTCAATAATATTTTCAACAATTGTAATACTACCTAGAATCACAACCATTATTGGTACCAATAATCTAGGATAGAAAATTCATTTTATACATCTCATTTACATCAACAACACTAGGATCTCTTTTAGGATAACATTATAATGTTAGGAAAGAGAGATACATATACTATATCAGCAAAACCATAGTGGGATATGAGCTACATTACACAACAGTAGAGAGAGAATGTTTTGTAGTCATTGTTGCCTCTTAGAATCTTAGAAACTACATGTTTAATAAAAAACCTAATATCATTTGAAAGGTTGATACACTCAAGTATCTTTTCTTTAAGGAAACTCTAAAAAAGTGTATGCCTCAAAGGGTCATGATCTTAAGTGAATTTGGTATAAAATATGTGGATCAGAAAGATATTAAGGGACAAGTTGTTGCATATCAGTTGGTTGGGGCACCAATATATGTATTAAATCCCTTGGTGTTTGAGTTTCCTAATGAATCAATATTTAGTATCACGACTACACCTAAGTGTAAATTGTGCTTTGTTGGTTCTTATACTCAACATGGATTAGGAGTAGATATACTCTTTATCACATCTTAGGGAACTTTCATACCGAAATCATATAGGATGGTGTTCCCATGTTCAAATAAAATAGTGGAATATGAGGCTCTCATTATAGGACTAAGGATGACTATTGAATGAAACATCAAAGAGCTTAAAATTTATGGATATTATTAGTTAGTCATCAAATAGGTTAATGAGGAGACACAAGAAAAAGAAGAAATATTAATGCCTTATAAAATATCACTATAATTTCAAGCAATACTTCTCTGAAATTACTTTTTAGTATTTACCAAGACTTAATAATAAAACTACTGATGCATTCTTAACCATATGATCTCTCAGTTATATGTCTAAAAATAGTTAGTGATATGATTCCACCTTTCCTCAATACCAAACTTATGTGTGAAATTATCGGCCTTGATTCACATTGGTACAAATAAGTTTATATATACCTTCAAAATAATATCCTACCACCCAACCTTACCAACACTCAAAATAATTTTTTCATTATTTTTTCATCGTAGTTTATTCTAATCGATGATACATTATACATAAGATACCTGAATGGTACCCTCCTTATATGTATCAAACTCAAAATAAGTAAATGAGATACATAAAGGAATATGTGGTTCACACTCTAGTGGTACAAACCTAGCTAATAAATTACTCAAAACAGGTTATTATTGTCCTGCTATAGAACAAGATGCTCAATAATATAGTAGGAAACGTCTACATGCTAGTAACACATATATCTTATACATGAAACAAAACAACATCTCTAACTATAATTACACAATGGCCATTGTCAATATGGGGACAATATCATAGGTAAAATTTGTCCCACCTCATCCAATGGACATAAATTTAGAATCAATGCCACTAAATATCTTACGAAGTGGAGCAAAAAAGTTTCTCTCATGTAATTACCCGAAAACAAATATCAAAAATCATCTTGAACTATATCTTTTCTCAATGTGGTGTTGCATAATATATTATCACTATAAATGGCTTAAAATTAAAAAATGTTGTTTTTTGCAATATTTTCCACAAAATATATATCTAGCACCACTTATCTACCCCATATTACTTGTTATATAGGATTTACAATTATAGACAAGACTATCTCCCCTAGATTTGGTGGTCAACCTAGAATAACATAGAGACAAGGAACCCAATGTTTTTTCCATCAAGTAAATAGATTACAAAGTGAGGCCTACCTAGAACCCGCCGCTCACTTTGCTCCTTATTTAGCTTGGAAGCTCCAATTCCAACTGTGATTTCCAAAATTAGAACCTGCACATTCGGATAACACAGGCCAAGAAACTACGAGATCTATGCAGTATCATCTAAGTACTTTATTCAATAGATAAAAATGGTATTGAAATACATGAAACGACATCACATATAGGAAAGAAGAGAATTCTTTACATTCATATAAAGAGAAGAATATTACTACCATAAGTAGTAGTTGATATTGTAGAAGATATCCTCCAAGTTTTTGAATTGTCCTTTCCTTCTCACAATATGCACCTCCAATCACCCTAATGCATGATATGATAACCACTCAGTACACCATTGTAAGGGAAGAGTCTCTCCAAAGCCAACTATTCACTCATTATTCACTCTGACCTTTGTATAGGAAAGATGGTAAATATATAGGAGAGAAGGGTAAGTTAGGATTTCTTCTTCAATTACTATTATAAGGTTTTAGATCCATATTTTCTGGAGGTATAAGATCAAAATATAAGTGGTGAAAACTCCAAATTAGGGTAGGATAGGGTCTAAAATATTAATCCAAGGTAAGTGGTTGAACAACTTTTGTAAACTCCTAGAAAGTAAAGCTTCAGAAATCTGATCATTCTAATGGATTTCTAGAACCAACATAAGTGAAAAGGGGAGAAACTTGTTGCTGACCAACGCTAGCCAGAATGGAGCAACCTGTAAGTGGTCACACCCCATAAGGCTTACAGGGAACGTTGGTACTAAAACTGGCCCAAATGATGCAGTTTAGGGCTGAAATTATGGGGGATGAAAGGTACATGCTTAGGGATTTGTGGAAGATGATGAAAAGAGGGAATATGATGTTGCTTGATCCAATTAGGAGGCTCATTGATCAGATGTGAAAAAAATTCCTATAACAAAATCCCCCCTAAAGCTCAAATTCATAGGTGATGAATGATGACTGAAGTGATTTACCTTATGACAAGTAGGGATGAAGGACAACTGACGAGCTTCATCTATTACAATAAATTTATCATAATATATATTTTTTAAGGGAGGCATACCCATACTCATATCATAAGCTAATTATAACACGTATAATGATAAAAATACGTGTCCACGGATGCAACTGGTGGACCCATGACTAAATTATCATGCCCATCATACATTGTGATCTTTGTACAACTCATGAAGTCGCAGCTTAGATGGATGAAACTGGATCCTAGGTCATATATCTCATTGATACAACCAACTAATGTACGAGTCTAACCATGTGAATCAATGAGTTGGAGTACCGTCCAATGATGTAAGTTGTTAACAGATGCAAGAGAAACCACCTATGATATTAATGACTCTAAAGGTACTATGGTACAATCTGTATGGTGTAAGTTAATGAGTTGATGTCAAACACCACATGGAATATTTCAGTTGAATACCATTGATGTAAACATGTCCCCAAGAACGAGGAAACTTTCCTTTTATATATGTAAGCACCAAGGTACCAAATAGGTGTTTCTAAGTCAAATTTCTAGATGATGTGTTGATGACGATAGGAAGTGACATGTCACAGGAGGGCCTTGATGTATCCCCCATCAACGACATGAAACGAGTATCATAATTGATACAAACTGATCAGAATGATGTTCATATGGAACTTGATTAGGAAAGGAAGACATGAAATAAAGGCTTAAGAGTATTGTATTGGAGATCAACTGAATGACTTCTCTTGAACACCGGTGACACTGGATGGAGTAGGAACCATTGTCCCAAAACTGAAATAGAGGCTCTGAAAAATGGTATGATAACCAAAAGACAAGAATATTACCCAATCCAATGCCCATGGAGATGAAGCAGAAAAGTATCGTGTTCAAGAGTGACTCACCGCCATTACAAAAAATGGAATCCCCTGTTTTCCCAATTTCCCCAACCATACTGGTAAGTACTTATTTATTTTTAACAAGATCAAGGAGGATAACATATGCTTGATATATAATTTCATTCTTCGAATGAATCCCTCCAAGTATATTTAATGAACTCTGAGAAGGAGTGGTTTAGCCTTGTCATGTTCAACAAGTCTATCATTGTTTGATGCTTTAACGAGTCCAATGAAGGTGAAAGTCGACATATTTTTCATGTTTAGATAATTTGAAAAAGAAGCAAAAAAGGAAACTCCACATGTCCCTTTTTTCTATAGTATCTTAAGTGTGAAAAGGTATAAAACAAGACTCAAGAGAACTTCTTAGCCATGTTTGAATAAGGTATTCATTTTTTCGTATTTAATATATCTCAGTCTGGAAAGGGTTTAACTCATATTGAGTAGACGTCTTTTCATTTACTTTTACGAGTACGAAAAGACAAGTGCTTGAAAATCTTTTCATATTTTGGGAGTCTAAAAAGAGTTGTAAGAGGACTCCAAGGGGTTTCCTTTTTCGGTTTATAAGGATTGAAAAAGAGATAAAATTTTACTCCTTGTTCAAAGTAACATTTTGAAACATAATAAAAACCTACTAACACTTGTCGAACTGCTCAAAACACCACAAGAAGTATTAAACATACCCTTTTCATTGTAAAACTAAAGGATATATAGGTAAAAATACTAAAAATTAATAAAATAATGAGAAAATGACCATAAATATTCAAAATCACTCTTCATTTTTACCATTTCACATTTTACCTTCAAGAGTGAGTATTTGGAGTCCTTTTTCCCTCGATATTCTATAGTTTATTGCAACCAATTGAGGGACCCATTTAGAGTGTCGTTAGATCCAGGTAGGAGCTCAAACCCTTCCCCATCTTTCCATGGTTCATTTCTGTGATTTCATACAAATGTTTCAAGGTTTTGACGCCCCTAGGGTTCATAAAAAAAAATCTGGGACTAATGCACCACCCTTGTGATGAAAAGGGTGTTGCACCTAGGAAGGTAAACACTACAGACAGAGGTAGAATGCTCTATCATACACTTTTTTGAAGAGTGAGACCTAAATCTCCAAGTTTGTTTTAAGTTTTTCCTAAAATTTTCTCAGGTTGTTTGCATGGGAAAGTGCCTAATGAATGCCTTTTTCATGTTTTAGGTTCCCATTAGCACAAATGGCATTGATTTGGAGAGAAATGGAACATGAATAAAAATATTTAAATGCAGCAAATGACCCTGCTACCATCCGGATGCTTAAAAAATATAGTTTGTTAAAATTATTCTAGCTTCCTGGTGTAAGGCAACAATGGAGTTGTAGAGATACCTTGTGTGTTCATGGGATGTGCAAGCACAAGTGTTCATTTTTTGGGAGAATCTACTCGAGATATAGGTAGAAGAAATTTACTTTCTGATAGGATTGTCAAAATGAGGTTTTCCCATCTCTCTCCTAGGTGCAAGAAGTGGTGGTGAGATGGTGAAAGATTACATTGCTTCCTATTTCATACCTTGAGCCCTTCCTATGAGGGATAGGAAGATTAACATAAGGAATGTGCCCCAGATACCTTTAAGAATTATCTTTTTCAACATCGCAAGATTGGAAAGCAAATCAACACTACCTAGAGTGAGAAAATCATGCATGCAGTATGGAGTAGAGTGTCTAGTGCCGAAAATATTTAACTGGAGTGAGGGTGTCTTGGTCAACTTGAAGGAACAACTCACTAAAGAAAAGCAGGGGAAGTTGAATAACTTAAGTTATGGTGCCATCTTGTTCTTTTTTACTTTAGAGCGGGTACCATTATTACAGACTCAACAAATTTCACTCAAGCCCATTGATCTGAGTGTTCCATGGATGAGGAGGTGGATTTACCATATGGAGAGACATGAAGTTCCATTGGAAATAAGCTTTTCACTAGTATTCTTTGGATGTTTGCGTAGATATTTCATCATGATCGTGGAATATCCTTACGAAGGGATGGATTTCCATGGTGATCCTGAGCTCATGTTGCTTGAGGGTGAGAAATGAGATGCTACAGTTAAGATACTTTGACTATTAAGTTTTTGGAAATATTTACAATTTTTTCGTGTGTTTTTTCATGCTTCTGAGGAAAAACTATTTGATATTATCATGCAGATATTGGACCTGTTTGACCAGTGGGTGCTACATATATTTGTTGCACAAAGAGACAACCATAGGAGGAAGCAGTGGGACCAGCATAAATCATTGTGTTGGGATGGGATGAATTATGATACCTTGAGGTAGCATAGGTCCTATCTGAGGTAGAGCGCCGCATAGAGGGATTGACACATGGGATCAATGAGACTTTTTTTAATCAGATTCCAATGTAACTACAATGACACACTATTGGAGTGCCTAGTCATATTTGTAGATTACCACGCAAGATAGCTCATGCAATGTCATTTTATCAGGAGCACCATCAATTGTCTACTTATGTTTGCATCTAATTTTTTTGTAAGGAAGATGTAGCCATATGTGTCTCGGGGCACACATTATCTTAAAACCAAACTTTATATATATATATATATATATATATATATATATATTAGTGTTTCCTAGTTCCTATTATGCTTTCAATATGATGTGATGGGAATTGAAAGTTACTTACATTCATTTCAAATGTCTATGTAAAACTAAATTAGCTCAGTAATCTGCTAATTTGTTTATATTTCTATAAATGTGTTCATATTTTATGAAATTTAAATGTCTTTCCAGAAGGTGCACTCTCAAAACCATGCGAAGGAAGGCAGGATTTCTCACTGAATATATAATAGCAAGTTGAAGTACTATGAGTTGTGAGTCAAGCCTGATGACGATACGATGGATACAATGTGAAATAGCATTAGATAGAAGCTCAACCACTGTGTTATAGTCAGTGATGTTTTTAGTAGAGAAACCACTGCAAATTCGTTGGATTCTCAGTAGCTTACCATTTGGAGAAAAAATAGCCCAGGTTCTGAAGGGCAGGTTGCAAGTACTACTATTAGTGCCATCAGAATAACCAATATACGGTTTATGAGAGGTTTATATCTGGAAAAAAAGTAAAAAGGATAGATAGAAACCATGGGAAACTCTAAAAAACACACTGCAAACACACTCAACACACCTATATATTGTATGTACACAATGTACTACATATGGGATCAAGCATCATATTTATTGAGATACAACCCATTTGTAGGTTGTGTCAGAGGAATTCCATAGAGATCTACTAACTCATAAGTCCCTTTTGCAAGGACACTCTTGAAAATGTATGGGCCCCACCAGATAGGATGGAACTTTCCTAGGCCTAACTTATCGTCCTCTTGGTCATATAAGTGTATCGGATCTTCTTCCGAGAAGACTCTAGGCTTGAAATTTTTTTCATATTGTGCTTTTATGCGTATTTTGTGAGCTTCGTTGGCTAAGGTAGCATGAGGCCGACTCTCATCCAAATAAGTCATATCGGAAAGATGCTCCTCTTTTGAGGAATTAGTGAGAAGAAATTTGATAGCTAGTTTTAGCGATGGAATCTCACATTCAATGGGGAGGATCGCTTCTAGGCCATAAACCAAATGGAAGGGCGTGAATCCAGTAGGAGCCCTTATTTAGGTTCCATATCCCCACAAGGAAGCATAGAGAAGTAAATGCTAGTCCATTTTGTGGACCCTTATCATGCATTGAAGCATAGTTTTAAGAACTTTGTTGATAACCTCAACTTTTCTATCAGTCTGAGGATAATAGGGAGTGGAATTTTCACGTGAAAGACCCAATTTTTCAGTTAGTTAAGTCATCATATGATTTTGAAAATGCTTCTTGTGATTCATAACTATTTTTTGTGGAACAAAAAACCTAGCAATCATGTGGTTAAAGAAAAATTATGCAGTTGTTTCGCCATTTTTGTTGAATGTAGGCGTCTCTTCAGCCCACATAGTAAACTATTCAACAACGACAATGATATAAACATGACCCCCGTCCGAGTCATGGTTATATGTGATAAAGTCAATACCCCATTTCACAAAGGGACCAATAGCGATAACGAGATCCAAAGGAGCAGGCGGAGCATAGACTTTACGATCGTAGATTTGGCACACAAGACAATTTTGGACTACAAGGATATAGTCATAGAAAATGGTGGGCTAAAAGTAATTGGCATGTAATACATTTTGTGCGGTAGCATAACCAGATAAATGTCTGCCACATTCCCCTAAATGACACTCATTCAAAAATTTCTTGACCTCCTAAAGAGTGAGGCACCTCCTTAATATCCTATCGATACCATGACGGTAAAGGGTGTCACCAACAATTAGATATTTAGGAATTGGTACTGAATACATTTCTGCTCATAGAGAGAGATATTAGGTCAAAATTTTTGGGTCTACAGATGAATCAAAAAATATGCATATCATGGGTTAGATGATGAAATCAGAAAGAATGATTCATCAGGGATGAAATCTTGAGATTTAGATTCTACATCAAGGGAAGGGATATCAAACATTATTTTGGCGAAAAATAGGGATTTCTTCAACTTGGATTTGATGAATTCCACATTGAACTCTTAGAGAATAATGATCTTCTTAGAGTACTTTCCCCCCAGAAATTGACGT
Organism: Pinus albicaulis; assembly: GCA_034641835.2. Taxonomy (NCBI): domain Eukaryota; kingdom Viridiplantae; phylum Streptophyta; class Pinopsida; order Pinales; family Pinaceae; genus Pinus; species Pinus albicaulis. The sequence goes on along the minus strand of CM076580.1, from coordinate 419,732,862 downwards.
CACAATATGCATTTCATAAGGTTACAATTTGAAATGACCATAGTTTTCTGAAGAAATATGTGATGGTGAAATCCCTGGAGGGCTTGAATGGTTGCCAAAGCCAACTTTTCTACATAAGTATACAAGATCTTAGTATCATTGAGGTTCTGACTCGGATAATAAATGGGATGTTAAGTCCCGATATCATCTTCGTGGACCAACACCATGGCTATAGTAGATATTGCGACAGTGAGAGATAGGAAATGGTCACAGTGATATTCGGGGGGATATAAGAGAGATGCCCGAACTAGTAAATCTTTGAAGACATCAAACGATTTTTGTTCAACATCATCCCAATGGAAGGGAATCCATTTTTTCATTATGAAGGTAAATCCTTTGGTCATTTGAGCATAAATAGGGACGAATTTCCTCAGGAAGTTAGCTTTCCATTGGAGTCTTTGTAACTAAACAAGGGTAGAAGGTGGAGGAAAATAAACGATCACCTCGACTTTCAAAGGATAGATACGAATTCATTGTTTTGAAATAAAGAAACCAAAGAGTCAATCAGAACCAATACAGAACACACATTTTTTTGGTTTAATTCAAGTGTTTTAATTTATACAACGAATAAAAACTGCTCGTAAATGTAGTGGGTGATTGGGCCAGTGCTTACAATGAGTAGGGAGATTTTTGAAATATGGTTTCATGTTATGCTTAATTTCGTGATAATCATAATCCATCACATGTTGAAATGTGTCCCCTGATTTCTTGAGGCCGAATGGGAGCTTTTTATAAGAAAAAGCACCCCATGTTAGATAAATCTAGTCTTAGGTTGTTCCATTGGGAGAATGTTGATTTTATTGTAGCCTGAGAATCTATCCATAAATGAATAAATCTCGTAGTCAACCCAATAATTAATAATCTAGTTAATAAATGGGGTTGGATAGTTGTCTTTTGGACAAGATGGATTAACATCCTCATAATCGGCACATAACTGAATCCTACCCTATTTTTGGATCATAAGTACAATGTTTGACACCCAATCGGTTAAAGAAATGTGGTATATGAAACCAACCCAAAGAATATTTTCAATTTCATATTTTATCTCGGTAGCCTTCTTAGGATGGACTAGATGGAGGCATTTCTAAATGGGTTTGGCGTCATGATACATCTTAATTTCGTGCACCACTACATTTGGATCGATACTTGACATCTCTTCACATTTCCAGGGAAAGCGATCTTTGGACTCACTAAAAATGGTGTGGGAGATCTTGATTTCAGATGAAGAAAAATATGCTCTAATGTGAATATTTTTTACTATTCCTGGTTTGATATAAATATTGAGAGGAATAGTTTCTTCGATATTCGAGAGGTTCTTCTCAGAGTCAATATCATGAATGGAAATGGAATTCTTAGAGGGTTAAAAGAACTTAGGTAGGTACAAACCACCAATATTATCCTCTATGGAATCGGGAAAGGAGGGACAATGATGATTTTCATCCCATGCACTTTGTCTAACATCATGATCTCCATGATACTTTCATCCATTAAGAATATGTGTGAGAAAGGATTAGATGGTGTGCAACAATCCAACGATCGATCTGCCCAATTGATCGAAGAAAAATTATGGGTTGTAGAAGCCAAGTAGAAGTCTTTGTAATCTTACTGAACAAGGATAAGTGAAATTTGGTCTCCAAAACTTTGGATTTCAGTTTCAACTGGTACAATACATGGATCAGCCAGGATTGTAGAAGCTGATATCATATTGATATAAGAAACCAAAGGTGGGGAGTTGGAAGGTAGAGGAAGGGGGAGTGAAAAATTCCCCATAAGTGATGAATCCTTTAGTAATCCAACTCTAATAGGGTGATAGGAATTATGGATTCCCCTAAAATAAATACACTTCTAGTAGCATTGGAATCAAAGGCAAAGAAGTTGAGTTGATATATGACTATGATCTTGCCTTTATGAGGAAAGGCGATCAGTCAAAAGTAAGTTGAAACGATGGCAGCAATACAATACACCGATGTAAATCCCAGTACAATATTATAATCAAGAGGTTCATCAATAACTTCTACTTCAATGGAGATGATTTTTCCCCCAAGTTCCACATGGAGGGAATTCAAAATCATACAAGGCTTATATGTCCTTCCATCATAGGCTTTTAATGTGGTGGTTGATTGGTTCAATTGAGGTGAACCAATCGCCTTCCAGCAAGACATGTACATGATGCAGGTCGAGGCTCCCTCGTCTACAATAGAATGATGAATGATTTTACTATGGATAGTGACCTGACTTATAAAAGTTAACTGAGCTGGAATCTGAGCGGTATAGTTTTCCTGAGAGAAAAATACTAGGTTGGAATTTGATGGTCCATACATCTGATAGCTGACAACGAGGCCTTATCTTAGATAGGGTAGTTTTGCAACACCTCAATATTTGACATAGTTGATGGATACCGAGCCAAGTCTTCAAGTACGTTATAATTCTGGGAAACTCTTGAACAAGAGTTGTAATAAGAACTATGTATAACATCCTTCAAAGGCTTGATATCTAACTCCATAGGAGGAAAAAAATTAGATGAGGTTGGTGTCTAACTGGTAGTTTGATGAATAGGCTAACCATTCAGTGGATTGACATTAGCATAGTCTTCATTTTGAGTGGCCACCATAATATCAGATTTAAGCTTTGAGAACGAAAGCATCGAAACCATGTTAGAGGAAGAGGGGTCCTGGGAGACCATATGAGTCTCCTGTTTAGGAAACAGGTCGGTCAACACAACACGAGAAGTGGATTATTGAAGAAATTGATTCACTTCAGCGCAGTGCACAAGATTACGTGTAAAGTGATCCTCATTGCAAATCAAGCATGGTTATCGACGCTTTTGTTTCTCACTAGAAAATGAATTTTTTTATCCTATGGAAAGGAATCCTTATTTTTATTACCTTTACCTTTCTTCTTGCTTCGAGGTTTTTGTTGAGACTTTCCTTTATCATATTAAATGGAATTTATCTTGGAATCAGAAGCCGCATGATGGTGGGATTGAGGACTTTGTCTAGGAGTGGTGAGAGCAATACCATATGGTTTACTCTCCGACTAGGTACAGGTAGAACCAATAATGTTGTCAATGGCATGAGATTATTTACCAGGTGTAAGAGGAACAATATTTGAAGGTCGTGGAGAATTTGGTATATTACCATAAAGCATGCTCGATTGGGTATTAACCAGATCTAAGTATTGAGCATGATAAATAACTTGCTCTTCAGTCATGACTCCACCTTTGGCCACATCTTCTGTTATTGGAGCTAACATTGATTTGACGAACCATTCCACTAAAAAATGATAAGGAAAAGAAGTCTTGACCAACCGATGATGACGTCTCCACTCATGAATTTGACCTTAAATGTGAGTGGAAAATGATTGTTTGAAGTTAGTCAATAGTTATGTTCTAGTTTTGTATCTGATGGGAGGCTAGTCTTGTTCTAGTTCTGTTCATTTCTAGTCACTAGAAATGTGTGAGGAAGGTGGTGGCTAAAGTGTCGAAACTGTGAAAGAATGCTCTAGGTTTCTCAAAATACCATTTAGCTTCGGTACCTGTAAGTTTTAATTGTAAAAGATGAAGTCAAATGGAATCATCATTGAGGGAATTGGATGAACACCATAGATGATACGTCATGACATTCATCAACGGGTCTTCTCTAGGATTCCCATTGAATTTTGGGATATAAGATGGAAACTTGGTGGGAATAATCGCCTACCATGGTGAATGAGTGAGGGGGTTGTTAGTAAGCCTAGTTAAATCAGGTAATTTGAGAGTTGCCACAAAAGGAAACTTCCAATTGAAGTAGGGAGGAGGATGTTTTGGGTAAGAAGGGATAGCCTGAGAAATGGGTACTTGCATGCCCGAATAAGGAGGGTTTTGATAATAAGGAACCTAATTACCAGGATATGGAAGATTTTGATAACCAACATATAGGTGAGTTTTTTTCCCAACCCGAGGATGATGATAAACATTCTCGAATGGTTGGGTCTAGACTTGTTGTCCTTGGAAAGGCATGTGATGAGGTCCATACTATTTCTCGATAGGGGTTTTATTTCTTATTGGTACAGTGGGTTCATTTGAGACTGCACCAAAGTCTTAAAAATTTTACCCACCAAAACTTGAGAAGTACCTTGCACAAGTGATTGAGAAGATGAGGCACCTTGTACAGTTTGACTAAAAGTTACCTGGGGAGAAAAAATATTGTTGGAATACGTTTTAAAGGCTGGATCATATGTATTTGAGATTTTTGAGGTGTTGATGGATAGATAGGAATTTGCGATGAGGATGGTGCATCCTGGGGATTCAATAAATGATCCCAAAATGAAGTAGGTTGAATGGGTGAAGTAGGTTTCCAAACAGTGGTAGCCATTCCAAGATAAGCCAGACTATAATTGTGTGGATTACCATATTGAGGAATACCAACAACAAGTTTCCCCCTACAAAATAAGTAGATTATGATGGAGGAAACTGTGATCCAGATGGAAGGTACCCCACATAAGGACAGTTAGTATATTGAGGGTAGTGTTTTCCACTGATATAAGGACCAACCTATTTCTCTATTATAGGTATATCCAAACGAATATGAGTAGAATTTTTTTCATTCATAAGAGAAGTACAAGACATCATTCCTGAATTAGATGATATGGGATAGGTCCAAGGATTTGAAGCCACACCAGAAAAGGTAACAAATAATGACTCATAACTAGACAGGATAGACGGGACACCATACAAATGAGTTTCTGGTGATGTCACAAACATATATGAGGAAGAGACACTTGATGTCTCAACCATAGTGGTGGACATAGGTTGGGAGTTCGAATCAGTTCCAGTCATGTTTGACAATCTCAATGAATATTGTCACGAGAGATCTACAGATAGCCCCAAAGAATCATGCAAAGGGTATTGTTTTAGAGTTGTAAGAGTTGGAAAAGGCCCAGTTTGATAAAAATGAACCCTTTCCCAATGAAAATTAGTGTAGGGACGAGGCTCCTTGAGGGATCTATTTAATACTAAAAATTCCACATGGAAGAGGTTCTCCATCGTGTCCAAGATAAATTGGTTCTATCTGAGACAAAGGAAGAGAATAGGATGGTCCTGAAGAATCAGGTGAAGATGGTTGAGGCTCCTCAGGTTCACTAAACTTAGGAAACAAAGTGTCTGACTCAGTAACGTCAAGTTCAATATCCCCAGGTAACAATGATTCAGGGACTTATGCTTCAATTTTTTCAGTGTCACCGACATGAATAGATGTAATATCGGGTTCAAATCTCAAAGGGACAGATGATTTTGGTAGCTCGGTATCAAGAAGAGGGCCATAAGTAGGGCCTTAAGTTCGTGATTTGGTAGTTTGCATTTTCTTATGTTTTTGACGTTGCTTAGGAGTAGCCTTTGGAGGAAGAGGAGGTTTATTTTGCATTCTATGCAAACAAAGAGGGTTATTTTATTCTTCCATGTTGTATAATAAATTATATTAACACAAAAAATAAATAAATAAAAAAGAGGGTAATATAGGCATAAAGGATTATCAAGAAACCATAAACTGCAATATACACCTTAGCAAACCAAGGACTTAATGTACGACAACCAATCTCCACAAATGTTTTCTTCGGTGTATAATGGTATACAAGGTGGAAGACTCGATTACATATGGATGGATAGAAACCTATAAGGGACTCCAAAAATTTACTAAATGATACATGGGTATGCAATCCATAGTAGTGTTATCTAATGCATAACCATTCAATGAGAGCACTCCCATATACTTTTCATGCATGGAATCTCATCTGATATACCCGAAGGTACATGGAGAACGATCTTATACACTTATGTATGTGGAACGATATTTCATCCCCGGGATGCAACGTTGGATAATAATGATAGCTACTACATTCAACAACGTTGGAACATGTCTCTAGCCTAGACCTCTAAATGTTTGTGTTAATGTTACAAATTATCCTTCGGTTAATTCAATAAATTTTATAGTTTATCTTTGACTAAGTTATATTTTTCGAGTTCACCACAAATCTCACCTGAATATCCAAAAATGAAAATATAGCATGAGAAAATAGGAATATTTTAACTTTCAATGAAATAATAGCTAAGGAAGGGAAGAAAGAATAAAGATGCATCACACATTATGCAACAAATAAGATGCAAGATGCAATTTCCTTTTTGATGCAATTGTTTGTGTACTATGCACATACAAAAACCCTCAATGTTAATGCAAAAATTGTATTTTCTCCACACTTAATTTTAGAGAATGAAGAAAACTAAGACACAAATGTTCATTATTGATTGAATTACACTTTTCAGAAAGAGGACTCAAACAAAAACTAATCCAAGTGATCAAAAATCAAACAAAATCAATTCGCAAGCGACTAAATGATAAGTACAAAGAAAAATTGAAACCAATTCTTACCAAAGGCAAACAAACACAAATGAAAATCAAATGGAGGTTTTGGAGAGACCACAAGACACTCAAGATTTAGGTAAGTTCAATTGGAAGTCAGCTAATGGAAGAGAGGCTAAAAAACCAAGGAAAAATTTGTGCAAAAATAGTGACCATGTTGGTACAGAGAGTAAACCAATGCTTTGAAATAATGGGACACGGTGGGCCTCAGTGAGGTGAAACACTCTGTCAGAGCTACCAGGGGAGCGTTGGACCTACAAAAGTGGATTCTGGCACAATAATTACAAAAAAGGTTGAATGAAACCACTTCCTAGGTATTTTCTTGGTTGGATGATATAACAAAGGTTTTTCAAGGAGGCAATAAAATACAATGGACAAGGAAAACCACCAAGGAAATAATTTTATCCCTAGTGGAGTCGCAAATTTGTTATACAAGATTTAGGATTGTATACACAAGTATCTCCCCTAGGTTTGGTGGTCAACCTAGAACAACTTAGAGACAAGGAACCCAATGATTTTCCTTAAAGTAAATATATCGTGGAGCGGGGCTTACTAGAACCTATCACTCACTTTTCTCCTTCTTTACCTTGGAAGCTCAAATTTCAGGTCTGATTGCCAAAATTAGAACATGCACATTCATATAACACAAGCCAAGAAACTACAAGATCTATGCAATATCCTCTAAGAAATATATTCAATAGATCAACACGGTATTGAAATACATGAATCGACATCACATATAGGAAAATAGATAATTATTTGCATTAATATAAATAGAAGGAAATTAAAACCATAAGTAGTAGTTGATCTTGTAGAAGAGCTCCTCCAAGTTGTTGAGTTGTCCTTTCATTGTCACAATATGCACCTCCAATCACCCGAATGAATGAGATGATAACCACTCACTAAAACAACATAAGGGTAGAGTTTCTTCAAAGCCAACTATTCACTCATTCTTCATTCTAACCTTTGGATAGGAAAGATGTTAAATATGTAGGAGAGGGTGGTAATTTAGGAGTTCTTATCCAGTTACCATTCTAATGTTTTAGATCCACCTTTGATGAAGGGATGGGATTAAAGGATAAGTGGTTAAAACTCAAAAGTAGGGTAAGATAGGATCTGAATGTTTAATCCAAGGTAAGCGGTAAAATCCTTTTTTTGGAAACTCTTAGAAAGTGAATGTTCCAGAATATTGATTATTCTCTTGGATTTCTAGAACCAACGCAGGTGCAAAGGGGAGCAACCTTTTGGTGACCAACACTGGAAAAATGGCCTATAATGTTACCCATAAGGTAATATCCAAGTTGAGGCAAGTAACAAAACCACTCTAAAAATCATAAAAAATATATTCAATGAGGTTCCTCATGATTAGAACTTGCAACTTAATCCATCCTTATGGGCTTATCAAACTAGTATCCACACTCCTACAGGTACCACCCCATACTCCCTCATTTATGGTACTCAATTTTTTCTACTCATTGAAGTTAAGATCACATCTCTATATACATCCTTGCAACACTTGGTTTGTAATAAATAATATAGAGTTTCAAAAATGCATGAGCTAGAACTTATAAAAAAATAATGATCAATGCACTGGACCATTTACAAGATTCCTAAAATATCCTTCATCATATCTAGAATAACAAGATATGGAGAAGGAATTTCCAAATTGGATACCTAGTCCTTAAGTAAAATAAAAAAAATCCATCATATAAAAACAAAAAGGGTAAATTTTAACCTATCTTGTTGGAACATTTTAATAATTGCTAGTTAAGGTACATGATAATATCAAATTTTGACATATGAAGGTTAGCCTCTAGCAAATCCTATTAACAATAGCCATTTTAATCAATTCTACATATGAATCTCAGGGTATCCCAAAAAAAATAAAGAGAAATAGCAATTCATGTGTTCAAAACCACTTTGGTGGAATCTTGGATAGGTGTCATGGTGAGAACCTATTATTTAGGAACCATGTGTAATGGGCTTCAATGATCTGGGTCCGTCAAATTTTAGATTTACCCATGACACTTTACTTCTGTGATGTTGCTAGAATTTCATTTTAAAAGAGCATAAAATAATGCATATGCAGATATAATTAAGAGTAAAACATGTCAACAATCACACAAAAAAATGCAAGCCATTTAATAATGGAGTTCGTCCAATGTGGACTGCGTCTCTAGGCCTCAATGTCTCGATGGTGTTGGTCGCTTCATTTGGTGCTGGAAAATGTGATGATGTACATGGGCACTATTTGATTTTAATACAAGAAAATGTGCCCTCGACATGAGTGAAAAATTCTTTCCATGAGGCATTCCACTACAAGGAACTCTTACTCATAACAAACCTTCTATCAGCATGACAACATCACACATGGTTAAAAAGAGTATCCTGCCATCAAGGGAACAAAGGGATCTCATAACATAAATGACCATCCTTGATGAATACATATCACATTACATAAACATCAAGATTTTGCATCATACATTAAGCAGGAATCGACATGACAAAAAACATCTCACAACAATAATCAATGAAGTACATGGCAACAACACTTCATATACCTCAACTCTGATGCTGACTGAAGACTAAGATGCTCAGTTGTTGGATCTGGATACACCATCAAAGTCGTGGTGTCAAATGGAATGAAATCGACTGTCCACATTCTAAATTCTAACATCGTTACTCCAATGTAGAAAATGGTCAAAATATATATGGCTCATATGGAAATCTGACTGCACCACTGGACTCATGTCACCAAGAGGTGTAGGATTAACTGTCAATTTTTTGAAATCTAACACTGTCGAAATTTGGGCCATAAGGAATCTTTTAGATTCACCCTAGATTCCTCAAATATGCTGCTCCATGGATTATTGGAAATCTACAACTCAAAACAGGAATCTGACCTCACCATTGAGATCCTTGTGAAATTCTAAGAAGAATGAGTATAAAGTTGACCTCATTCCTACTGTAGTGAATTGCGGCCTGTAAGCAATATAAAATATTCCCTCAATATTCTCGAAGATTCTCTTCCACCAGGAATCTACAAATCCACTGCTCAAAAGGTGAATCTGACCTCTCCAATGCTTTCCCTAAGAAAATATGAGGAAAATGACTATAAAATTGAATGAATTTTGATCAAGATAAATTTTACCTCCCAAAGAATATTTGGGCATCAAAGGAACATTCTCTGTCTCCAAGTACATGTCATCATTCTACCTCCTAGAACTATGTCATGGTTCCATTTTACGGAGCCCCATTCTCTATTCCTTTCTCCGTTCCTCTGTCCTCTTCCGTTCTGAATCCGTCCCATTCTTTTTTTCCTCCATCCTCTATTCTACCTCTAACGCACTGAAATTGAGGGTTTAAATGCAATTTTGTTGGTGGAGTTAACAATAAGATGTCATTGGCCTAATAGTTAAGGAGATGGAAATAAAGGCAGGAGGTCAGGGGTTCCAACCCTGCCGACCCCCACCTTAGCAAATTTTGGTTGAATAGTCTGCGTTATGTTTTTTTTGAATAAACATATGTTTTAATTTTGTTGTATATTGGTTGTTTCATTGGGCCGCTTATGGAGCGGGTCGACCTATGTGGCCAGGCGGTTTCGATTCCTGCCGACCCACTTAACATGGTGTCTTAACATATATGTATAACATATATTGTTGCTATATGGTGTGGAGTTTCTTATTTACACCATGGGTGATATATATACATACACTGTTGTGTGTTACGGTGGATTGGGTCATGGGGTTCGCCGAGGGTCACGACATGTTGAACCATTTAATATATATATATATATATTTAAATATGTTTTATAATATGATATGACATAGGTTCGATGGGGGTGGTGCTGGTCATGGCCTACCGCTCCTTTTTATTATTATTATTATTATTATTTTAAATAATTTATCGTCTTAAACTTTATGAAGATAAGGGTTATTGGGAAAATTAATGAGACCATAATTTTGGTCATTTTCGAGAGCTAAGTTCCCATGTTGTTTGACGGTGAATTTGTGGGACACTTAAACCTGGCCTGTTAGAGTCGGTCCTTACAGCCCTCCGTCAGAGATCGTTTCGCTTTTGCATATTCATTCTTAGGTGTCTCGCTTGTTCCACTTCATTGCATTTCGCTAGGAGCATGCCATTGACTGATGAGGGGGTCTGTTGTCTTATGTTTCCTCATGCCTATACCTGCAGGGCTATTTAAAAATTCCTCAAAAAAAAAAATCATTGAAATTCATCATCATTTCACTCATGGTCATTAAATGTCAGTTTTGTTAAGAAGTGTCTTTAGTCCTAGAGTCTAGGGTTTTCGAGTCATTTGCATACATGTCATAAAGCCCGCAGGCCATGAGGTTGGTTTCGCAAAGTTTTGATCTCATGTTTTTTTGTCATCAGCATTGGAAGACATTTCTAGTCCAAAACTCTCTTTTGGAAATTAGAAATTGTCTAATTTTATTTTTTGTAAATAAGTGTATTTATTTCATCATCAGAAGACTTCAGTGCAAGCCTCTGATCTTTTCCAAAGCCACGTGCCACATCCCTGCAAAAGACAACAAAGTTATCAGTTCAACAACTCAGAAAAGCCAAAGAGAAACATTGTATTTAAAGACCAAATGTCAAAATGCAAAAACATTATAATGTGGGTTATCAAATAAATTTGCATCAAATTTGATTTGGAAAGATATTTTCCTCATATATAAATATGGCAAACATGATCATTTACCAAAATCCACAGTACAAAGGTTGAAATGAAGTTCTCGAAGGCCGAAGCCGTGATTCCCTAAGTGATTGACAGAGTTGAGCCGCGCGCTACCCATAGGAGCTGCGCGCTACCCATTGGGTCGGGCACTACCCATTGGGCACCTACAGCCTGTGAAAATTTACACAGGCGCTACCCATACAGGCGTGCACTACCCATTGGGCAGGGGCGCTACCCATAGAGCAACAACACCCAGAATTTCGCTTTTGCGCCCAGATTCGATCCAAATTGATTCCCACGGCATACAAACAGGTTTTTATCATTGCCCAATGGATTTTTAAAGTAGTTGGGATGTCATTGATGTTGAAGAAAGTAATCATGCTTGGAGAAAATTGTGTAAACCCTACATTCACCATGCAAATGATTCCTCAAGGGTTTTAAATTGTATGGACAGTTTATGAAGAATTTGGAAGCTTTTGAATGGTTCACACCCTAGCGTATTGTCTATATGACTCTCATGCCCTCAGCCATCATTTTATCATTGCCATTATACCCTTTCATGTTTTGCACAGTTTTCATGTTGACTTGTATTTAACCTCCATCACTATATCACTGCTGTCATCATTGTTCGACTGCCATTTTCATGTTCATTTTTTCTTTCATATGGTCTTTGCAATGATGGTCATGTTCTACATTACATAAAACACAATCCTTTGACAGATTTTGGCCATTATTAAAACTTGACTACACATTTGCATTTGGTAGTCATTTGTCAAACCTATTTGCAATCTGAAAACAGAGATAGTGTTTATGCCATTAAAACAAAGCCATCCCTATGATGATTTTGGTTTTCCCTTGCTACTTGGGTATATGGGTGATATCTGTTGGGTTTTGAAAATACATTTAAACTTGATTTTCACTGCACCTCTATCAGCAGCTATATTACAACTATCTTGTTCACAGCCATGTCAGAGACAGAGTCAGCTTATGAACGGGATTCAAACAGTGATTCCACGACAGAGGGTAATTTGCCACGGAGGCCTCACAGAGGTGGCAAAGGCGGTAAACATCTCAGGGAAGAGCCTACTTCTTTGGCTCAGTTGCAGGCATGTCCGCTTGCAATGGATTGTTTTAGGTATCAGTCATGTTTTCGATTCTGTGAGATGATTTCACAAACTCAGCTTCATCGTGAATTATCTCGTCTCTTTGTTCTTCATTTACATGATGGCCGTGTAAATCTTGCCGGGGTAGAGCTCATTCTATCACCAGATACCATTGCTCAGGCCACTGGGATACCAAATATAGGAGAAGAATGGAACAAACGTCAGCAGCTAGAGAAATCCTGCTATGAGCCATACATCAAACCCGAACATATGAAGCATTTGAGCAGGGTTTTTCCTTTCAGATTTCTGAGGGATGAGTTTGCACCACTGATGAAACTCATCATTCGGTATTTCAGTTGCGAGGGTAGATTCGCACGTCTCTTTGCGTACCATGTTCGTTTGTTGATGCACTTCACAAGGGTACGTATGACGAACATTCCATATTTCATGTATCGCAACATTGAGAGGATGGTGGTTTTAGTATAGAGGAGGACCCCAGCACAGCAGCATAGGAGTATATATCATTACGCTCTGATCAAGATCGTAGTGGTACATCAGTTGACACAGCAGGGTATCACTTGGGAGGATTTCATCTCCCGTGAGTTCTTCAAAGCGCCACAGCCACCTCCTGAGATAGGGCATGATGTGGGAGAGCCTTCACACCAGTTCGACATTCCTGGGACCGAGCATATCAGTGCTCCAGTGTGTGCTACATATCAGAGAGGCGCTAGAGCTTTGTTTACCGCATCCCGACGAGTACTATCTCCACCTGGGGTGGAAGGGGTCTCGTTGACGTCATTAGCAGCGCGAGTACTAGCTCCACATGGCGTGGAAGGGGTCTCGCCTTCTTCAGCACAGGTACAGATACAGGACAGGGGCAAGAAGCCCATGCATGATGAGGGCCCATCAGGAGGCCGGGACACAGATTTCACAATCATTGATGTTGATGCGAGCTCTCCTAGCTCGAAACTAAGGGAGATCATCCAGGAGCAAAGGGCTGAGAATGACAAGCTGAAAGATCAATTGCAGAAGGCTCAGTGGGTGATAAACTATCTGGAGCAGCGCAACAAACAGCTTGAGGATGAGCACACACTTTATGAGTTGCGTCGAATCCGTGAGGATCGACAATTGGCCAGGAAGAGACCTGGTGATATGACACCAGCTGATCGAGATTCTGTACTCACGCATGCGAACATTCATCTGGAGAAATTTTTGGCGAAGGCTAATCGAGACAAGGACATGCTTTGTCACATGAAAGGACATTATTGGGCTCGCATGCATGTCTGCAAAGCAAGGATGAAGATTCTGAAGAGGAGGTTGAGCGAAGCACTAAAACGGCGGAAAAGGCCTAATCCACTTCAGATTTTGGCCGAGGCTTCGTTGACTGGGCAAAATACATGATGGAGGATCTTCGCTCCGAAATTTGAGCAAATTCGGAGAAAATTTTGTCGTTTTGAAATTTTTTGGGCCTAAAACAGATTTTTCAGTTCTATGGGTAGCGCGCCGCGCGCTACCCATACGATGGGGACACTTTCTGAAGAAAATTTTTACATTTTTGGATTTGTCATGGTAATTTATGCATGCTCAGGCAGGGTCAAAGCATTTCATCAGATTCTAGACAATCAAAATGCTCAAAAACATCATGAAAACCACCTTGCTGCCACTTTTTGCACCAGCAGGAAGTGCTTCTGGGAGAATGAATTTTTGGAGAGTCGAATGAGCTCCAAATTGGGAAATTCCACTTGGGTTGGATAGCCAACATCTAGGGCTTTCCAACGCGCTATCATGAGCTCAATTTGGATGTCGGAAAGTACTTCAAAATCAGGTTGAAAGGCGCGCTACCCATAGAGATCAGGGGCGCTACCCATAGAGATTTTTGGTCAAATTTTCAACTTCCAGCTCAGAATTTCGGCCAGTTGGGACCAGTTTTTCTTGTGGATGAAATTTTTGGGTTTTTATGATGTAAATTGATGGTTGGCATGTAACTTTGGCTTATTTTTATCTATTCTAGAAGATTCACTCTCAAAAAAGTAAAAATCATGTAAATGGATCAGTTCCCACTCTTTTAGAGGCAAGTTGTTAGCTGCCTAGATTGTAGTTCCATGATTAGAATTTGTTGAAACTGATCCCTGAAGGAGGAATTCGACCCCTAGAGGTGGGGGAAGGTGTTAGAGTGATCTATATATTGTAATTTCTGAGACATTCTAGAGGTTGGACTCTTGGGAAACTTTTGGCATCATTGTACATATTTTTTCATATTTTGGCTAAGGAAAGATCAGAGGTTTTGCAACACCTGTTGGGATTCTTGTGGTGTTCTGTTCTTGATGGTGTTTTCTCTTTGTCTACTGTAATTTCTACATGTTTTATGTATGTCATTTCTCACTCATGCTTCTTAAATTAAATGAATGAGTAGATGAGGTTGAATCCATTGTTCACAGTGCTCTGCCTTTGAATTCATTTAATTTTTCATGTTTTCGACTGTTTGGAGAGGATCCAAGTTCTTATTTGCCCTCTTCAGCTCCCCGTCGGTCTTATCTGTCCGTAAATCCAATCAAAAGCATCAAGACAATCACCTACCTCGCCCCAACTTGAAATCTGCAAAGGTCTGACCTTATCCCCGGACCCAAAATCTGTTTCTCATTTCTCCAACGAAAACCCAAAATTTTAAAACAAAATTCCCCTATCCATTTACTAGCCTAAAATCAGTATTCATTGTTCATTATCAGTCATCTCAGCCCCTTTGAAAATCCTTTGCCGAGATAGACCCGGAGAGAGCCCTCTCCTGTCCTCGTAGGGCTAGCTACGAGGCTAAGGTTGGTTTGATGTGGCCTTGAACCTCACTTTCCTTCAGCCTAAGGCAGATTCAAGCGCTAACATGGCCCACTACCCAAATTTGACCAAAAAATTGACTTCCTCTAACTTCTCCATACGAGCTCAGATTAGAGATCCGTTCACACCGTTGGAATCAGGGTGACGAGTAGTTCAACCTGAACCTAGTTTGAGATTCATCCAACCACTTTGAATTTTGACCTATCATCAGCCTTCTTGGTCACCTGAGGGTGTCTGGAGCCACCTTGATCAATCCTCCCCACTGAGGAGCTTTTGGTCCTCCAAAAGCATGAACATAATTTGTAGTTTCCTTGTACCTTGTCTGCACCATAAGTGTCCTGAAAGGTCACCCTTCATTCTCCTTCACCTTTGTCCTTCGGAGCCATAAGTGATGAGCCAAAACCTGCATCCTCTGCAAACATGTGGTACGATATTTTGAAAATTACATGCCTAACTAAGTGACCAATCTATGACCTAAGCATTCCTTGCACTTTCCACGAGTTTATAACCATACTCGGTGGTCAAGTTTACATTAAATGGAATCAATACCCCAGCTATCAATACCAAGCCAAAATGTCATTGTTGCTTCATAAGTGATAGAAAAAACATCATCACTTTTACATTTTAATATGAAACAAATGATTTACAAAGTAAGTCCAGACATTCTACCAAACTAGAAAAACCATCACTCACTTATCAAAGTGAATGGGTCATCTCTCTATGGCACTTTTTATTGTCGAATAGTTGTTTCAATGGGTTTCTGCATTGACGCTTTGTCCTTAAGGCGGTGCTCTAGATGGACCCTCCAACACGTTGCTCTCTGATGTCCACTTCTATCCCAATAACTGCAATGAGTCTTCATCCTCCAGACCTTATTTACCTTCTTCTTTTCCTGCAATGGAGAAGGCCTTGCACACCTCATCCTCCTTTGTGTTACCATTATTTCCCAACGATTAGAAAATACATGGTTATGTAATCCACAAAACTACATGTTTTTTTATGCCATTATCTATTTTCATTGTTAGCGACATGCTTGTAATCTAAATGAACACTAGAATATTGAGACTTTTTATACCTTTCTCTGTTGTATCTGGTGCTATCATGGTGACAATAGCTTTCCTCAACTCTTTCACTTCTATGTGCACTATCATTAGATGATGGTGAATTGTTCCCATAATTCTCTTTCCCCAATGGTTTCAACCATGCATTGGGAGCTTTTGACATCTTTGAGAATTTTCCTTTATTGTACCCCAAATCTGCTAATAGAGGTCTCGACATGACCTCCAATGGTTGAATCATGCCTTGGCCATTAACACCATGTTCTCCTCCTTTGAATTCAATCTTGGTGAGGAGTCTCATGCCAATAACTGTAAGGGGTATCTCCACATTTCCCATAGAAATGATAGCATGTGAAGATGAAACTAAAGAAACATCAACATTGTTTACCACAGATGTCGATTCAGAAACTGTTGATGATGGCTGCTTCAAGCCTTTGTTGTGCTTCAACTCCTTCAATGCCTCCTCCACGACTTGTAGCTAAAGCTGTAGTATTTGATTCTCTATGTTCTCTTCTTGGAGAAGCCTTCTTAACTCAGAATCCTTTTCTTGAAGGATTTGGTTGCTACGCTTCAATTCTTCCAATGCCTCTATCATGGCTTGCAGTTGAAGCCGCAATAACTGTTTTTCCTCATTCTCCTCTTATAGAAGTGTTTTAAACTTAGTGTTATCTGTTGCTTATTTCTTATAAGCTTCATACATGTCCATCCTTTCGGACCTCCTCAGCATGGCCTCGTACATGTCTTTGAAATCCTCCATTGCTGCATGTTAATGGTTCACACTTTCAATTCACATCAGCATGAAGACTGCTCTGATTCCACTTGATCTAGGTCCATCAACTACCAGATTTACCCATGATCTTTTATTTTTGTGATGTTGCTAGTATTGCATTTTAAAAGAGCATAAAATAACACACATGTAGATATAATTAAGAGGAAAACATGTCAAAAATCACACAATAAAACACAAGTTGTTTACTAATAGACTTTTTCCAGTGTGGACTACGTCTCTGGGCCTTGGTGTCTCGATGGTGTTGACCGCTTCATTTGGTGCTAGAAAATTTGATGATGTATATGGACGCTATTTGCTTGTCATACAAGGAAATGTGCCATTGACATGAGTGGCAGAGTATCTCCACGAGACGTTCCACTAGAAGGAAATCTCACTCATAAAAAGCCTCCTATCAGCATGATGACCTCACACATGGTGACAAAGAGTATCCCACAATAAAGGCAACAAAGGGATCTCAAAACATAAATTACCATCCATGATGAATACATATCACATGACATAAACATCAAGATTCTAAATCATACATTAAGAAGGAATCGACATGACATAATACATCTCACAACAATAATCAATGAATTACATGGCAACAACACTTCATATGTGTCAACTATGATGATGGCTAAAGAATAGGTTGCTCAGCTGCTGGATATGTATACACCATTAAATTCATGGCGTCAAATGGCATGAAATCAATTGTCCACATTCTAAATTTAGACACCATTAATCCATTCTGGAAAATGGCTGAAAAATATATGGCTCATATGGAGAATCTGACTGCATTGCTGGATTCGTGTCACCGAGAGGTGTGGGATCCACTATGAATTTTTTGAATTCTGACATTGTCAAAACTTTGGCTGTAAGGAATCTTTTAGATTCCCCCTAGATTCCTCAAATATGTTGCTCTGTGGCTGACTAGAAATCTGCAACTCAAAACAAGAAGATGACCTCACAATTGAGATCCTTCCGAAATTCTGAGAAGAATGAGTATAAAGTTGACCTCATTCTGACTCTGGTGAATTTCGACCTCTAATGAATCTGGAAGATTCCCTCAAGATTCTAAAAGATTCTCTCCCACTAGGAATCTGCAAATTCACTACTCAAAAGGTGAATCTGACCTCACCATTGCATTCCTTGTGAAAATCTAAGAAAAATGACTGTAAACTTGAATGCATTTTGAGAAAGAAAAATTTTACCTCCCAAAGAATCTTTGGGCATCAAAGGAATATTCTTTGTCTTGAACTACATGTCATCATTCTGCCTCCTAGAACTATGTCATGGTTCCACTGTATGGAACATAGTTCTCTATTTTTCTCTTCGTTCCTCCGTCCCATTCTATTCTGCCTTTGTCATTTGTTCTGCCCCAAATTCACTGCAATTGAGGGTTTAAATGAAATTTTGTCGACAAAGTTAACAATTAGAAGTCATTGGCCTAATGGGTAAGGAGATGGAAATAGAGGCAGGAGGTCGAGGGTTCCAACCCCTCTGACCCCCACCATATCAAATTTTGGTTGAATATTCCGTGGTATGTTTGGTTTGAATAAACATATGTTTTAATTTTGTCGTATATTTGTTGGTTCATTGGGCCGCTCGTGGAGCGAGTTAGCCTACGTGCCGAAGCGGGTTTGATTCTTGCTGGCCCACTTAACTTGGTGTCATTGCATATATTTATCACATATATTGTTGTTATATGGTGCGATGTTTTTTATTTACACCATGGGTTATATATATACATACGCCGTTGTGTGTTACTATCGATTAGGCCATAGGGTTCGGCGGGGGTCACAACTCGTCGAGTGTTTTAATATATATATATCTATATATATATATATATATATATATATATATATATATATAGGATATGTTTTATAATATGATATGACATAGGTCTGACGAGGGTGGAGGGGGTCATGGCCCGCCACTCCTTTTTTATTATATTTTAAAAATAATTGGTTGATTTTAAACTTAATAAAAATAAGGGTTATTGGGAAAATTAACAATGCCACAATTTCGCCCATTTTAGGGAGTTAAGTTCCACTACTGGTTGAAGGTGACTTTGTGGCACACTTAAACCTGGCCCACTTCCCATCTTTGACCAAAAATTTGACTTTCTATAACTTCTCCATACGGGCTCGGATTGGAGATCCGTTCACACCGTTGGAATCAAGGTGGTGAGTACTTCAAGCTGAACCTGGCTCATGAGTCACCCGACCACTTTTATTTTTGACCTATCATCAGCCCTCTTGGTCTCCTGACGGTGTCTAGAGCCACCCAGATCATTCATCCACTTTCTATTAGGTTTTATAGACTTCCATAATAACTTCCATCTCCATCCATAATAAACATTCATCTCATCCACAATAAACATCTAACACATATCCATATATCACCCCATCATAGCTTGAAAAATATCATTTCCTATTCTGTAACACATCCATTCAATTACCCCCACAATAAATTTATCCACCCATCCCATAAAAAATAATCCATACCAAACTGAAAGTATATTTTCATAACTGGTCAACATATTGGATCCATATCACAAATGTAATATACCTCTCTAAACACACTTAATTTTCATAACTAGTCAACATATTGCATCCATATCACAAATTTAATATGCCTCTCTAAACACACTAAAATTTTATTTTTATTTTAAATTTAGATACAATACTCATATAGTATCCTCTTTATATTTACTTTAATAATTTCTATATTTTCTAATCGATATCCATTCTTTTACAAATTCACAGTTGCAATTCAAACATTGACCTTTAAACATAAAGGTTTCCTTTATTTATTTTTCATTTATATTTCAATTACTATTATTCCTTTCCAATAATTTTTTTTATTAATGCAGGTACTCGTGACATACTCTAAGTTACTCTTATTATTACACTCATTATAGAGTCTTCTGGCCCACCTTAATATTTATTCATTACATTGAAAATGTATTAGACTAGGTTTAGGTATTTTCCTAAGTTTCGTGTTAAAATGACCGAAATAACCAAGTCAATATACATATCCATATTCTAAAAATTTCTTACACATTGGTTTATTATGAAATATATGTATATTTTGAAACAATTTTGGTCATGAAAATACCACATGGGTTTTTACCCCTTCTCCTTTACATTTTCTACTAAGATTTCGTTTTTAAAATATGTTCAATTACATTCTTTCTAA
Organism: Pinus albicaulis; assembly: GCA_034641835.2. NCBI lineage: Eukaryota > Viridiplantae > Streptophyta > Pinopsida > Pinales > Pinaceae > Pinus > Pinus albicaulis. The sequence goes on along the minus strand of CM076580.1, from coordinate 419,712,769 downwards.
ACTTAGGGGTCTTTGGCATGTTAAACATATTCATGTGCATAGTTTATATACTTGCAAGTGTTAAAGTAAAATGAAAACACTTGAGAAACATCATTATTCATTTTACACATGTCTTATATGCATCATTTAAACATATCTCTATTTCACTTTTGTTTAATTCGTTGTATGTGGTAGATAAAATTATTGTTTTAATGTCTATAGCCACATAAATATATATAACCTTTCTCTACATTTTATGTGGCAATGAAAGGGACTTATGATGTGACCCCTTTTGTATTTATGGCATAATCTGTGTTGAGAAAATGAAGAGATAAATTATTTATTTTATGGCTATCCAAGTCGGTCTCAAGTTGTCAGGTCAACCCCACCATTCGAAGGGGTTTGAACCAAGGTCGAATCCCACTTGTTATGACTCCTATATTTTGGTATTCATTGGACTTAATTTGGAGAACACGTCAACTCATAATTTGATCTGTTATAGCAAAATATCCGCTCACACGTGAAAATAAGGAGAAAAAGAATCTAGCCAGGAAAATTTGACTCTTCTCCTCTGCATTGACCAGTGTTGGCTTTCCTCTTTTCTTTGTTGTTTAACTAAAATTTTGACAAAGCTTGGAGGCTAAATATTATTATTATCTTGGACCATTTTTGACCAAGTTCTTATTTTTTTGCTCTTGACTGGGTTTTGACTATAGGTAAAACTATTTGGTTTGATTGAACTGTCAGTGTGGAATTCTAGGACTACATTTTTTCCCTTTAACCAGTACCTACAGGACAAAATTCGACCCCATGACCATAGTGTGACCAATGACAATATTGTTGAATTTTCTCTCCCTTTTGACAGATTTTGACTTTCCATTTATTGTGATCAAGGGTTGACATTTTAACTAGAAAATAAGATGTACAAATTGATGAAATGAAAAATCTTTCATTACTAAAACTTATCACATTTTCCCCTTTGTGGGGTATTGTGCCAAGAAAATTTTAGTGTCTCTTGTATTATTATTTAACTATGATCTCTACTGCTCCACTAAATTTTATGGTTGAAATTTTTCAAGTATAACTAATTGATAATTTGAACATTCTAAGAAAAATAATTGTGTTGTTGGAAAATTAGATTGAAAATTTTTCTAGTCTATTTTGTTACTAGAAAATCAACATCGTATAGAGCATTAAGATCACTTTGAAGAGATCCTATCCTACATTTTTTTTCTTGTTTGATTATCTTCATCATGAAGGAAAAAATAAAACTTGAGGGAGCTATAAACTTTAACGAATGGAAGAGTAGAATTGACCTTTTTCCTACAAAGAATAAAGTCTTGAATATCATGAAAGGTAAAATTACTAAACAAGTTTCTCAAGCAGGAAAATTTAATTACAAAGAATACGAAATCTTGGCCATGGGCATCATTGTGGAATCTATTAGAGATCATCTGATTTATTATATTATTGATCATGAAACTTCCAATAAAATGTATGATGCTCTCATTAGATTATACACCATCAAAAAAATTAGATAATATATAATTCTAAGGAATAAAATTCATGATGTTAAGATGACAAAGAATGATATAATGGTACCATGTTTCATGATAATATCCCAATTAATAGATCAAATCAAATTTATCGATGAATTTTTACCCAATAAATAATTATTAGTTGTAGCACTCAATGGTATGCCTAAATCCTGAGATTCTTTTGCATCAAGTATCAATGGTAGAGAAAATTCCCTTACCTTTGAAAAACTATGGGCTTCTTGCAGTCAAGAATAATTTAGGCTCATGTCCAAAGGAAACATTAAAATCCTCCAAGACGAATATTCCCAAGAATTTATATCCCACTGAAAGAATAACAAAGAAGGAAGAAATTTTGGAAAATTTCAAAGAAATGCAAGAAAATGATCCGCTTTAGGAAAATTACCTCCTCCTCACTCTCAATAAAGAAGGGACATGCCATGTGTTCATATTTTCATTACCAACATATGGTCACTATCAGAAAAAAAATTCCTGAAAAAAAAATGTCTGAGAAAGGAGAGGGAAGCAACATGCATCCACAACTGATCTTAGAAAACATTCTCACCAAAAGTCAAGGAATAAAGATATGGATGATAATGATTATGTTTTATCTGATCTAATATTGTCTAGGAAGGAATTTTAGGTGAATCAATTTTTTTCTTCTACTCAAGACATGGAGTCCAAGATTCCATCAAAGTTAAATATTTGTAAAAGGTACTCATCATCATTCAATTTTATAACTATAATTTCTTAGCTCCTTTGTCTCATTCTTGTAGACTGTTTAAGAGGAAAAGATATAATTTTGGTGATAGATATGTATTGAAACCTGAAACAATTGATGTCAGATACTTTGTAAAATTCATGGAACTATGAGGAAATAGTTGAGGATATTCATGAATGTTAAAGGAATATTTTCTATATTGTTAATATATGGCATTAATGACATTCATTCAATATAGACACACGATAAAAATATGTGACCTTACTCCTGTATCCAAATATTTAAATATGATGATGTTGTAGTAAGTTTCATAAACCATGGATGCATAGTTTTTATACATAAAAGAAATTAATCATTATCATTAAAATATACTTTTAACAAAGTTATCAGTGAAATGGGAACTAATACCTCAAAATGAGAACACTAGCCCAAAAAACTCAAAATACATGAAAAAACACCTCAAAAACGAAAAGTGTGTTTTACAGAATGCACTTTTTGTTCAAGGGTCAAATTTCAATGTTTTTTTTTTAAATTATGCTAAAAACCAAATTTGTTCTTGAAAAAAGGATTGAAAAAACACCCTTGAAACAAAAAGTGTTGATGTTGGAATAACAAAAAATAAATTGGGTCACAATTTTGACACCTTTTAGTAATGGAATTAAAGATAAAATATTAGGACTTTGAAAAATCGTAAAATTCCAAAAATTTTGTTATGTGATGTTAAAGATAAAAACATAATGTCTCAAAGCCTTACAATTTCCAACAATTTTCGTCCATCTTGTTAAAGATAAAATATCTTGACTCAAAAAAACCCTAAAATTGTAATTGTTTTCAACCATAGCATTAAAGATAAAATATCATAGCTCATAAAAACCTTAATATTTTGACAATTTTCAACCATGGTTTTAAAAATATTAAGATTTTAACATATTTGAACCATGAAATTATGGACAAATTATATGACTAAAACAATTTTTAAAAATGAACAAGTAAATGATAGATTTATTATTCCAAGAGTAATTTTAATTTTAAAGCCTAAAAGTATATCTCTTTTCAAATATTATCCTAAGACAACTTATTTATATTAATTTATTTTTATTTTAAGTCTATCATATATATATATATATATATATATATATATATATATATATATATATATATATATATATATATATATATATATATATTATAATTAATGTATTGAAATGACAAGGATACAAAACACTTTGGTTATGATGAATGAACAACTTTACAAAACAATTGAATTTATATGGCATTTTGGAGTTTTTATACACTTATCACAAGATTTTTTTTTTAAAATTTGTATTGCAAATTTGTTTTTAAAAACCTACATTTCATTATTGAGAAATATATATATATATATATAATGTAATACTAAAATTATATTTCTTTTGAATTTAATAAATCGAAACTAATGAAAAGATTAAAGATTATGCAGAAACAAAATTGACGTTTCCAAAATCCTATCGACCGCTAAGGAAATACACCATCAACAAAAAGTCGTTTTCATAGACTTATTAGTTCTACATATTTTTTATTTTGACATATATATCCAATCAAATATATTGAGAATATGAAAACATTGAAAAAATAAAAACTAAAGAAAGAACACACACACAAAAAATTAAAAAAGATAATAACGAGTAAACAAAAATATATATTTTAACATAAAAAAATTAAAAAACAAGACCCAAAAAAATACAATATAGAAAAATTTATTAAAAAAAAAGAAAGAAAACTAAACATAAAAAAGTTTTAAAAAAAATTAACAAAAAAAACAAAAAAAATAAAAGAGAACATTAAAAAAAAACATAATTTAAGAAAAGAATTTAAAATTTTGACAATAAATATATAATATTGATGAGATAAATTTTAAAAAAAATAAACAAACAAAAAAACATTAAAATAAAACAAAAAAAACATAATAAAAATATCTTAAAACATTAAAAAGAACTTAAAAAAACACACACACATTAAAATGAATTGTTTTTATTAAATAACCAAAAAAAACTTAAAAATAAAAATAAAAAACTACTTAAAAAAAAATAAATTAAAATCTATTTAAAAAAAATTAAAAATAATAAAAGTAAAATAATAACTAAAAAAATAAAAGTCATACAAAAAATCATCAGAAAAGTATTTAAAAAAAAACCATTTAAAAATAAATAAATAAAGAAAACAAAAAACCCATAAATTATTAGACAAAAAAATTAATTAAGAAAATAAAAAATAAATTAATTAAGAATTAAATTTAAAAATTAAAAAATTAAATAGAATCACATAAAAAAAATTATAAAAAATAAAAAAAAAATAATTAAAAAAAAAAATGGTTTTCTTAAGTTAAAAAAAAAATGATTTCGGCCTCCCCGAGGCCACCTAGGCAAGGGAGGTTGATTATAAGAATTGAAATCACTCACCTAGATGGCCTCGAGGTCTAGTCACTAGGTGGAGGGGAGTCGTGTGACTCCCCTCCGCCCGGTGTCCAGGCCCCGTAGCCAGTTGGGCGAGGGAGGGAAATTCTGGGAATGGCCCTCCCTCACCCACCTGACCGCAGGGCCTGATCGTTAAGCGGAGGGGACCTACACTCCTCAGACCAGCGGTCAGTCCTCAAGACCACCTGGGCAAGGGAGGTTGATTCTCATAATCGATCTTCCTCACCCACGTGGCCTCGGGGAGGCCAAAATTTTTTTTTTTCATTTTTTTAATTTAATTTTTATTTTTTATTTTTTATTTTTTTTATCTTGAATTCTTTATAAAAAATTTTAATATGATTTAGTTTTAATTTTTTTTTTAAATATTTTTTATTATTCTAAATTTTATTATTATAATTCTTATTTAAATCGACATGAAAATCGTGACATTAAAAAAAAGCATAAGAAAATTTAAAGTGACAAAAATATGCTAAAAATTATATATTTGACTTCCTTCACCACTTTTCAAAATCAAAATGAAAATCATGGCATTTTAAAAAAAAAAAAAATCAAAAGAAAATTTAAAGTGCAAAAAGATGCTCCAAAAAAAGGGTGATTCTACATCACAACTTTTCAAAATCGGGTGCTTCTTTTGCTACCTCAAAAAACGAGTACCAGGTAATTTTCTCGTTGGATCAGTAACTTTGTTTTTTTTTTTAAGTTTGACTATAGTGGAAAAGAGGTCGAGTCCCTCTTGAAAGATGAAGATCAAAGCCCTTGCAATTCTGATATTACCCTATCATATTAGGACTATGATGTTAGTTTGACTTGTTATTTCTAAATATCTTTTTTTTCTATAAGATGTTTATGTCATTTAAGTACTTAGGTATAAAGATCTGTTGTCATGAAATATATTCCTCAATGATTTGAAGAAGTTGAGCTACCTAATTTTATAAGATCAAGGATGATTGATTGACTAATGACAATAATGGGTTTCATCTCATAAATGTTATATGTATTTTAAACAGTTGAAAGGGTTTAAAAACCCTTGTAAGAAACACGGCTTGGATAAGGAAAACACTATGGTTTATGGACAAAATATTAGGTCTGATCATTTTTGTTGAAAGAATAAACCTTGTCTTTTGAAAGCAAGGAACATAATCATGATGATAATGTAGACAAGGTTGATTTGAAATTTGGATGCAAGAATTATAAGATCAGGAGGGCATTAACATGTTCTTAAAATATAAGTATTTTATATATCTCTTTATTGTTTGTTACTATTGTTGTTATTTCTATTAATCTCTTGTCTTTGCATATGTTACTTGGTTGCATTTTTTCTTCCATGACCTCCAAGTGAAGATTCAGGGTACATAATGAAGGATTTGAAGGTTTAGATAGTATATGAAAAGGATGGAAGATCAAAGTAAAGATTGTGATAATAAGAATCACATTGTGGACTTCGAGTGAGAAAACATACTAGCCAAATTTAAGTATTCCTTGATTTATGCCAAAATTAAGTGAGTTGTGACTTCCATGATGAAGATGGTTAGAATTACAAAGCAAAGGATTACCTCAATTAGAGCAAGAATATTATGAAGAGTCATTTCCTCTTGTTACTATGCACCTCAGGCTAGGTTGTTGAGTCTCGGTTTCTAAAGGAGAAATGCTAATCCAAATCTATTAAAGTTGAGCCCCTCAATTGACTACTATACATTGATGATATTTTTCTAACAAGGGATGAGGGCCTTCTTTTCTAGTGTTAGAGGGAGTTGATTGAAGGATCTTACTCTAATGCATTACTACCTGAGATTGAATGTGCGGCAAAAGCTTGGTGAAATCCTTGCTAAGATCCTTCAGAAATTTGGCATGATGGACTATGAGTCAATGGACACTTCCATATTGAAAATTTTGAAGAAGTTGCAAGTATGTTTTTGCCGACTTGGTTGATCCCACTAATTGATTCGTTGAACTATTTATTGCATTGATTTGTATGTTCTATATGGATGGATGTTTTGAAGATAGGAAGTGCACTTCTAAATTTTATTTTAGCTTCGATACCATGGATCATTATGGTCTAGACCTTGGGTTCACTTAGCATGCATGAATCTAAGTATATATGAGATCGTTCAATATTTTGCGAAGAAATTTTTCTTTGATTTTTTTTCCTAGTTTGTTTGATTAGATGCTAGAATAAATCGTGTTATATTGTGACATAAAATTTGCATGAACCTTTTGATGTTTTTTTTTCATGATAGGTCGAAGCGCATTGAAATCAAGTATCTAGGATGATTTCCAAAGAAGAGTTATGAGGCTTAAATATGTCTCTATTGGATAGCAGGTTGTTGATGTTTTGACAAAGCCACTATCCTGGATGAAGTTTTCTTGCTTTTGTGGGAAGCCTAGAGTGCCTGATAATTCCTCTTGCAGAGAGAGATAGAGAGAGAGAGAGAACACTGAATGTATAACATCATGAGAATAACAATATTTCCTGGTATTAGCTGAGAAACCATGGTTTATGGTTGGGAATATTGTCTTTATTACTGCCTTAGATCACTGAGTTTGATGAAGAAGCCTTATGATTGGGGAGGTTGGTTCTAATGCTTGGAGTGCTCCCCTAGGTCATTGTATTTGAATAAGAGACCATATGGTTGGGGATATTGACTATTTTGACATAGAGATCAAAATTATCCCGTTGGGTCATGGACCAAGAGACTATGTAATCAAGGACTTTGATATTGAGATAGGTATTCCTCCATTTTTTCATTCAGCTTGACCGAGAGACCTTTTTTGATGGTCATAGAGATGGACCCTATGTACTCTCTTACGTCACTAGGTTTGACTAGAGACCATTGGTATGGTCAGATAGTTTGATCCTGATTACTCCTTTGGGTCATTTTTTTCGACTAAAAGACCAGTGGGATGGTCGAAGAAATTGGATTTGATTACTCTCTTAGTTCATTGTGCTTGACTAAAAAACCATTTCCTATGGTTGGAGATTTTTGCCTCATGAACGATATTGATTGATCCAATGGTTAGTAAGGTTATGACCTTGTCGCCATTGGTTTTGGCTCATGGGATGCAATTGATTACCTTTTTTCCATTGGTTTTGACTAATGGGATGAATTTTATGTTATCAACCTTTCCTTATGCAGAGTATTGTACATCTGCGAGAGGGAATGGAAAGTACTAATTCCCTAGCTAAGAGGGAGTGCTGAGAAATTTTAGTTGTGGTCGATATTTTCATAATCATACTGAAGAGAGAAATTATTTATTTTCTAGTTGTCTAAGTTGATCTCAACTTGATAGGTTGGCCCCACCATTTGAAGGGGTTTGACGCAATGTCAAAAACCACCTGTTATGACTCCTATATATTAGCATTCATTTAATTTCATTAGAAAAACACATAAACTCATCATTTGATATATTATAGAAATAATATCAGCTCGCACATGCAAAGAAGGAGAAGATGAATCTGACCAACAAAGTTTGAATTTTGTCCTCAACATTGATTTGGCTCTTCTCTCTGCACTTTGACTAAAATTTTGACTGAGGTTGGAGTAAGAATATTCTTGGTATCTTGGACTAGCTATTGACTGAGTTCTTTCTTCTGTTATGGGAGTTGACTGAGGGTTGACCACAATTCAAAGTCTATGGTTTGGCCAAACTCTCTCTGTGGAATTTTAGGACCAAATTTTGGCACTTTGACCAACAACTACAAGCGAAATTTTTCCCCTTGACAAGACTGTGACTAGTGAGCATATCATTGACATTTCTCTCTCTTTTGAATTTTTTTTCACTTGTTATTTATTGTCGTTAAGGGTTTACATTTTGAATAGAAAACTAGATGTACAAATTGATGAATTGAACAATCACTCATAATGAAAGATTATCAGGTTTTCCCAATAAAATTTTGGTGTATTTTGTCTCATTATTTCCTTGTGTTCTCTACTGTTGTACTAAATTTTGTGGTTAAAATTTTCTAATTATAATTGCTTGTTCATTTGAATGCTCTAAGGAGAATAATTGTTTCATTAGAAGAAGTTATGATATTGAAAATTTTTCTAATATATTTTGTTATTAGGAAATCAATTGTTTTGTTAAGCCACAACTATGGTTCCTCTTTCCTTCTTTTCATATAAACATGGAAGTATGTGAACCTTAGAATCTATGATTTTGATGAGGTTTTGGTCAATCAAGGATATATGTTGTTAGGATTTCAAAAAGTTCAACTAGAATTGTTTCCTACGATTCATTTGTCATTGTTTTCACTTGGGTTTGCGGACAAAAATATTTTCTACTCCACTACCCATATTAACTCTACCACTCTCTTTGAACTCGAAACAGTTGAGGCCCCACTCTTTCTTCAAACCTTAATCACTCTCATTGAGTGAAAAAGTGTTGCAAATCCAATTTCCAGATAAGCATATTGCAGGTATAACGTCAAATTTTCAAAAGTTTATCATTAATTTTCTCTACATTCTTAATGATTTTAAGTTTATTAGCTTTAACTAGTCATATTTCATGTTTTTCAAATTTGTAGTATTTTTCCATAGGGGTTTTGAGGATTCTCTAGGGTTCTACTGCGTACAAACATATACACAATATTCATACTTATTTAAATTGGTTACAAGGATTATTTATCCTTGTCTCATTTTTTCAGGTGATCTATTATGTATTTATGAAAAATTCCTTCCTTTTTTTTGTAAATGGTTCTCTATAATTATTAATACAAGGGTTTGTAAACTTAACCCTTAATTTGTTTGTGTATAGCTTCTAAGGGGAAATTGTACCATGATTTTTTTTCCTTTCCTTGGTAAAAAGTTCTCTTTGTGATGGTCCATTCTTGGGTAAAGGTTCACTTCTTCAATTGCTATTTTAATATTGTCATAAATATAATTTCTTATAGTTTATATTATTTCTTTGTCATTTTTTTGGGGGGTTTATTAATTAAAAACATAGACATAAAATTTTGGTTGTAGACCTGGAATATATCTCTAACTTTATTAATTGGTCATACGTACTATAGATAAACCTAGATTATTGAAGAAATCTCTGGATTATCCACAGTGTTAAAAAACAATGGTCGATGTTTTAATTCTTTAGGGTTTATTAAACTTACATGGTATTAATCCTTTTTGAATATATTATTTTTATACCTCTTTGCAATTTGTTTAACTATTTTTTTATGTAATTTTTAGATATTTCATCTAGGGTTTATGGTTGAAGGCTCTTTTTAGGTATAAAATATTTCTCCCAAGGTTCTTGTTTTCCTCTTTAGAATTGTTTTCTTTCCTTAGACTCTACATTGCAGTTTATTTTTATTGAAATTTCTAGGTAGACTAGAACTTGGTTTTCCACTTTCGAATACTCCTTTCTTATTTTTGAAGATGGAACTAGGACCTATTAATTTCTTAATGGTTTCACCCTTTCCTATATAGGTTAGAAAAATTTCACCCCTAGTAACCTCTTCTATAAGAATTAGATCCCGTATTCACGTTTTGATACTTGGAAGCTACTCTCAACTATTTTCCCCAAGGGAAAATGTATTGTTATGGAAATTTTTAACCTATTTATTTTGTTGAGAGACTAAGGCCTAAAGCCTTCTATCACAATACTATTCTATTTGTAACATTTTATTAGTATGTTCAACCATATAAATTAATGAATTATTCTTGTCATTTTTATTATATTTCTAACATTCGCTATTAATTCCAAATAGTTAAAAAAATGTAATGTTCCTGTTATTTGAATGATTTCATTAACTTCTTCATACTTTTCTTGGTTATTTCATCTATTATGAATATTTATTTGATAAACATTCCATGTCCATAATAATTTAATAGAATTTATAAAATAGTAGTTGTAAAGGGTTTAAACCCAATGTTGGTTTTTAATCTCATTGTTAATTGAAGCCATAAAATTTGGATTTTTCCTTTCTTCACAGATTCTCTATTTGCATGATAATTATTTTCTTATCAATTTCAAAAAAGAAATCCATCCTATCCTTCAAGTTTTATACTCTTTCCTTGAGCTAGAAATGGGCTCATTATTATTTATTGATATGCTAAACTATCATCTACCATATCTTTGATATTTCACTTATACTATGGTTATACTTTGCTATAATCAAGCTCACTCATGTAGGAAATAATAATTCTAGCATACACCAATTTAAATGTATTCTAATTTGTATGTATGACACTAGTGACTAGTAAATATTTGTAGTTATACTAAACTCTAAGTTGAATTATGATTTGTGCATTAGATGGTAGAAGCATATTCACATCATATTTTAGAAAATAACTTCATAGTAAACAAAATTGCACTTATGTTCATATGTAAATATGCATCATAACTTAATGGTTCTAAACACACAACTACCTGAATCAAATTCAGTTCTTAATGAAGTGAATATATCCTTTTTGGTTGCATGCAAACTCAAAAAACACTCATATCTATAGTGCTTATAGAAATAAAATAATTTAGTAAATGAATGAAATTAAAGCACTAGAGAGTGACGATATCGACATGTCAATTCTATTTTGGAAAATAAATCCAAAGCTTCTAAGCTCCACACAACCTTGACTCCTCCTCTTAAAAGAGACTCCCCTGAGCTTCAATTTACTACAATCAATTTAATCCACTGTTCTCTCAGTTCAAAACTCTATGTGTTTTCTATTTTTCCTAGTATAAGACAAGAAACATTACCAATTTTTCCAATTCAATTGGTAGTTAATAACTACCTCCACCTTATCCTCTAGATGGAAGGTAGTAACTTAGCTCATTAATGAGATCCACTCTCCCCAACATCCTAAGACCATTTCCTATCTTATTGGGAGAGTTATTGGTCAATAAATTCATGATTTAATAATATAATCTGAATATTTGATTCATAGGTATTATTCCATCAATGGTAAATAAATTCCATCATTATCTTGCAGCCTATAGTTTCTCTTCAGCCAATTTTAGCTGCAGAATTATTTTCCATTTTTTTATTAACAGCTTAACAAAAATAAATAACATAAAATATTTCTTAGCGAGATACTACTGATAAACTAGTCCCAAATAAATATTACATTAAAAACCTCAAACACACTTGATATATCCAATAATCACAAATAAACTCTAATCCAGGTCATATAATATCCTCACCCACTTGATATCGTTATGAAACCAACTCCAAAAATAGAAGAAAAGAGATATCAACGCCTTAGAAATAAGCCACTTCGAGGGGGAAACCTCCTTTACATTACATAAATTAACAATACTTGGATGATACAAATGACAAAACCTCCTTCTATATATAGGATTCCATGGGGTCACTATATAATCCTAGCCAACCTGACACTAATAATGTAAGGGCACAATAATAACATTATTGGGGGCTACACTAACAACAATAAGGGACTACACTAGTAATAAAGGGACCTAACATGCCCCTCTCCTTCAAAAGAGTGTTGTACTCAATGATTAAGTAGCTCTAGATGATTCTGTATGAAATTCTCATCCTCCCATGTAGAATCTTTAGTGGGTAGGTTCTTCCACTTGATGAGATGCTCTAAAATTGATTGATTTTATAGGTATCAAGTTCTTGTTTCTATGACTGCTTCCAGTTCCAATATGATTTTTCCTTCCTCATCAAGTTCTGGCAATATTGTTTGAACTGGAATTTTTTCACTGATAACCTTATTTAAGCATGCAACATGGAAAACTGGATCCACTCACGGACAAGCAGGAAGCTCTAATTTGTATGCCATAGAACCAATATTTTGCAACACCTTGTAAGGACCATAGTACTTTGGTGATAATTCATTATCCTTCTTATCTTGCTTGAGGGAAATTTGTTTGTATGGTTGTAGCCGTAAAAATACCCAGTCTCCTACATCAAAACTTCTCTCACTATAATGTTGATCTGTCTGTTGTTTCATTCAATTTTCTGCCAAATTTAGCTTATCCTTTAAGAGTTGGACAACTTTTCATTCATTATTGATGTGATCTTCCACTTCTTTAACCTTAGAATTTTCTCTTAAATATGATGTGATGGATGGTGGATGATATCCATAAAGTGCCATAGATGGGGTCATTTTTTCCACAATATGGAAGCGAGTGCTATACCACCATTCAGCCAGAGGTAACCACCTAACTCATTGTGTTTGTTTATCATATACAAATAATGAAGATATCCTTCCTAAAAAAATTTCACTATATTAGCTTGACCATCGGATTGAGGATGATAATATGAGTTATGAGCTAATTTAGTACCCAAAAAAAAAAAAAATCCGTCCAAAAATTTCCAGTAAAAATGGGATCTCTATCTCTTACAAGAATTTTTGGGTTTCCATGTAGCTTTTGAATTGTTTCCATAAATGCAGTAATAAATTTAATTCATTTAAATGGATGAGATAATGCACAAAAGTGTGCATACTTGTTAATTCTATCAACTACCACCATGATGACACTCTTTCCTTCGAACTTAGGTAAACCTGTGATAAAATCTATTGAAATATCCTCCCAACATTGACGTGGAATGGATAAAGGTTGTAGAAGACGAGGGGTCTTAATTGTCTCAACTTTACTTTTCTATCAAACCAAACATTCCGCCACAAAATTTTGAATATCACATTTAAAGCCATCCCAAAAACATTCTTTCTTCACCCTGTGGTAAGTTTTTAAAAAACTTGAGTGTCCTCCTAAAGGAGAAGTGTGCAATTCCAAAATAATCTTTTGTTTTAGTTGGGAATTATTACAAATATATAAGTGATCATTGTATCACAATGAATCATTTTTCCAGATCAATGTATCAGATGTACTAGGATCTTGCTGCAGCTTTTGAATGAGTGTCCACACTTCTTCATCCTTCTTCCGTTCATCCCTTGCTTCGGTTATCCAATCTGGTTGGATAATAGAAATGACACAAGGCAATTCTTCCACCTCTTCATTCTTTATTGAAAGTGCATCTGCAACAACATTTAGCTTCCATTTTTTGTAGATTATTTCAAATTCATAACCCAACATCTTTGTGACACATTTTTGTTGCTCTTCTAAAGATAGTCTTTATTCTAAAAAGTGTTTAGGACTATCATGATCATTTTTTATCTTGATTTGTCTTCGCATTAGGTAAGATCATCATTTCTTTATTGCATGTAGTATTTCAAACCCTTCCTTCTCATAAATATCTTTTTGTAAATAATTTCCTTTGATTGGATGAATTTCAAAAGCAATGAGTCTTCCTTCTTTCATTAAAACAACACCAATTCCATTTCTTGAGGCATCACATTCCACAATAAAGGTTTTTGTGAAGTATTGTGTAGCTAAGACTGGTGCTAAGCACATTGCCTCTTTAAGATGTTCAAAGGGCTTAGTTTCTTAAGAAGTCCATGAAAATACTTCTTTCTTCAATAATGATATTGGAGGTGCTGCTATTCTCCCATAATTCTTAACAAACTTGCGATAATACCTTGTTAACCTGAGAAATCCTCGCAACTACATTATGGTTGTGGGGATTTTCCATTCCATGATGGATTTAATTTTTTTAGGGTCTACCTTAACACCCTCGTGATATAAAATATGACCCAGATATTCCACCTCTTGCACTCCAAAGAAACATTTGGAGGTTTTTGCATATAATTATTTCTCGTCCAATAGTTTGAGCACCCTGTCAACATGTTGAACATGATCCTTCCAAGACATGTTGTAGATTAGTATATCATCAAAAAATACTAACACAAATTTTCTAAGGAAGGGTTTGAAAATGGAATTCATTAACCCTTGAAATGTAGAAGGTGAATTGGTAAGGCCAAAAGGCATCAATGAAAATTCATAATGACCCTCATGAGTTCAAGATGTTGTTTTTGAAATATCTTTAGTGTTCATTCTAATTTGACGATATCTTGAATGAAGGTCCAACGTGGTAAAATAAATTGCTCCATGTAATTCATCAATCACAAGAATGGGAAATTTATCTTTAATAGTGAGCTTATTGAGCTCCCTATAATCCTGACACATGCACCATGGTCCATCCTTATTGTGCACCAATACCACCGGAGCAGAGAAAGAACTTTGACTATGTTGAATTATACCAGCCTCTAACATTTTTTCAAACATACGTTCAATTTTTCTCTTTTGGAAATAAGGATATCTGTAAGGCCTAATGTTTGGAGGAACAATTATTAAAATTAAATGAATAGCATGATCATGATCATGAATAGGTGGGTGTACTTTGGGAGTTTCAAACACCTTGGAATGATTGTCCAAGACTTTTTGGAGATCTGGAGAAATAGATGATTTTGATGTTGGAACTTCTAGTGAGAATAATTGTGCAATTATGCCTCATTTTTATTTCTTTAGAAATCTTTTTCATGACATTATATTTCCCATCTTCCCCGCGATACGTCGTAGTTCAACTTCCTCTCCTTCCGAAAAAAATTTCAAGAAAATTTCTTGAAAATTAAAAGATACCATCCCCAAAGATTGTAACCATTGTACTCCTAGTACAACATCAACACCTCCCATTGGAATGGAAATCATTGGACTATTCAATACATATTCCACCATGGCTTGCTTGATATTATGGCATTTTCTAGAGAAATTTATAGTTTCTCCATTTTCAACCATCACTTGACATTCTGGTGCTGGGTATAGGAAGCAATTCAATTCCTTGGCTACCTTTCAATGAATAATATTATGGGTACTACCTGAATAAATCATCACTACTACCATTTTCTTCTTGATATTCCTTTCTATCTTGAGATTTTGAGTAGTGGTAATTCCTACCAATTCATTACATGATATGGTCAGACTGATTTATTCTTTCTCTAGGGTTGGTTCTTGGTGTATATCCTCTTCTTTTGATTTTTCTTGTTCATTTTCTTCCTCCTCTTCAAAATCTGTGTAAAATAATTTCTTCTCATCACACTTATGACCTTTAGTGTATTTTCTATCACAACTATAGCAAATCCCTTTTGCTATTTTTTCTTCCAATTGTTATGGTGTCAACCTTTTAGGTTGTGTAAGTCTAGGAGTAGTAACACTACCATATTTATAGATGTGAGTGGTGGGCTTCCTTGTCGCCATAATTTACATTCAAATTTTCTTGCCAACCTGAATACCTTCTCCAATGAATGAGGTTCCCAAAGTCGAACCTCATGTTGGATGTTATCCTTTAAAGTCCCTATGATGACATCAATCTTGTGCTCCTCTGGAATATCGTCTACCCTTATTTTCAATTTTTGGGAGTCTTCAATGTGCTCCACCACTGAACCCTTTTGTTTGATATTTATCAATTGGATAAATAAGGTGTTTCTCTTTGTATCCTCATAATGTGATATCATTTCCTCCAGAAAAATTGACCAAGTAACAATTTTTTTATGGGAAAAAAGTCATCGATACCATGCAAATGTATTTTGTTCTAAATATAAAGTTGCAATTCATACCTTTTGTGTGTTTTGCACATTATTGATATCAAAATATTTCTCCATCTATAGTATCCATGTTACAGGATCCTTGCCATCAAACTTCCTCATGTCGATCTTTGGAATATGGTGGGTCTTCAATCCAACATTAGAGTTTATGAAATCATGATTAACACTTATTTTGTTCTCATCATGAGTTTTCTCTACTATATTTCTTCCATTACAAATCATTTCTTGTATCAACCTTATCAACACTTTCTTCAAATCTCCCATGTCTACTTTTAGATCAGTCTTCATGTCTTACATGTTGTCTTTCATTTTTTCATCAATCTTAGCTTCCATGTCATCCATCTTAGCTTCCATGCCATCTTCCATGCCACCCATCTTAGCTTCCATTCCATTCTTTGAACCATCCATCATATATTCCATGCATTTCTTCAAACCATCTATATTATCTTCCACACATTTCTTCAAAACTTCCATTTCATTTTTTGTTGCTCTTTGTGAGAGTGAAATTTGGTGCACTTTCTCTTGTACTTTTGACATGTCATGTTGCACTTCTTCCTCTTCATGAGTCATAGTAGAGCCTTCTGAAGGCTTAACGGGTGTTTAATTCTTTTTAAGATGTAATTTTAGAACCCAATACTGATATCTATATTTCAATATTCCCTTGGAATCACTTCAAACTGATTTTCAAACAAGACTTATGCAATTTGAAAAAAAATACACACCTTTTCTTGCCTTTGAGGAACTTGATATTCAAACTGATTTATCTTTCAATTTCGAATCTTAAATATCTCATCTTCGGTCTTGTAGTAGCCCTCTTAATCATCTTTTGAATTCCACAGGTCTAGCCTGATTTCGATGCTTCAAGAAAAATTTATGCCCAATCTCCCACAATGACCTAATTATGGACTGATTAGGTAAAGCGAACTTGTACAATGTGCCACGTGCTATTGTTTCCTCCTTCATCTCTGAAATTGATAGTAAGTAAAGTAAATTCCATGTAATTTCGTCCAGCTTTTACATAATTCCAAGCTAATGCTAAAGGGGAGAGTTATGACGATTGTACCAAGGTCACCTCTTTTAGATGAAATTCGGGAGCCTGCGAAAACCCTAACTTCCATAGATAATATCTCCGAAAATATTGCGAACCAAGATCTGAAATTTTTACAAGAACTTCCTTAGGATATCAGCTTTGCGTGGTAAAAATTTCACCTTCTAAACCAAAGCAAAAAAAAATTTATAGCGAAAATTCCACAATGACCTATTTAGAGCAACGAAGCCCTAGAATCCAAAGCTCTGATACCAATTATTATGAAACCAACTCCAAAAATAAAATAAAATAGAGATCAACGCCTTAGAAGTAAGCCACTTCAAAGGGGAAACCTCCTTTACATTACATAAATGAACAATTCTTGGATGATAGAAATGACAAAACCTCCTTCTATATATAGGAGTCTATGGGGTCACAATACAATCCTAGCCGACCTAACACTAACAATGTAAGGGCACAATATTAACAATATTAGGGTTGTAGGGGTAAAGCAATAACAGTAAGGGGGCTACACTAAAAACAACAATGGAATACACTAGTAATATAGGGGCCTAACAGAGATTGAAATTGTGCCGGTGTATGCTTTTGAATTCTTAAATTAAACCTAGTTTTCAAAAAAAAGGATGGATATGCTTCTTTAAAATCATCTTCCAATTCCCAAGTTTCATGTTCTAGGCTGAAATATTTCCACTAAATTTTAACTTGGCCTATAACTCTATTCCATAGCATGACTTCCCTCTAGTCTAGTATGTGTATATGTTCTTCTAATAACTCTCCCTTTAGCTCTACCCATACAACATTCCAATCAATTATGTGGACTAGGTCATGTACATATTTCTTTAATAAATACACATGAAATGCATCATGAACTTTGATGATTGCTGGCATAGCAAGTTGATAAGAATTAGGCCTATCCTTGCTAACACTTTGAAAATTCCACCATATCTAGGTGAAAACTTAGAAAAATTACCAAGTATAAGATTACTCTTGTTAAGCTTCACTTTCAGATAAGTGTTTTCACTAACATTAAATAATTTTTCAACTATCTTCAAATGTTCATAACTCTTTTGTTGATCCTTTTTTTTTTTTTTAATTATGCTTCACCTACTTAACTATTTATATCATTTCCTTCAACATATTTGGTCCTAAAAAAAACTTATATTGTAGAAATTATACAACATGCATGTATATCTTGGATTCACCTGATCTAACAATGTACTAAAGTTAAATACTGAATCTCCTCTACAAATATTTTATGAAATTAAAACAAAATCTCTAATCACATGAACATCAAGAAAGATTAATCACATACAACACAGATAATTTCCTGGGGAAATCTTACACCTAAAAACCCCACTATCTTCTATTGTATATTAATCATGGATCACGAAACAATTACATACATAACTCTTCTCACAAGAGCCATCCAGTACTCAGCTAATTATCTCACACTGTCATATGCAAAACTGACCAACACATAGCCAACTCTCAGCTTCCAGAAAACCTTCCTTACTTGCGCAATACCTTATGGTAATGATCCCTAAAAGATAGGAATTATTTCTTGTCTTGACTGTGAAAGTATCATGGGCACTCCAATGGGTTTTTGGTTGCATGTGTACAACCCAATAATACTACAACTGATATTCAACTTCCCTTTCACCTAGAACTCAACTATGTATCCACTGGATCTGACATGCATGCAGCTAATAATAGTAAATCCTCAGTTGCATGTGAGATCATTGATTTTGAATTAATTAATATTTAATTCACTATATCTCTCACTAATTTATCTTCATTTACAACTAACACAACTAAGTTTAACTCACTTAACTAAGTTAAACTATTTACAACTTGCACTAACTCATGCACCACTACACTTCGAACTCAGTTACAACTATAATTGCTTTGCATGCCTCACTAGCTACCTCTAACTCGAAATCCACTAGCTAACTAAATTTATCACTTTCAGTTAAACTATTCAAGTCAAAATTGAGAATATATTACAGTTTAATGTCCATCTTAATTAGGGGATAACCAAAATAGACATGCACCCAAAAATAGCATTGTGGCCCCCACCCTAGTCTGGGTGCTTAATGAAACCAGGCGCTTAATGCACTAGGTGTGGGTGATGAATTTTATTTTTGAATCTCAACACTCCCTCCCAACAAGAAATGGATTATCCTTCACCTCAATCTTGTCTCTATGGTATTCAAATTTTCTCCTGGTGAGCACCTTCGTCAAAATATCTACATCCCGATGTTCTGTGGGAATGTGCTGAAGAAACATTATCATTATCTGAACACAATCTCTAAGATGATGGTACAAGATATCTATATGCTTGGACCTATCATGAAGCACTAGATTAATCGAGATTTTAATGCAACTCTGATTCTCATAATGAATCATTATCGGATCCATCTGAGAACCAAAAAAACCAACCAAGATCTTTCTCATCCAGATAGCCTCACATGAAGCTTGAATTGTTGCAATGTATTCCACTTCTGCTTAACTGAGTGCCACAGATCGTTGTTTCCTGTTGTATGAGGAAAGTGTTGTCGATCCAATGCTAAAGATCCCTCCTAATGTGCTCTTTCTATACGATGGACTGTCAGCCCAATCTGCATCCATGAAGCCATGCAGCTTCACTCCCTCTATTCTTCGTACCACAAACCATACTCTAATGTGCCCCTCAGGTATCTTAGGACATGCTTCCCAGACTTCCAAAAGAGCTTGGTAGGCTTAACCATAGCTTGACTCAGCTGGTTAACTACGTAGAAAATGTTTGATCTCATGTTCACTACATACATTAGTGAACCCACTAACTATGAGTAGATAATAGCATCCACTACCTCTCCAAAAGTAGCATCCTTTTACCTCCAATTTCCTAGAAGACGAGTATCCATGGGTTTGCAGCTGTCCATGTTAAGCTTACTCAGTATCTCCTTTGAATACTTTCCTTGAGACACAAAAATTTCACCATCCTGCTACCATATTTCCAATCGAAGGAAATAATGAAGGACTCCCATGTCCTTCATTCCAAGCTCCCTTGAAATATCCTCCTTGCATGAATGTATCAGCTGCTCATCACCAATCAAAATTAGATCATCAAAATAAAGAAAAATAATCGATAGCTTACCCTCAACCACAATCTACTACAGGTTTTCATCTGATTCGTTTTTGGTGAAGCCTAGTCCGGTGAAATAGTCATCTATCCGAGTGTACCAAGCACAGGGTGCTTTCTTCAGCCCTTATAGAGCTCTTTTGAGTTTGCACACATGTGACTCACTATTGAAGATTTCAAAAGATTTAGGTTGCTCTATGTACACCTCTTCCTCAATGATCCCATTGAGAAACACAGTTTTCACATCCATCTTATGAATGCGCTAACCCATCTACACTGAGAGTGAAAGGATGGATCTTATGTAAGAGTACCTTTCAAGAGGTGAAAAAGTCTCATCATAGTCTATCTCCTTGATCTGTGAGAATCCACGGGCCACAAATATGGCCTTGTATTTCAACACACTCCCATCAACAGCTTGCTTTAACTTGTAGATCCATGTCGATCCAACCACTGATTTGTCGACCAGTCTTATGACTATCTCCAATGCATTATTCTTGACAATGGAGTCATATTCCTCCACCATTGCATTAACCCAAGTTGGCTATTACATTTCTTCTTGAAAGGAAGATGATTTAGTCACAATACATTTTCTCATATGAGCCATGTATCTAGTAATTCGGTCAGGAGATTGTCTCTGTCTGCACTATGAAGTAGGGGCTCCTACATTCTCTGAAACATCAAGTCCCAATCTATCAGCTTCCATGGGCTCTGCATGAGTGCTTTCCTCCACTCCATCAACCTCCTCATATGGCTGATCCACATCTTGAGACTCATCTTTGGGAACCAATAGCTCCTCCTCTGCATGCAAGTCCAACACCCTCTCAAGGGACAACCGCATGGATTTCTAATCATCAAGTTTAATATATCGTCACACAATAGTCATTTTGATGTTTGACAAATACACGTGATAATTATGGGATGTTTTAGTGTACCCAAAAAAAATCCCAACCTCAGCTGTTGGTTCTAGCTTCTTCCTAGCGTCCTTAGTCATATGCACATAAACAGATGAGCCAAAAATCTTAAAGTGTGAAACACTAGGTTTCTTACTAGTGAAAGCCTCTTTAGGTGTACTCATACCAAGTACTCTATGACGACAACGGTTTTTCACCTATACCGCTATATTGCATCCTTCCACCCATAGATGCATCAGTATGTTTTGATCATGCAACATCGCTCGCGTTGCACCCACAATAGTTTTGTTCTTCCTCTCTGTGAGCCCATTCTATTATGGGTTATGAGGCTCTATGAGTTCTCTTTGAATTCATTCTTTGCTGAAGAAGTTCTTGAATTCATTAGAGATGTATTCTCCACCATTATCGCTACTAAGAGCCTTCACTTGCTTCCCCGACTCTTTCTCCACCAGTGCCTTAAACTCACAGAACTTAGATAATGTTTGATATTTCTTTTGCATGAAGAATATCCAGAACTTACGATAAAATTCATCAACAAATATTACATAGTACTTATGTTTTGTTGTTGAAGCAACCGAGAAAGGACAACACACGTCTGTGCAAACTCTCTCAAGGATCCCCAAAACTCAATTTTCCTTCTCATGAAAGGTTTCCTTTAAATATTTTCCCATAGTACATCCCTTGAATGTGTCTGATTATGAAAGTGTACTCTAGGAAGACCAGTAGAAATATATTTCATCAATGCTCCATGGTGAAGATGGCCTAATCTGTTGTGCCATAGTTTGCCCTCATCCCGACTCACCACTTGATCTACCTTGTCCATTATTTTTGCGCATCCATCTACCTCTAGCTTGTAGATATTATTAACTCAAATCCCTATCCTCTTGGATTTTCTCATTGTTTTATGTCGCAAGAAAGATTTTCCATCACTAAAAACAACATCATAGCCTCTATCCTCCAACATTGTGACTGAGACAAAATTTTTCTTCATACCTGGTACATGAATTAGATATTTTAATTCAAATGGTTTACCTAAATCCCTTTGAAAGGTAATGGTACCAATCCTAGTAGCACTGTATTGTCTCTCGTCTCCCATTTCAATATGCATCTGGAGATCTTTCTCCTCCAAGTCACTGAAAAGTTCCTTTCCTCCCGTCATGTGAAACGAAGAACCACTATCCAAATACCACACAGATCCCAATGCACTGTACACCATGCATGAGATCAATGAGAATTCAAGCTCAAATTATGAGGCAAGGGCCTCACCAGCTGTAGATCCTCCATCCTTCTTGTTCTTCTTCTTTTGTGGACAGTTAGTAGAAAAATTCCCATGCTCGTGACAATGAAAACACTTCACCTTGGACATGTCCTGCTTCTTTCCATTCTTGGACTCAGATTTAGAATGGAATTTCTTCCCCTTCCCCTTCCTCGCCTTGGCTGCCAAAGCACAATCCTCTTCATCCTCATTCTTAGATGAAGATCCATCTCTAGTGTTTTGTCTGAACTTCTCCTGCACCAAATCTGACCATATTCGTTCCCAATCTGGCAAATTTTCCCTTCCATTTATAAATTCTTGATAACTATGCCAACTGTTGGGAAGTCCTAGAAGAGCTAAGCTCACAAAATCATCACTAGCAACTGTTATTCCAACACTCCCTAGTTCATCACGACATTGGAAAAACTTTGTTAGATATTTTGGAGTCGTGTCGCCCTTTTCCATCTTGATATTCCTAAATTTATCTTTGAGTGCCAATTTCCTATGGTCGCTGTTGCTTCAGAATAAATCCATCAAAGCATTCTACATTGCATATGGTGTGTCTTTCCCATGGAGGCTTGAGATAATGTGGTCTCGTACTCCCTCCAACAGGATACTCCTTACCTTTTCCACTTTCTTTTTCCATGCATCAAGATTTGCATCATTTGTCACATCGGGTTCAAGAACATCAGTGTCAATGAATTCCTTTAAGCCATTTTCTTCAAGTAATTCCTCCATCTTGTCCTTCCAAGCAATATTGTTCGAGCTTCCCTCGAGTGCATACTCTAACCTCAAACCATTGAAAGCCATTTCGATCTTGAATCAGTTGTAGCACCAAGAAACTCTTTCTGCAAATTCTAATTCTATCCAATCACAAACTCAACTCCTGCTTCACTTCTGCAATTTCTTGTGCTCTGATACCATGTAGAAATTATACAAAATGTACGTATATCTTGGATTCACCTGATCTAACAATTTAATAAACTTAAATACTAAATCGCTTCTACAAATCTTTTGCGGAATTAAAAACACAATCACTAATCACATGAACATGAATAAAGATCAATCACACAAAACACAGATAATTTATCGTGGAAAGCTTACAGCTAAAAACCCCAATATCTTCTATTTTATATTAAGCATGGATCATGAAACAATTACATAAAAAACTCTTCTCACAAGAGACCTCTAGTACTCAGCTAATTGTCTCACAATGTCATATGTAAAAATAACCAACACAGCCAATTATCAGTCTCCAGATAGCCTTCCTTGTTTGCAAAATCCATTATGGTAAAGATCCCTAAAAGATAGGACTTCTTTCATGCCTTGACTGCGCAAGTATCATTGGAACTCCAATGGGTGTTTGGTTGCATGCAAGCAACCCAAAAATCCTAAAACTGATAGTCAACTTCCCTTTCACCTAGAACTCAACTGGGTCTCCATTGGATCTGACATGCATGCATCTAATAATAGTAAATCGTCAATTGCATGTGAGATCACTGGTTGTAAATTAATTAATACTTAATTCACTAGATCTCTCACTATCGTATATTCAGTTACAACTAGCACAACTGAGTTTAAATCACTTAACTGAGTTAAAATATTTACAACTTATACTAACTCATGCACCATTGCACTTCGAACTCTGTTACAACTAGAATTAATCTGCCTCACCAACTACCTCTAACTCGAAATCCACTAGCAAAATGAATTTATCACTTTTAGTTAATTGATTAAGACTATATTACAGTTTAACGTCCATATTAATTAAGGGATAGCCAAAATAGACATGCACCAAAAAATAGCGCTGTGGGCCCCACCCTAGTCTGGGTGCTTAATGCACTAGGCATGGGTACTGAATTTTCTTGTTGAATCTCAACACATATTCAGGATGTTACCAACATTAAGGAACTTTACACCATCTCACATAAATTACCTCAAAAGGATTCATCTTTAATTAAGCTTGATAACCATTTGTTGAACCTCAAAACCGTTCTTAATTTGACATCATTTTCCATCATTTCTTCTCCCTTTTCCAGAAATCCATAAACTCAATTTGTGATAATTGACATATTTTACAACTGAGAAGGAATTTATATGATCTCTACTTTATATTATAATGTTTCTTATTATTTAGATGAATTTTTGTAATTAGCTATGGAATTCATGCAATTTTGTAGCTAAAATCTGTTTTTGCAGCCACCATTATTGTTTGACACGTTTCAAAAAGAAAATGAGGAATCAGGTCATATGGGTAGCTTTGAAATGGTCCACACATGGATTGTATCCTACTTACTAGTTTGAATTGAAGAAGGAATCATGCCTACACTCGCGGCCAAAGATCAGTTAAGGAACAAGATCAGTGGACGAAGACTCTCGATTTTGTCTTACATAGAAAATTGAGAGAAAGCCATGAAGACTTTGCTTCTAAAGAGACTTATAGACTTAGTTTTATTATGATTTTGATAGGTGGAATTTTCTTAGACATTTAACTCAATAACCTATATAAATACCAATCTGTTGAAACTGGGAATAAGTTGAATTTTGTGATAATACCGTGTTATTCCTTCAAACTTCGTTTTTTGATAATAAAGAAGACCAGTTCAAATCACAGATGCATAGATATTCTAAGCAGATTTGACACTCATTATTTTGTAAAGGGCCCCTGCATGAAAGGGATGTTTTATAGTTTTATTGTAGTTTAGTTTACTGTCAATTTCATAGTTTAATTTCCTATTTATTTATAGTTAATTTTGCATCAATTCATAACTATACTATCGTTATTTCATAGTTATATTGTCATCGATTTATAATTTAATTTCTCATTTTTTCATAGTTTAATTTCATGTCAACGAGTTTCTGAATCTTTTCTGAATTATTTATTTACATTTACAATTGACTGTTAGATCTTGTGCTCGCCTTAATCATCTCATGAATTTGACTCTGTCATCTTCCAATTGAATATATTTGTGCATTTTATTATACAAAAACCTTAGGATTTAATATTAATAATGTTTTTGTGCACAATAGATACTCTGTCATTTCTTTCTTCCCTTAGTTAAATTTGATTTCAATCAGCACAATAGTTTAATTTCATAGCAGTATAATTTATGCTTTCATTCCATGGAATGTAGAATAAAATTAGATTAAATTTCTCTTTCAGTCATTCTTAGATTTAAAACTAGGACAGAGTTAGATTAGAATTTTGATTTGATTATTCTTAAAGTAGATTACATGCTCTGTTTTTATAGAATTAATGCTTTCAATGGATAAGGTAGAATATGGTTTCATTTTATCATGTTTATTAATATAATTCAATCAGATTTAGAATAATGTTTTTTTAAAATAATGAATCAATTTAATTAGATATTTTCCATAGATGTTTTTTCTCCCTCAAATAGTCTAACATAGCTTAGATTTTAACCATTCAAATTTTGATTTATTTTTATGCAAAATAGAATAGTTAATTAACATTTCCTTTTCTTTATTATTTAATATTAGGTTTTCATCATTATATTTTATTTAGAATTAGTTGTTCATTAGCATTTAAAGATTTCATTAGAAGTTTAGATTCCATTCCTTAGATCAATTTTAGTTCTTAACTTTAGGCATAAAAAATAAAACCCCCCAAAACAATATCTAACATACACAACAAAGTAAGAAATAAGGTCATCTAAGCATATATAGTGCACCACACTTCATCAGATTACTAACCTCGGTCGGTGATTTATGATAGAAATTTAAGACATTAAATTGAATAAACATTTTGGTGTCTTTACCAGGGAAGTGTAATTAGGAAACCTTATTTCTTACATCTAAAAAAAATATATTGATGTGTGTAGAGAAAGAGACTCTAGGGGTAGATTCATAGCTCGAGGTAGAAGTTTGATTCCAGAAACACCACTCACTCCACCAAGACTACGAAGTGCCACACCACCATCTCAAACTCATATTCCATTTTTCACTACAAGACATAGATT
The DNA here is from genome assembly GCA_034641835.2 of Pinus albicaulis. NCBI lineage: Eukaryota > Viridiplantae > Streptophyta > Pinopsida > Pinales > Pinaceae > Pinus > Pinus albicaulis. The sequence continues at coordinate 419,686,364 of CM076580.1, read as the reverse complement.
CCCTAAAGTCTTAAGGTCAGAAATCCAACCAGGAGATTCTCCAACTTCATCTACTAAGGCAGTCCTAGAAGAGGAAGATCCTAGATCTCCAACAAAAATATTAACCTTTTTCACCTCTATAGGAGAACATATTTTAGCTCAAGAGTTATAAATATCGAGTGAGAAAGAGGAAGAAAATTTCTCCAATATACCATTGATAAAAGAACCAAGGGAAGAATAAATAACTCTATAGTTAGAAACTGCATTAGCTCTGACGAATCTACAATGGCGGGAGAGGGAGAAGGAGAAGGAGAAGTTCTCAATGGAGATTCCGTAAGAATAGGAGGAGGAAGAAGGTGTGGAGGACAAGGTGGAGTACAAGGTAGAGGAAGAGGAGACCCTAACTATTTTGGATTTTCTATAGTTGATGAGGATACAAATGCCACAATGAAAAATATTTCACCTTCCATCCTTCTCAATTTCCATGGAATAAAGAGTGAAGATCCTGAAACATTTTTATTTGAATTTTAAGTCTTATGTAGATCATAAGACTACTTACAAGACTCTAAAATATTAAAGCTATTTCCTGCAACACTCAAGGGTGCAAATTTAAAATGGTTCATGGGTTTGATAACACAATCTATCAGGACATGAGATGAGATAAAAAGTACATTTTTACAAATATATCTGGATTATTATACACCTATTAATAGGAAGGATGAATTATTTCAAATGATGCAAAAAGAGGATGAAAAGTTGGAAGACTTAATTGAGAGATTCAGTTACATTTTAAAAAGAGATAAAATGGAAAACTTAGATCAAGATACTTTAAAATCTCTCTCGTTGAAATCCATTAGAGATGAATGGATAGATATTCTCAACATGATGGGAATGGGAGATATCTCTTAGCTACCATTACCTAAAATCATTGAATTATGCATTCATCTTTCGAGAGGAAAATAAAAAACTGCGAAAAATAGAAGATACCATATTCTCTCTAGAGTGAATAATTTGCAAATGGAATAGTAAGTAGGGTAGAAATTGGAAATATTCTTAATGAATTTAAAACAAACATCTTAGGGATTCTTAGTGAACAAATAGACACCCTAAAATTACAAAATAAGCAGAAAGTTGAAACAGGGTCCTTAGCTATATTCTGTCCTAAATGTAGAAATAAGCATGCCTTAAGAGAATGTCCTCTTGATGTAAATGTCACAAAGATTTGTGTTATTTGTGCGGAAAACCATGAAACAAAAATATGTCTGTCTATACCAGGTCTTAAGGTTGTTTTCCAAGAAGAAGTAGCTCCACAACCATTAGAACCTCTTTTTTTTATCTCTATAAGACCATGGCAAGGGCAACAAACTCAAGGTTTTAATAATAAAATGTATAACAATCCCCCACCAAACAATAGGAATTCATCATGGAAACAACATTGGTCCCAACCTCAACCTTGGACACAAGGGATGAAAAATCCTTATGGTAGATACTCTCGGTATCACTAGTATCCACAATCCTATCCAAACTATCCTCCCCAACATTTTCCACAACATAATCAACAACTCCAATTCCAAAATCATAACCCACAACTTTAATTACCATTTCCACAAAGACCAAATCAACTACCTACCCAACCATTACCAAACCCAAATAATGAAAATTCTGAAACTGCTTATAACATAGAAGGATAAAATTTTCCAGCTTATATGCTTACTCCACTAGATCTTAATAATGTCCAACTTAGATCTGGTAGGATATTAGAAAGTAAAAAGCCTTATGTTGGTATTTAAGAAAAAGATGATCTTGATGAAGAAATTTCTCTATAGAAATAAATAAATAAATAAATAAAATAAAATAAATATGGAGAAGGTACACCCCTTCAACAGAATCAAAATTTTGAAAATGAAAAATAGGAAAATCCAATAAACTCAACTCATATCATAGAGAAACCTTCAGCATCTATTTCTAACCCTCCTTTTCCTGAAATATTACAAATCTCTAAAGGGATAGAAAAACAAATTTTTTTCCTAACTATGATTTTCTAGATGAATTTAAAAATGTTTGTATCAAAATCCCTTTGTTATAGTCCATTAAAGAGATTCCTATTCTAGCTAAAACAATAAGAGAGTTGAGCATGAAAAAATTAGGAAGAAAAACAAAATAAGTAAAATGGATTCAGTTAGTAGGAAAAATTGATGACATTATGACGAGAAAATTTTCCATACAAAATTATTTGGACCCAAGAAGTCCAGTTTTAAAAACACATATCAATGGTATTGAGATTTGAAATACATTGATTTACTTAGGAGCATCCATAAACATCATGAGAAAACAAAACATGGAAAAACTTAGGCTTCCAAACCTTCAGTATACACCAACGTTACTACAATTAGCACATAGATCAGTAATCAAGCCAGATGATGTATTATAATACATATATGTGTCCTTAGACTCTAGGGAATATCCAGTTGACCTCATGATCTTAACTCCCAAGAACAACCTAGGGGGACATCCATTAATTTAAGGAAGAGCTTGGTTAGTTGCAATTGATGCTTTCATTAGTTGTACATCTGGTGATATGTTTATTTTTTATGGTAATTCAACAAAGAAATTCACTCTACATCCTCCAGCAAAAAAAACCACAGAAATAGAAAATGAAGAATGGATGGATGATCACAATGATATACAACCTCTCTTTACTATTTCTCATATTAGTGAAGAAAGTCAAATTTTAAATTCAATACAAAATTTTGAAACATATTCACAATGTGAAGATGAGCATAATTTTGAAGAAAAATGCAGTATTGAATGCTTTTGATATAGAAAAATTTCTTTATATTCTATGGAAGAGTTTGGTAACTCTGTAGTTGAAATATTTCTAGGAAAATCTTTAAACATAAACAAAAGCTTGGAGAAATTCCAACAAGAAGAGTTAATCAAAACATTGCAAAAACATTATTCTGCATATGCATGGGAGTACACTGACATGAAGAGAATTAATCTTGAGACTTGCATACATCATATCTACATTGAGAAAAACTATATGCCTATCATACAAACTCAAAGAAGGATGAATCCTAAAATTAGGGAAATTGTGGAAGAAGAATTGCAAAAATCGTTGAATGCAAACTTCATTTATCAAATTTCAAACAATCAGTGGGTTTCTCCCTTGGTGATTGTACCTAAAAAGAATGGTAAATGGAGGGTATGCATTGATTATCGAGAATTGAATAAGGCTACTCTAAAAGATCATTTCTCATTGCCTTTGATAGATCAAGTATTGGATACATTAACAAGTAAGAAGTATTTCTCATTCCTAGATGGTTTTATTGGTTACAATCAAATTCAAGTAGCACCTGAAGATCAAGACAAAACCACAATCACCTGTCCATGGGGAACCTATGCTTACCGACTACTTCCTTTTAGATTGTGAAATTCACCTTCAACATTCCAAATGGTAGTATTAGGAATTTTCTCTGATCTAATCATGATTGTGTGGAAGTATATATGGATGATTTTTACAGTTTATGGAAATTCTTTTGAAGAGGCTCCTCAAAATTTGGAAAAGGTTCTTAAAATATTTAAAAAAGAAAATCTTTCACTAGGTCATGAAAAGTGATTTTTGATGTTTTCTGAAGGAATTGTTTTAGGACATCACATTTCAGGGGATGGAATTAAAGTAGACTCATCCAAAGTTGAAGTCATCTCCAAATTGTCAATTCCAAATTGTCAAAAGGATGTTAGAATATTTCTAGGTTTTACAGGGTACTATAGAATATTTATAGAAAAATTCACTAAAATTGCATCCCCACTCTTCAAATTACTTACCAAATATTGTGAATTTTGTTGGAATCCTGATTTCCAATTGGCATTTGAAACTTTAAAAGAAAAAATATTTGAAGCACCCATCTTAAGAGGACCAAATTGGAAAATACATTTTCATATTTCAACATATCATTTAGATACAGCTCTAGGCATTGCATTAGGACAAAAATATTTGATCCCCTATGCCATCTATTACACAAGTAAAAATTTGACTCTTGTTGAGTTAAATTACATTGTTACTGAAAAAGAGTTTCTAATTATTGTCCATGCTATTAACAAGTTTAGACACTACATCACTGGCTATGAAACCTTTATTCACACATATCATTTTGTAATTAGGTATTTAATGAAGAAATCTATCAATAATGGTAGAATCACAACATATTTATTACTCCTATAAGAATTTAACATCACCATTCTAGACCGACCATGAAAAAGAAACACATTTACTGATTTCTTGTCTATAATTCAAAACAATAATAATGATACTTGAGTAGAGGATACTTTTCCTAATGAATATCAGGCTTTGCAATATCTGCTAAATCTCCATGGTTTGCAGACATTGCTAACTATCTAGCTATAGGAAAATTACCAGCATACTTATTTCCTAGAAAAAAGAGAAAAATAATTCAAAAAAGTGCATTATACTCACGGATTAATGATGAATTGTATAAAACAGGTCTAGGTCTCATCATTAGAAGATGTGTACAAGAAGATGAAATCCCTGAAATTTTGAAGGCATGCCACGATGAACCTTGTGGTGGAAACTTTGTTGATAAGAGGATTGCCTATAAAATCCTTCATCTGGGATATTAATGGCCATCCATATTTAAAGATGCCAAGGAGTATGTCAAAAGGTGTGACAACTGCCAGAGAATGGGGAAACATCTTCCTATAGATGAAATGTCTTTACAACCTCAGGTAATCATCGAACCTTTTGAGAAATGGGCCCTGGATTTTGTTGGACCAATCAATCCACCATCTAAACAAAAGTTGTACATTATGGTTTGCACTGATTATGTCACTAAATGGGTAGAAGCTAAAGCACTTTATTTTTCTAATGAAAATGTTGTAGTTTCATTTCTCTTTGAGGATATTTTCACTCATTTTGGTGTCCCAAGGGAGATTGTGACAAATCAGGGATCTCAGTTTACATCCAAGATGGTGCAGAGGATTATGGATGAATATAAGATCAAACATAGAAAGTCTACTCCATATCATAAATAGGAAAATGGACAAGGGGAGTCCACCAATGAAGTGATCAAAGAAATCCTCACAAAGATTGTACATCTACATAGGAAGGATTTGGTAGATAGGATTTTTGGAGCCTTATGGGCCCACCAGACTACATGGAGGAATAAACATGACATACTCCCTATGAACGTATTTATGGGAAGCAAGTCTTGTTTGCAATAGAATTTCAGGTCAAAACCTTCAAGATAGTAGTCAAATTGGGACTTAATTTATCAGAAGCCCAAAAGCGCAGAATGGAGCAAATTAATGAGCTTGATGAGATAAGGCAAGATGCAGTTCAAAAAACAAGCCTAGCTTAGAAACAAAGATCCAAATAGCTTGACAATTATATAAAAGAAAGAAAATTTCAAGCAGGAGATTGGGCACTTTTGTTCGATTCAAAGTTCAAAGACTTCCAAGGAGAATTTTAGACTCATTGTCTTGGGCCTTATGAGATCGAAAATGTATTTGAAAATCGAGCAGTCGGGATAAGGAAAATTGATGATGAAAAGGTACCTCTTCTTGTGAATGGAAATTGACTAACGGTCTATCATAAACCTATTACAAAAGAGGAATTTATCAAAAAAATTCAAGACAATACTGATATGAAGTTGGTGAAGAAGAATCCTCTTCTTCCCCCACAAAGTATTTTTAATTTTCATATATATATAGCAATTGTATATGTTTGAAAACCAATCAATGATTGGCATCCTTATACAGAAAATGCAAGATGAAAATCGGAGTCATCTCTGACATCTTATATTTTCTCCCATTTAAAAAAAAAATCCCAACATCTTTGTTCCCTTTATTTTTCTGAAGCAATATAAGAAGTAGCTACAAAATTTCTAAATTTCTATAGCTCTCAAAATAATCTACAATTGTCATCACCTTCTATAGCTCTATTACAATTTTACATCCTATTGAAGTATAACATACTGAACAAAAGAAATTGAAGACTCCATTGAAGACCATGCTAAAAATACAGCTGAGGAATCAGCACAAAAATAAGATCAACAAAGGTCGGTATGTTACAAAATTTGTTTAAATAATAAGGTCCAAAAACATTATTATATATAATCTATATCATCATATCTTTCCACCTCAATTTATCATCATTAAACTGATTGTACTCAGATTCACATCAAAATTCCATAATTCAACCACCTCATCCATATCACAACCCATAACGATCAAGACTTATTTCATCCATTAATGATTAACGGTCATATCTCATTCCGTAACCCACTTACTCACGTTCCTAAAACATCGCCCGAATATCTATTTTACCTACACGTCTCTACAAACTCCTTTCGACACCCTTAACTCAGAGCAAAACCCTCAATCCACCTAGTCAAAGAGAAAATTTATAAAGGTGAAACTCCTTTTGACAGGGACATGGGTTTAATAGTGAGAACTGAACCTATGGGAGAAAAATTCATGGACGGTTGTCCACAGATGAAGGAAATTCTATAGAAGGTGCGATGGCTCCAGTTCATAGAGAAGTTCGATGGGTTCACAAAGGAGGTCACCAAGTAATTTGTAAGAGCCTTCAATGGGACAAAGGTCAAAATTGGGGACATAAAGTTTTCGGTGACAGAGGCCTTTATAGCTAAAGCCACAAAACTTTCGAAATTTGATGAAAGATGGTTCAAGAATATGGAAATTCATGGCTAAGAATGGAATATTTTTCTGAAGAATTTTGGTATGGACACTACTATTTTTAAGAAAAGAATTCCCAGTACAACACTCAAAAAAAGATGGAGGAACATGTTGTTAATTATAATAAAAAATTGTTGCTTCCAAGGATATATTTGGGTGTATTTTTCTCTACCATGCCAGACTATTAATGAATTTCCTAGAGGATGGAGAAATAATCCTTCCATACTTCCTACTGAACAGCTTAAAGAAAATGTCAGCAAATGTGTAGAAAAGGGTCAAAATTAAATACAATACCATGCATCATCATGGATTGATAAATATACTCATTGAATTTCATTTAAAGAGTACAGGACACTTCTGGGAAATTTTCCTAATCGTAAATCATTTTTAGGAAGAAGCACTAGGATAACTTAAGGATGAAAAAACCAAAAGAAGTAGAAGGAGAAAGGTTGATACTTGCAATGAAGAAAAGTCTTCAACTCAACCACAAAAACAAGAAGAATAAATCGCCATTGTATAATTATTGAAGAATAAGAAACGGAGTGGGGTAAAAATGAGAGGTAATGCAAAAGAAAAGGGAAATGTTACAAAATTGGAAATTTTAAGCCCTTCACAACCAAAGAGAAGCTCCAGACTTTCTAAACCCTTGAGGAATACATCTCCATGGGAAGCAGAGTTTGTTAATTTTGATGAAGAGCCTCAATTACCATCGCCCATTACTCCCTCTCCTATACACAGTCCTATACATATTCCTATAAACAGTCCAAGTAGAAGGACCCCGGAAATTGACGTGACACAGCAAGAGATTTATGACCACATTAATTCCTTGGAGAAGAGACATGTAGAAGAAAATCCAAGTGTTTAAGAGTAGCCTATCAGTCCACAGGAACCTCTAGTGAACACCTTAAAGCAAGAAATATATGAACTAGAGATATTGAACAGGCACATCAAGAAAGAAAATGAATCTCTGAAGGAACATAATCACTTGGAAAAGGTCACAGTGACAATATTATCCTACATGTTGGGCTATGGTATAAAAATAACATGAAACTGAAGAAAAGAAATATCTTTCTAAACAAGAAAGTCATCAGCTTAAAGTACAAACTCCTCATGAAGAAACCAAGAATGGAAATCACTTCAAGGTAAAGAAAGAAGAGGAAGTTGGATGTACTTGCAGAGGTATCACAAAAAATGCAGTAGAAGGTGAAGGCTCACAATTTTTGAAATTTCATGAGGACATGCAATGGTATCTTAGTGGGGGTATTTTGAACCTCAAAACTGTTCCTAATTTGACATCATTTTCCACCATTTCTTCTCCCTTTTTCACAAATCCATAAACTCAATCAGTTATAATTGACATATTTTACAGCTGAGAAGGCATTTAGATGATATCTAATTTATATTATAATGTTTCTTATTATTTATATCAATTTCTATAATTAGCTACAGAATTCGTGCAATTCTGTAGCTAGCCTTTGTTTCTGCAACCATCGTTATAGTTTGACAGGTTTGAAGAAGAAAATGAGGAAGCGGGTCATACAGCTAGCTTTGAAATGGTCCACACATGGATTGTATCCTACTTACCTATTCTAATTGAAGAACGAATCATGTCTACACTCACGGTCAGAGATGATCAGATGAAGACTCTTTATTTTCTCTTATGTAGAAAATCGAGAGAAAGCCATGAAGACTTTGCTTCTAAATTGACTTCTATCCTTAGTTTTATTATGATTTTCATAGGCATAATTATCTCAGACAGGTAACTCAAAACCCTGTATAAATACTGGTCTGTTGAAACTAGGAATAAGTTGAATTTTGTGATAATACTATGTTACGCTTTCAAATTATATTTTTGCTAATAATTTTATGAAACCAGCTCCAAAAATAGAAGAAAAGAGAGATCAACGCCTTAGAAATAAGCCACTTCGAGGGGGAAACCTCCTTTGCATTACATAAATTAACAATTATTGGATGATACAAATGACAAAACCTCCCTTCTATATATAGGAGTTCATGGGGCCACAATGTAATCATAGATGACCTAACAATAATAATGTAAAGGCACAATTATAACAACATGGGGGTTACATGGATACAACAATAACAATAAGGGGGTTACACTAACAACAATAAGGGACTATACTAGTAATATAGGGACCTAACATGCACCTCTTCTTCAAAAAAGTGTTGTCCTCAACACTTGAGTAGCTCTGAGTGCTTCTGTATAAAACTCTCATCCTCCCATGTAGAATCTTCAGTGGGTAAGTTCTTCCATTTGATGTTCCATTTGATGAGATACTCTGAAATTTATCGATTTCTAGCTGTCGAGTTCTTGTTTCTGTCACTGCTTCAGGTTCCAATATGGTTTTTCCTCCCTAATCAAGTTGTGGAAATATTGTTTGAACTAGAATTTTGTCCCATATAACCTTCTTTAAGCATGAAACATGGAAAACTAGATGCACTCGCAAAGAAGGAGGAAGCTCCAACTTGTATGCCATAGTACCAATCTATTGCAACATCTTGTAAGGACCATAGTAATTTCGTGATAATTTATTATTCTTCTTAGCTTGCTTGAGGTAAATTTGTTTGTATGGTTGTGGCCATAAAAATACCTAGTATCCTAGATCAAAACTTCTCTCACTGTGATGTTGATCTCTTTGTTGTTTCATTCGATTTTGTGCCAAATTTAAGTTGTCCTTTAAGATTTGGAGAAATTCTTGTCGATGCTCGATGTGATCTTCCACTTCTTGAACCCTAGAATTTTCCCTTAAAAAAGATGTGATGGACAGTGGATGATATCCATAAAGTGCCATAAATGGGGTCATTTTTGTTGCAGAATGAAAGGAAGTGTTATACCATCATTCAGTGAGAGGTAACCACTAGACCCATTATGCTTGATTATCAGATACAAAACAACAAAGATATCCTTCCAAAAATTTATTCACTATCTTATTTTGACCAGATTGAGGATGATAAGATGAGCTATGAGCTAGTTGAGTACCCAAATAAGAAAATAATTTCGTCCAAAAAATTCCTATAAAAATGGGATCTCTAACACTTACAATAATCTTCGGGTTTCCATGTAGCTTTTGAATTGTTTCCGTAAATGTAGTAGAAACTATACATTCTTTAAATGGATGATATAATGCACAAAAGTGTGCATACTTTGTAAGTATATCAACTACCACCATGATGACACTCTTTTCTTTGGATTTAGGTAAGCCTGTGATAAAATCCATTGAAATCTCCTCCCAACGTTGACTTGGAATGGATAAAGGTTGTAGAAGCCCTGAGGTCTTAATTGTCTCAACTTTATTTTGTTGGCAAACCAAACATACCGCCACCAAATTTTAAATATCAGATTTAAGGCCATCCCAAAAAAATTCTTTCTTCGCCCTGTGGTAAGTTTTTAAAAATCCCGAGTGTCCTCCTAAAGGAGAAGTGTACAATTCCAAAAGAATCTTTTGTTTTAGTTGGAAATTCTTGCAAATATATAAGCGAATTTTGTACCATACGGAATCATTTTTCCAACTAAATGTGTCATATGTACTATGATCTTGCTGCAACTTTTGAATGAGTGTCCACACTTCTTCATCCTTCTTCCATTCATCCCTTGCTTCAATTATCCAATATGGTTGGATAACAGAAATGGCACAAAGCAATGCTTCCACCTCTTCATCCTTTCCTGAGAGTGCATCTGCAACAACATTTAGCTTCCCATTTTTGTAGATGATTTCAAATTCATAACCCAAAATCTTTGTGACCCATTTTTTCTTCTCTTCTGAAGATATTTGTTGCTCCAAAAAAAATTTAAAACTATCATAATCAGCTTTTAGGTATGATTACATTGAAGTGTCTTCCCATTAGGTAAGGTCTCCATTTCTTTACTGCATGTAGTATTGCCAACATTTCCTTCTCATAAATAGCCTTTTGTAAATACTTTCCTTTGATTAGACGACTTTCAAAAGAAATGGGTCTTCCTTCTTGCATTAAAATAGCACCAATACCATTTCTTGAGGTATCACATTCCACAATAAAGGTTTTTGTGAAGTGTGGCATAGATAAGACTGGTGCTAGGCACATTTCCTCTTTATGATGTTCAAAGGCCTTAGTTGCTTCAGGAGTCCATGAAAATGCATATTTCTTCAATAATTTTGTTAGAGGTGCTGCTATTCTCCCATAATTCTTAAAAACCTTGCGATAATACCCCGTTAACCCAATAAATCCGCACAACTGCTTTACAGTTGTGGGTACTCTCCATTCCTTAATGGCTTTAATTTTTTTAGGGTCTACCTTAACACCCTCCTGAGATACAATATGACCCATATATTCCACCTCTTGTACTCCAAAGAAACATTTGGATGTTTTTGCATATAATTATTTCTCCTCGAATAGTTTGAGCACCTTGTCAACATGCTGAACATGATCCTTCCAAGACCTGCTATAGATTAGTATATCATCAAAAAATACTAGCACAAATTTTCTAAGGGTGGGTTTGAAAATGGAATTCATCAACCCTTGAAATGTAGAAGGTGCATTGGTAAGGCTAAAAGGCATGCCAAAAAATTCATAATGACCCTCATGAGTTCAAAATGTTGTTTTTAGAATATCTTCAGTCTTCATTCTAATTTGATGATATCCTGAACGAAGATCCAACTTGGTAAAAAAATTTCTCCATGTAATTTATCTAATAACTCATCAATCACAGGAATGGGTAATTTATCTTTAATAGTGAGCTTATTGAGCTCCCTATAATCCTGACACATGCGCCATGGTCCATCCTTATTGTGCACCAATACTACTGGAGCAGAGAAAGAACTTTGACTATGTTGAATTATACCAGCCTCTAACATTTTTTCAAACATACGTTCAATCTCGCTCTTTTGGACATAAGGATATCTGTAAGGCCTAATGTTTGGAGGAACAATTATTGGAATTAAACGAATAGCATGATCATGATCACGAATAGGTGGGAGTCCTTTGGGAGTTTCAAACACCTTGGAATTATTGTCAAGGACTTTTTGGAGATATGGAGAAATAGATGATTTTGATGTTCGAACTTCTAGTGAGCATAATTGTGCAATTACACCTCATTGTTATTTCTTTAGAAGCTTTGTCATGAAATTAGAGCTTATTATCTTTTCTAGATTCCCTGCAATACCCCGTAATTTGATTTCCTTTCCTTCCAAAAAAAAAATTCAAGAAAATTTCTTGAAAATTAAAAGCTACCATCCCCAAAGATTGTAACCATTGTACTCTTAGTACAACATCAACACCTCCCATTGGGATGGAAATCATTGGACTATTCAATACATATTCCCCCATGGCTATCTTGATATTATGTAATTTTCTAGAGAAATTTATAGTTCCTCCAATTTCAACCATCACTTCACATTCTAGTGTTGGGTAAAGGAAACAATTCAATTCCTTGGCTACCTTACAATGAACAAAATTATGGGTACTACCCGAATCAACCAACACTATCACTTTTTTCTTCTTCATATGTCCTTCTATCTTGAGAGTTTGATGAGTGGTAATTCCTAAAAATGCATTACATGATATGGTCGGACTCATTTCTTCTTCTTCTAGGGTTGGTTCCTGTTGTATATCACCTTCTTTTGAAGTTTCTTATTCATTTTCTTCCTCCTCTTCACAATCTATGTAAAATAATTTCTTCTCAGCACACTTATGACCTTTAGTGTATTTTCTATCACAACTGTAGCAATGCCCTTTTTCTATTTTTTCTTCCGATTGTTGTGGTGTCAACCTTGTAGTTTGTGGGAGTCTAGGAGTAGCAACACTTCCATCTTTATAGATGTGCGTGGTAGGCTTCCTTGTCGCCATAATTTTACATTCAATTTTTCTTGCCAACCTGAATGCCTTCTCCAATGAATCAAGTTCCCAAACATGACCTTCATGTTGGATGTTATCCTTTAAAGTTCCTATGAAGACATCAATCCTATGTTACTCTAGAATATCAGTTACCCTTATATTCAATTTTTGGAGGTCATCAATGTGCTCCACCACTAAACCCTTTTGTTTTATATTTATGAATTGGCTAAACAAGGTGCCGCTCTTTGTATCCTCATAATGTGCTATCATTTCCTCCATAAAAATTGACCAAGTGACAATTTTTTTATGGGAGCAAAGCCATTGATACCATAAAAATGTATTTTTTTCTAAATGTAAAGTTGCAATGCGTACCTTTTGTGTGTTTTGCACATTATTGAGATAAAAATATTTCTCCAATTGTAGTATCCATGTTACGGGATCCTTGCCATCAAAATTCCTCATATCCTTCTTTGGAATATGGTGGTTCTTCAATCCAAAATTGGAGTTTATGAAACCATTATTAACATTTATTTTTTCCCATCATGAGTTTCCTCTACTATCTTTTCGCCATTAGGAATCATTTATTGTATCAAATATGACAAACGTTCCTTCAAACCTTCCATATATTCCTTCAAAACTTCCATTTTTTCTTCCATACCATTCTTCAAACAATCCATCTTAGCTTCCACACTTTTCTTCAAAACATCCATTTCATTTCTTGTTGTTCTTTGTGAGAGCTAAATTTGGTGCACTTTCTATTGTAATTTTGATATGTCATGTTGCCTTTCTTCATCTTCATGAGCCATAGTAGAGCCTTTTGAAGGCTTAATAGTTGTTGAATTATTTTTTGGGGGAATTTTAGAACCCAATACGGATATCTATTATATAATATGCCCTTGGAATCAATTCAAATTTATTCTTCAAACAAGACTTATGCAATTTAGAAAAAAAAAATACACACCTTTTTGTTGCTTTTGAGGATCTCGATATTGAAATTGAATTATCTTTGTGATTTCATATCTTCAATATTTGAAATTCATCCTTGTATTAGTACTCTGAATCTTCTTTCGAATGTCACAGGTCTGACATGATTTGGATTCTTCAAGGCAAATTTATGCCCAATCTCCCACAATGACCTAATTATGGATAGGTTCAGTAGAGAGAATTTTTATGATGTTCCACATATCATCATTCCTCCTTCGACTATGAAATTAATACATAGGAAAATAAATTCCATGTACTTGTGGACACTTTTCATAGAATTCCAATCTGACACTCAGAGAGAGAGTTATGATGATTTTCCCATAGTCACCTCTTTGAGATGAAATTCGGGAGCCTGAAAAAAACCTAAATTCCACAGATCATACCTCCGCAAATATTGCGAACCAAGATCTGAAATTTTTATAGGAGGTTCTTTAAGATTTCCTATTCACTCTGTAAAAATTTTAGCTTCTGAAACTACGTAGAAAAAACGTTACAGCGCAAATGCCACGATGACCTATTTTAGGTGAAATTCTGGAGCTTGAAAAAACCCTAACTTCCACAGATCATATATCCGAAAATATTGCGGACGAAGATCTAAAATTTTAACAAGACGTTCCTGCGGATTTCGGATTCACTCTGTAAAAATTTCTACTTCTGAACCTTAGTAGAAAAAATTTATAGTGCAAATGCTGCGATGATCTATTTTGAGTAGAAAAACCCTAGAATCCAAAGCTCGGATACCAAATGTTGTGAAACTAGCTCCAAAAATAGAAGAAAAGAGAGATCAATGCCTTAGAAATAAGCCACCTCGAGGGAGAAACCTCCTTTACGTTACATAAATGAACAATTCTTGGATGATACAAATGAAAAAACCTCCCTTCTATATATAGGAGTCCATGGGGCCACAATGTAATCCTAGCCAACCTAACAATAATAATGTAAAGGGACAATAAGAACAATATGGGGGTAACAGGGTACAAAAATAACGATAAGGGAGTTACACTAACAACAATAAGGGACTATAATAGTAATATAGGAACCTAACAAATAAATAAGACAAGTTCCAGATCATAGATGCGTGAATATTCTAAGTAGATTTTACACTTGTTCTGTTGCAGAGGGTCCTTGCACGGAAAGGAGGTTTTTATAGGTGCTTTGAAGTTTAGTTTACTGTCAATTTCATAGTTTAATTTATTTTTTATTCATAGTTAATTTATCGTCAATTCATAATTATATTATTTTTATTTCATAGTTATATTCTCGTTGATTTATAGTTTATTACTCACTGTTTCGTAGTTTAATTTCATGTCAATGAGTTTGTGAATGTTTTCCGAATTAGTTGTTTACATTTACAATTGCATGTTAGACCTTATGTTTGCGTGAATCATCTCATGAATGTGAATCTGTCCTCTTCCAATTTAATACATTCGTGCATTTGATTATACAACAACCATAGGCTTTAAGATTAAAAATGTTGTTGTGCACAATAGATACTCGGTCATTTGTTTCTTTCCTTAGTTGAATTTGATTTCAATCAACACAGTAGTTTAATTTCATAACAATATAACTTATGCTTTTATTCCATAGAATGTAGAATAGAACTAGATTAAATTTATCTTTTAGTCATTCTTATATTTAAAACTAGGACAGAGTTAGATTAGAATTTTGATTTGATTATTCTTAAAGTAGATTAAATTCTCTTTTTTTAAAGAGTTAATAATTTCAATTGATAAGGTAGAATATGGTTTCATTTTTTCATGTTGATCAGTAGAATTTAGTCAGATTCAGAATAGTGTTCTGTTTAAATAATGAATCAATTTAGTTAGATATTTTCCATAGATGTTTTTCCGCCCTAAAATAGTGTAACATAGCTTAGGTTTTAACCATTCAAATATTGATTTATTTTTATGCAAAATATATTATTTAATTAACGTTTCCTTTTCTTCCTTCTTTTATATTTTATGTTTCATTCATTTCATTAAAATTAATTTGTGAACCAATTCCTTTTCATGGAATAAAATCATTTCACTTTATTTATTCCTTAATATTAGGTTTTCATCATTATATTTCTTTTAGAATTAGTTGTTCATTAGAATTTAAATACTTCATTAGAAACTTAGATTCCATTCCTTAGATCAATTTCAGTTCTTATCTTTAGGCATAAAATACAAAAACCCCCAAAACAATATATAACATGTGCAACGAAGTAAGAAAGAAGTTCATATAAGCATAGAAAGTGCACCACACTTCATCAGATTAATAACCTCGGTTGATAATTTATGATAGAAATTTAAGACATTAAATTGACTAAACATCATTATTGTAGGAAAAAATAGTTAAATGCAAGTAATCTTCCCACTTAGTAGGCCTATCCAGGACATACATTCATAGCATGTCCTTTAATATTTTATTGGTCCTTTATATTTGAATATTAATCTGAGGAAGATAAGTTGTTCTAAAGTTTAGTTTTATTCCCATCCCTTCAAATTAGCCCTTCCAAAACTTAGAAGTAAATTTTTCATCTTAATATCATATTACAATTTTAGGAATACCATGCAACCTAAATTTTTCCTTCTGTTGAGGCCTTGAAAATCGGTGTAACATCATCATGGAAAAACACCCAGTCAAGGACTTAAAAACTGTCCCTTTTCCATTTGGAATGGTGGCTCCAACTAGATTTATGGGACCAATTTCCAGGTATGATATAGTTGGGGTGAATGGATGGCTTTATCACTGTATGGAATTTGATAGATGGAAATATTAGCAAGATAGAAATAAAAAATAAATCTATTTATTATATATCCTGGGATGAAATCTATTCTCTGTGTGATCTACAAAAATAACCTTTCAGTGGATGCAAATAAAGATCATACATTCACATAGAGATATGAAAACTTTTGAGATAACTGATTTAATTAAATACTTAATTGAATCAATTGAATAAATTTTATATCGCAGCTTTAAAATGCTTGTATTTCATATGTATCAAATGATAATAATATAGCATGTTTAGAAGTGAATTAATGTCAAACTGTATTCAAAAAGATACATAAAACAAAACATCATAAGATAAATAACTATTTCTCATTTGAAACTAAAATATAACACATAGGATAAAAGTACCATGTATATATTTACTCTGCTCTTTTTAGAAATAATACTTGGTCCAACCTTTTCTCTTCATAAAAATTCAAGAGTACAAAAGTGTAACATTCGTAAAGTCTTCTTTTCAAAATTTCAGGACCCCTTATTCAAAGACATGAAATGGTTTAAATATAAAAATAATAAGTCTTAAAATAGTTATTACAATAAAAATTTGAGGAGGTTTAAAACAACCCTCCTTAAAGTAAGTGGAATTAAACATAAATAGAAATTAAAGTGATGACTTGCTCAAGAACTATCATGTTGTCTCCTTTTCCATTTGTTCCTTCAGTTGAATGATATTAAGCATAGGCTTAACCTGTGGAGGTTGGCATGGCTTTCTAGTGAAAACAACATCGAAAAGTGGGGGAAGCATGTAGAAGGTTGTATCTGTGAGACATCGCAGCATAAGCCACTAGCTGTGAGGCTTTACTAAATATCTCCAATATTTCTCCCAATCCAGCTTTTCTAGCTTCATGATATGTTCTTCTTTTACCTTTGACACTTCTTGCATTTTCCTTATGAAGTCTTTCAGTAAAGTCAATGCAACGGGAGGACATCTATCGATAAGATTTGCTGCAATAATATTTTTCCTAATAATTTCCAAAATGTTAGTAGCAACATCCTTTTCCCTACCAATGTCTCTCTCTACATGCTTCAACTGTATATCCTATTCTATAGATAATATTTCTTTCTTTGAATCCTTAGCCTGGGTAGGTTGGCCTTTCGGCCATTAGCAAAATCCTGCTAGGTGACAAACTGAGAGACCTTATCATCTATGTCATAAAAACTAATCCTCATATCTATAATGTGATTCACAATTGAATCTCTATGTTCACACAATTCAAGAATACTCGATAATATCTGACAAAAAACAACCTGTTGATGTGCCAATAAAGTGTTTAGTTCCAAGGCCTCTTTTCTTAATTCATCAATCTTTGGGTTATATTTTACTTGCTCAAAAGAGAGCTGCAATTGGTGAATTAGAGTATCCTTGGAACTAATCTCACTCTGATGCTTAATTTTTAACTACTCCATGCTCTCTTGGAGCTGTGCGATCTATACCTATAACTGTTGGCTAATACTTTATTTCTTTGCTTGTAACTTTGGTTCAAGTAGGGTGATTTTCTCATCCTTTTGTTTCATCAACTGTTGAACTTCTGATGCTTTTTCAATGGTTTCAGAAGCATAAACTCATGTGAACTGAGTTAGGCAAGTTATATCCTGTGAAGGATTTTCCTGATTGTCTTTCCAAACCATATCCATCGATACATATCCTTGTACAAGGGGTTGGGTTTTCTCTAACCTTCTTCTTTTCTTCTGTCGGCTCATAACCGCCTTGTGTTTTGGACTGTAGAAAATGTCAAAAAGAGGAAATCCTTGAATGTTAAGAACAATTTTAGTGGTTGGGAAGGCCGAGATGAATTCCATTATTTTTGTGCTTATTAATTTTTCATAGGACTCAGTAGTGAATGAGTCCTACTTTTATTTTGTGTATTATGCACTTGTTCTTCTTGGAGTTTTAGATCAAACTCCTTCCAGGCTTCCTTTAGATTATTAGGGAAATCCAAATCCATAGCTTGAACTTCAGTTGATTTATCTAGTTTGATTTGCGAAGGACTTCACTATCCTTAGCTACCGATTCACTTTCCTTATCCTTCTGAGCTAATGGTTGTGAAACATTTAACATTTTTAATGGAATTTCTTCGAATTTCTTATTCCTATATTGCTTAAATTTCAACAATTAATGTGGATGGAGGATTAAAGCTTCCAAATACTGAACCGCGGGATAATTGTCGACAAACACAAAAAGGTCATCGAAATCATTGTCTTCATGCACAAAAGGACTAATCCTCACTTGGGTAGTGAAATTATTAACAAATTTAATTGGATCATGTCCTCTGTTTGGAATTGTAAATAAATTAAAACATTCAATTTGACCAATCTAAACAACAACATTCTTATAATTATCAATTCCAGAAACACTACAATTAATAGGAAAATAAAGCTATGATGCTTTTTTGGCCTCTTTCAGAAATTAGGTTAGGTTGTTTCCAATAGTCCGATATGAAACTTCTCTTGCGAGAAGCTTCTCAAGAACATACAGGGGCAAAAATTGTGGTTGAGATAATCTCCCAAATACTCGGACATCGGTGAATACTTATTCACCAAACCATTTTCCTATAGAGGAAAAATCATCTTGGGCCTCTTTTGACAGTCTGGGGTTTTTCTCATAAAAAACAGCTTGGAAAGGCAAGAGAATAACTCCATGGAAAATTTTGTAAAAATGGTTTGCATAATTAGGTTCCCACAACATACTATGAAATATATGAATAGGTATAGGGTCTTGGGTAGTCCATTTCCAACCCATGGCTGGAAAATCTGAGGTAAAACACACAACATCCATGATATAGGCGCTCATATAGAATGGGGGGGGTGGAATTTTAGAAGAAATGGAGAGGTTTTTTCAATATTCTAAAATCTAAGTGGAAATATTATTATATAGAATATTTCCCCAATCCATAACATAGGAATCTGTAGTAGCCTCCATGAGAGGGACCCGTTCTACTGAAAATTGAGAAGTGTCTAGTTGACCAAAAATCCTAGACATCATCGCAAAGACATAAAAATAGGGGCTTTCAAGGGAGTCAATATAGTACATACCCTTTTCGTAATTCTTGTGCTTTTTGGCATTACTCCTCCATTGCTTGATTGGCTTCAATTTGAGCTCATTTTATTTGGTGAAATGTGCAAGAAAATCCTTATCATAGGTCTTTTCGGCGTCTGGGATATGGTACATCAGCTTTAGGTCTTCAACCTTGAAGGAAAAAATCATTGTTCCTCTGCTGGTAAGAAATGTTCTATCCTCGATATTTGGATTATAAATTATCCATCTGACCATATCAGTGTATGGTAATATTTTCTGTTGGGCAACAATTCGATGTAGGAAAGAATTAGCTACTTCTTCAATTCTAGCTTTGGAGGAATCGAGAGCATCAGCAGTTGCTTTTCTTTGAACTATGTGAGTTTTTTCATCCTCAAGCAACTTGTACATGGATTCCCATGAAGAGGATGCACTTTCTGGTTCACATGTGGTATCTGTAAAGAGAGGCAGCATTTCTGTTCTCTTGGTTGTGTAGGGTGGAAGGTTTATAGGGGTCATATGCTTCTTAGCTTTTTGGAGAGCTTTAGACATATTCAAAGAATTATTCTTATTCAGGCTAGCCTACAAATAAATGAGAAAGGATAAGCGAAAATAGGGAACTTTTGGTTTTAAAATACCCACAAGTACCATATAAATAGAAACATTCAAACAAATGAGACCTCGCATGCTGATAAGATATGAATTGAATACTTATTACAAGAAAATGATTATGGGTGTATGGGCAGCAAAAACATTAATTTATGACATTAATAGCTGATATGGGTTGTTATGCTGATCCAGGTGGATATTGGTGGCCACCCGCCTATTCCACTTAGGGTCCCACCACTGTCTCTTTTATTTTTTCAGTTTTGGCACAACTTACTATTTTTAGCAGCTTTTCGGGTCCTGAACTTCTGGAGCCATTTTGAGGCCCTAAATGACGTTTTTTGGGCATTGTTCATTTGAAAAATATGATAACATTCTAGGATTGATATTTGTGGCAATAGTTTTAGTACTCAGATAGATCTTTCTAACGATGTATCATGTGCATCAAACGAAGATAGTATGCCAAAGCTATGTCCGTGGGAAGTTGAAACACCAATTTACCCAAACAAGGCCCATAGTTTTAGCGTTTCATCTCCTAGGGTTAGGTTTTTGGAATTTTATGGTTTTACATTGTTTCAAAATAATAAATAGGCCCTCAAGCTTCATTTTAACTCATTTTAGAGGCCTGTAACTACCACATCTCTTCTCAGAGATAAGCTACCAGTGCCCTAGCTAGTTTATTTCCATTCTATCTGTAAGAAAATTTTAGTTATTTGATATTAATGAAATGAAGTGTTATTTCCATTGCATCTTTGTATTTATGGTTATATATGTATTCTGATTCATTCTTGTATAAATCCAGATCAGTGGTATCAAAGTGGTCTACTTTTTCTCGATCCTTCTTTGCATGTAACCAACGAGGTCGGGGTATAAGGAGTTAGGGCTCGATCTGGTGGAACCTTTGCAAGATCAGCCTCACAAGCTCCGACAGACGCCCATGGGGGATGAAAATAAATATGAGGGAGCAAGAGATCCTATCAAAATATTTCTCTAGGAGGCCCTCAGAAAATAAAGGAATGTGATGATGAATAATTTTGCTGAGATCCTTCAACGACTGCCCACCAGCAGCGCATCTGCATGCAGTAGCCACTTTGGAGGCATGACTCCCTTTAAGGTACAAGTAAACTTTTACATTCCCATATTCGATGGTCAAATATATGCTGATGCCATAGATAGATGGTTGAATCTATTAGATGTATATTTCTCGGTTCATGACTTTTTTGACTAGGAGAAGATTATTTTTGCACTCCTCAAAGCTACCCACCACGTCAAGGACTAGTGGGAAACCTATTGTGAGAAAAAGGACGAGATCGAATTCTCTCTATTCTCATCCGTACCCTCTTGGAATTATTTCCAAGATTCCATCAAGGAACAATACTATCCCGTGGGGAGCTATGAGCACAAGTACATACAATGGCCTATGCTACAGCAACAAAGGGATCAGGATGTGCATGAGCTGATGAATATGTTCCGTACCCTGCGCACAAAGTTAGGTATCAAAGATTCAGAGAAAAATTTGGTGCTAAAGTATCACAGTTGTTTTCACAGATACATTCAGGAGGAAATGGAGTTCCTCGACATCTCCTCGCTTGGTACGACATACCAGTATGCTGCCAAGATTGAGCAGAAATTCAAATAGAAGAAGCGAGACTTTGGATCTGCGAATCAAAAGCAAAGTAAAGGTGCCTCCAAAATACGAAAAAAAAGAAAAAATCCAAGGCATGACGACCCAAGACAACCTTCCAAAGCCACAAGAAAAGAACAACACCGTGAAGCCAATGAAGGACATGGGAAAGTGGTGTGAGTTCCATAAGGGCTCCACTCACAACACAAGTGAGTGTTAAGCCAAGCAACTGCTCGTGGCTAAGATGAGGGCTTTTGAATTAGATGCATGCTCTGACTCTGAATCAAAACCTGACAAGGGGAATGACAGAGGGAAGCAGATTATTTATGCGGAGCCAAACCCCACTGTTTCCACTGCGAATATCCAGAAGGAGGAACCAGAAGATCTAGAGGAGGTAAGGCGTCTCTTCCACTCCCAGATGTGGGTAAAGGGTTCCTCGCTATAGTTCATTGTCGACAATGGGAGCCAAAAGAACCTCGTTTCAGTAGATGTCATGAAGTGGTTGGGCTTGCCGACCAAAATGCACCCGCAACCATACACCATTGGGTGGCTTCACGAAGGACGGGATCTTTGCGTCAGCTAGTAGTGTTGTCTTCCCTATACCATCAAGCCCTTCATGAATGAGGTATTGGGTGACATTTCTCCTATTAATGTTTTTGATATATTATTAGGCCAACCATACTTGTGGAAGCGACATGCTGTGTATGAGTCCTAGCCTCGTGCTGTCATTGTTACTTTGGGAAATAATTTGTATAGGATACAAAAGGTACCATCGCCTCCCACTATCTCTTTGGTTCCTGTGAAACAATGCAGTAAACTCATTTCCCAAACTAGGAAATTTGTTTTCCTGATGATTCGCCCCTAGGGCAAGAAGAAGACTATGGCCACGACCTCCAGATATAGATCCTCTGTACGACAACAACAAATGGACAAGGTTGTGGAGGAGTATGGGAACATCTTCACCTCATCCACAGGGGTGCCTCTGCACTGTCAGGTTAAGCACCCCATTGACTTGACCCCAGGTGCGTCGATACACAATGCACCGATCTATAGGCACTCTGTTCTAGAGAATGATGAAATCAAGAGGCAGATTAAGAAGATGCTACAGAAAGGTCACAGCTGGACAAGTTAATTTACCTGTGGGAGCCCGATCGTGTTGGTACAGAAAAAGGAAGGGACTTGGAGACTTTGTATTAACTATCGGGCACTAAAAAAAATCACTATCCAGAATAGGTACCTGATCCCATGGATTGATGAACTTCTGGACCAATTCAAAGGGGAAAAATATTTCAGGAATATTGACTTGAAGTCTGGGTATCACCAAGTACCAATCGAACCCTCTGATGTGTGGAAGACTGCCTTCAAAGCCAAGGAGGGACTTTTCGAATGGCTCATCATGCCTTTCGGGTAGACGAATGCTCTCGCAACCTTCATGAGGTTGATGGATGGCATCTTGCATCCATTCACCAACTCATTTGTAGTGGTGTATTTGGAAGACATTATGATCTTCAGCCAGACTTGGGAAGAGCACCTCCACCACATCCAAGAAGTCCTCTAAACACTATGGCAACACAAGTTGTGTGCCAATTTGGAGAAGTGAACTTTTGGCATGACCCAAGTTTAATATCTAGGATACATTATTGATGAAATGGGGGTGCATGTGGATCTAGCCAAGATCCAAGTCATTCAGGATTGGCTAGCCCCAACCACCTTAACAAAGCTTCGTAGCTTTCTGGGTCTTGCTAATTTCTACAGTAGGTTCGTGTTGAGATTCTCTCATATCACTTGGACCTTGAGTCAAGTCACCAAGGGAGGAGCGAAAGAAAATTTATTTTGGTTGGAATCTCAATAGAAAGCGTTCATACAATTGAAACATTGCCTCTTTTCTTCCCCAGTGCTCACATTACCAGACTTGCAACAACCATTTTAGATCAAGACAGATGCCTCTGACTATGCTATTGGGGTAGTTCTTACTCAAAAGAGGCATCTAGTGGCATATCACAATGAAACATTGTCCAAAAAAGTTTGAAAGTATCCCACTTATGACAAAGAAATGTATTACATTGTGCAGGCTTGTCGACAATGGAAGCATTACATTTTAGGGAAGGAGAATCATCCACACAGACCACCGACCCCTGTAGTTCATACGGACACAAGGGAAGGTGCAGAACGATCACCATCAGAAGTGGTCCACATATATGCAACAATTTCATTTGAACATCAAGTACAAGAAGGGTAGCACCAATAATGTTGCAGACTACCTCAGCCAACCACCGATCATGGCCATAACAACCATTCTCAACTCTTGTGGGCACGAGACTTCTGATTGGCTGCTTCTCTACAAGAGTGATCTAGAATTTAGCCACACATACAAGGCACTCTTGGCGGGCACGCAAGTTCCAAATTTTCACCTCCAAGATGCACTGTTGTGTCACCTAGGACACCTTTGTATTACTTCAAGCGAGCGTGCCAAGATGATATGGGAGGCACACAACAGTCGATTTGTTGGGCATTTTGGGGTGAAGAAAACAGTGATAGTACTGTAGAAGTATTTCTATTGGCCAAACCTTTGACAAGATGTCGAGAAGTACATTATATCCTGCACTGCTTGCACCATTGCCAAACCAACCATCAGGAAGCAAGGGCTCTATACTTCGCTACCTACCCCTAGTCGACCTTGGGAATCCATCTCCATGGATTAAATGTTAGGCATTCATTCTACTAAGCATGGAAATGACTGTGTTTTCGTGGTCATCGACAAATTCTCGAAGATGGCCATTATGGTGGCTTGCAAGAAGAATATCACAACAAAAACCACTGCTAAACTCTTCTTTCAATGAGTGTGGGTGCACTTTTGGATCCCACAGTCTATCATATCAGATCATGACAGCATATTCTTCAGCACATTTTGGTCCAACCTCTGGTCAATGTTGGACACCAAGCTCACCAGTTCCACAGCTTTCCATTCGCAAACTGATGGCTAGACAGAGTTCATCAACCAAATGATTTTACACATTCTGTGCATGTACAATTCAAATCATCCACGCACATGGGATGAGAGCCTCCCCTATGTACAACATAGTTATAACCGAGCTCTCCATAGTTCAACTGGTCGTAGCCCCTTTTAGGTGGGCTTGGGATTCCAGCCACTATGTCCCATTGACATAGGCATGCCATTTGTGGCTACTCAGGCCGATTCGGCTCATGTCCAGTCTAAAGCTGACAAATCAAACAACTTCATCGAGCGCATTCAACACATTCGCCAACAGGTTCATGACATATTGGAAAAATCCAATGCTAAGTACAAGCAACGACATGATCAACATCAGGTGCCACACAACTTTCAGATGGGCAAAAAAGTGTGGCTACATTTGCAGAAGGAGTGCCTCACTAGACCCCACCACAAGCTTCGCCCGCTCCGATATGTGTCGTACACCATCACCAAGGATATAGTTTAAAATGCCTTCGATCTCAGTATTCCACCATTCCTTGGTCTACACCCAGTATTCAATGTAGACCCCCTTCGTCCATACTTCCCACCTCTACTAGACACCTCTCACATTGCAGAAGAACTCACACCAAAAGAGTTAAACCCAGACTGCATGGAATAGGCCACCACAGATTGTATCATGGACATGCAAATCAAGAACACTCGCCAATAAAATATCCAACTGTATCAGGTTGTCAAAAATAGCCAACTCCTACACCAAGGCAAGTGGTTCACCAGGGACCAAGTTCAGCAGTCATTTCCTCATCTCATGGAGGAACTCAAAGCAATGTGGGCCATTGCTTCCTAAGGGGGGAGGAATGATCCAGGTGGATATTGGTGGCCACCCACCTATTCCACTTGGGGCCCCATCATTTTCCCTCTCATTTTTTCGATTTCGGCACACCTTGCTATTTTTAGGAGTTTTTTAGGTCATGAACTTCTGGAGCCATTTTGAGGCCCTAAATGACTTTTTTTGGGCATTGTTCCTGTGAAAAATATGATTTCATTCCATTATTATGATTCCATTCTAGAATCTATATTCATGGCAACAGTTTTATTCCTTAGATAGATCTTTCTAATGATGTATCATGTGCGTCAAACGGAGATAGTATGCCAAAGTTACGTCCCCAAGAAGTTGAAACTCCAATTTACCCAAACGGGGCCCATAGTTTTTGCGCTTCATCTCCTAGGATTAGGATTTTGGACAATTAGGGTTTTCCATTATTTCTAAATAATAAATAGGCCCTCGAGCCTCATTGTAACTCTGTTCAGAGGCTTGTAGTCGCCACATCTCTTCTCAGCGATAAGCTACCAACACCCTAGCTAGTTTATTTCCATTTTGTCTGTAAGAAAGTTTCAGTTATTTGATATTAATGAAATGAAGTGTTATTTCCATTTCATCTATGTATTTATGGTTATATATGTACTTTTTTTCATTCCTGCATAAATCCGGATCATGTGCCCATATAATCATTTCTAAATTAAAACCAGATCTGTCACATTGCAACATTGCTCATGTGGAAATATTCATTAAATAGTGATCAGCTTGGATTTCTGTCGATTGTGATATTGCAATCGCAATATCAGCGAAACTGGGTGGAGTGTGAAATGTTTGAGTTGACAAGAGTGCTATGTGTGATATGCGATGTGCGACGAACTATTTCGCAACGTTGAATATGGTCGGGGGAAGAAGAATGATTATTCTTGCAGGAATGTGATGCGATGAGTATATCGCATCGGGGAAATATGAGAGGTGAAAATAAATACGAAATGTGAAATGTGATATGTGATAGCTTACATGGCAGAAATGGGTCCCACAGGAATTCCTTATGGAATTTTCTCAAAAATATGGCTTTTTCCATCTTAAAAGCACTTTTTCTTATACAAATCGGATCACAAAATGTTTCAAGTGACATTTTAGGAGTTATATATGTTTCATTGTGGTTTTGCGATTGAGATGATGTGATTTTCCTCCTCTTTAGTGCTTTTAAAGCCAAATTTTAAGGTTTTATCCCTTTTTTTATCCCTATTTCTATCTAATTAATTACTCTTAGGGTTGTATTTGTTTTAACTCTAAAAAACAAAAAGGTTCCCCATTATTTTCTAAGGTAACTATTGTTTAAAATAATTAGGGTTATTGATTAGCACAACACCTTCATGAATATTTCTACTATATTAATGGCTTTGAAAGTAGACTTTACTAGTATAAATTTTTTATTTACTAAGTTTGTCTACCACAACTATTATAGATTCATTTTTTCTCCTTTTTTTGGGAAACATAGTGATAAAATCCATGGATATGACCTCCCATTTCCATTATGGAATGGGTGAAGGTTGTAATAATCTAGCTTGATGTTGATGGGAAGCCTTAACCTCTTAACATTCTAAACATTTTACTACATATTATATTGTTTTTTACTCCATATTAGGCCAATATAAGTCCTTTCGCAACATGTTTATTAGCTTCTAATAGCGAAGATTTTGAGTTGTACTATTTTAATGTAGTTCCTCAAGGATGAAAAAATTTTATGTTTTGGCCATTGGATATATAAATTTTGTCTCCATACATTAGCAAATCCTCATCATTAACTGAAAAAACATTATTTTTTTTATCTGAAGGATCTTATTTTTTAATTTTCTCCTTGATTTAAACATATTATTTATTAAAATATGTAAGTTTTCTCACTTTTTCAGTCAAACTTGTTTGCCACTACTTGCAGAAATAACATAAATCTGAATTAGTTTTCCACTAAGAGCATCTTTTATTTTGTTTGCTTTTCCTTTAATGTGTATTATTTTGAAATAATTATCACCAAGGAAGGCCAACCACTGATATTTCCTAGAATTTAAGTTTTTGGTTGATCAATATATATTTAAGACTAACATTATCAATATTTAATTAGAGTATATTCCTATAAGATAGTTCCTCCACATTTTTAAAGCATGGATAATAACTTCTACTTATAGATCATGGGCAGCATAATTCCTCTCACATTCTTTAAGTTTTTGACATTCATATTTTACCACATGACATTCTTGTATTAATACTCCCCCAAACCTTCTTTACCAACATCAATGCAGACTACAAAGTCTTTGTTGGGGTCATCCAGTTTTAAAATTGGAGCAATAGTCAATAATTACTTCAGTTTCTCAAAGTTATCTTGTTGTTTCTGATTCCAATCAAATTTATTTCCCTTATTCTATAAATAAGTGATTGGGTAATCTAATTTGGAAAATATCTCTACAAACCTGCTGTAATAACTTGTGATTCCCATGAAAATCCCGATATTAACCACATACTTAGGTATTGGCCATTCCATAATGGCATGTATCTTCTTTGAATATACAACATTTCCCTCTTAAGATATAGTATCCCCTAAATAATGAATTTGTTTCTGGTAAAATGAAAATTTTCATATAATTCATTCTCTCTATGTATTTGGAGAACCCTCTGCAAGTGTTGGTTATGTTCCTCGTTATTCTTTAAATAGACTAAGATACTGTCAATAATAAAATGACGAATTTGTCTAGATAGGGTTTGAGTACATCATTCATCATACATATAAAATTAGTTGATGAATTAGTGAGTCCAAAAATAAGTACGAATAACTCATAATTCACATGTACTGTGTATTGAAAGTTGTTTTAAGAATTTTCTCTTTTTTTATTCTAATATGAGAATATTGGGATCTCAAGTCAATATTTGCGAAGACAGTACCTCCTTTGACCTGATAAAAAATATCATCAATCCTAGGTAAGAGATAGTTGTTCTTTATTGTCATTTTCTTGAGCTACTAGTAACATATCAAAAGTCTAAGGGTTCCATATTTCTATTCTACAAATAAGATCGGTGCACCCCAAGGTGACACATTGGGTCTTATATATTTCTTATATAATATTTCTTGTAGTTGTATTTTTAATTCCATTAACTCTAGAATACTAATTATGTATGGAGCTTTAGATGTTGGGGCTACTTCAGGGATAATATCTATAGTAAAGTATTTTTCCCTTCTTGGAGGTTGTTCTAGAATTTCCTTGGGAAATGCATCCTTATAATTTTCTAGAATGGGATAATCTTCCATAGAAGGTTTCTATTTGTTGTCATAATGATCTTAAATCTAAACTGCGAATAGTTTGCATCCCTTTAGCGTACATTTCTTTGAATATAAGGAAAATATTTTCCTCGTTGCAATAACTACTGGGGTCCATATTATTGTAAAGTATCCCCTTCATCATTGACACATGTGAAATATTTTTCTAAATAGTTCAAGACTATTATATGTTGTTATAGAAAATCCATGCAATAAGGACATCATATGATCCCAAAAATATAATATTTAAATTTAATTTGGTGTGCAATCCATTTAAGTCTATTGGGAAATCTTTACTGATTTCAATAACTCTTCTTTTACTTCCTTTAGTTAATTTCATTAACCAAGGCTTAGTCTATTTTTCCTTTTTAATAACACATTTTTCAATCACAAAGTGGTAAATATAACTTAAAGTAGATAAAGGATCAATTAACAAAACAATAATATTTCCAAATATTTTTCCTTGGATCTCCACCATGGTGGATTGATAGTCATCCTATCTAGCATCTAGTACTACACTAATTTTTGTAATATTACAAGCAACATCATTTATTGTATATGCCTCCTAAATGTTATGCATTATTTCTTTCCTATTTAAATGATTTTGTGGAAAGTCGCTACATAGATGATTTTAATTACAACCTTAATGGTGGCCTTGTTGCTCCACTAATGTTTCAATTCCATGTTCCTGCTACTTACCAAATTCTCTGGGTCATGATTTTTGTTGATTCACATTCATACTATAATTTATCCCTTGAACAATTTTAAGAGTACTGGAAAAAGTAGGTTTCTTAAATATTTTCTTTCTAGCATTGAATTTTTCATTTTTCTTTGCTACCCAGCTCTTAGAATTATTACTTTTATCCTTATTCTAGTTGAAAATTTAGTTTTTTATTTTCTTATCATTTCATCCATTGTTTTCATATTATCAAATTCAATCCTCTCCTTCTAGGAAAAAGGTAAATAACAAATAAACCTTTGAATTTTTTCCTTTTATTCTTTATGATAAGGCACATATTGCAATACTCTCATAAATTTATTCCAAATTCATCCATTGTTAATTGACCCAATCTTAACTCATGGAACTCTGTAGCTTTCTCATCAAAGTACCTCTATCTTAAATACTTTCTTTAAAAATACTCCTTGAATAATTTACAGGAGAAATTTTTACCTGCAATTTTCTTTATTGATTTTTTTTCTTCCCACCACAAATTTGCTTTACTAGTCAACTAATATCTAGTCAATCTATCCTTCAGATTAATAGGGTAATTATAGACCCCAAAATATTTTTACCTATTTTGAATCCAAGATTTGACCCCTTCTTCATATGCTTTGTTAATGTTCATAGGTATGATCTTTTGAAGCTCACCCTGCAACTAAAAATCAACCCTTTTATTTGTAAACACAAAAGCACTACTTCTAGACTTTTGTTCTTATATTTTATCAGTAAACTTTTGTGTTTGACTCTCACTAGAAGTTATATTTCCAATTATATCTGGAGACTCGCTTCTAAATATTTTCATATGAGTTCTTTTATTTTCCTACTACCTCTATTTTCTTCTAGCCTCTCGCATATGTAGCCATTTATATATTATTATTCATATCTTACCTTAGAAAATTTCTCTTTATTAGTTTTTGCATTGTCTACATATGATTTTAGAATACAAAATACTTGTAAAATATCATGGCTATTTTGATTTCCAATTTCCCCCATCATTCCAAACTTAGAATCATGCTCTTTACCCCCTTCAAGTGATCTTGTAGAAGTATGTCTATTATTATCTTCAACTATTCTTCAATTTTATTTTTGAAATATTTTTGTTGTTTGTATTTTACATAGGAAATAATATTTCAATAAGGACCCATAAAGGCCCAATATTGTAACCTACAACTCTGATACCAAATGTAATATACCTCTCTAAACAAAACTAAAAATAAGATTATTTAATTTAGGTAAAATACTCATACATTAACTTATTTATCTATACTTTAATAGTTTTACGTAGTTTCTAATCACTATCCATTATTATTTTACAAATTCATAGTCGCAAATAAAACCTTAACCTTGAAACACAAAGCTTTCCTTTATTATTTTTTATTTATATTTTCATTTACTCTTATCCCTTTCTAGTATGTTTTTTTACTAATGCAGGTATTGGTGACATACTAAGTTACTCTTATTATTAGACTCATTATAGAGTCTTCTCTCCCACCTTAATATATTGTCTTTAGTACAATGAAAATGTATTAAACTAGGTTTAAATATTTTCTTAAATTGTTCTTAAAATTACTATAATAACCAAGTATATATATATATATATTCTAATAATTTAATGTGCATTGGTTTATTAAGTAATATATGCATATTTTGAAACAACTATAGTTATGAAAGAACCTCATTGGTTTTCACCCCTTCTCCTTTATAATTTATATGAATATTTGGCTTTTAAAAGATGTTATAAATATATTTATAAACTTAGGGGCCTATTGCATGTTAAACATACCCGTGCACTTGGTTTATATACTTCCAAGTGTTTAGGTCAAACCCAAAAACTTGAGGAACATCATTATCCATTTTACACATGTATTATCCATGACATTTAAACATATATCTATTGCTCTTGTGTTTAATCCTTTGTATGCAATATACAACATTATTTGTTTAATGTTTATAGCCACATAAATATATATAACATCGCTTTGTGTTTTATGTGGCAATCAAAGGGGTGTGTGATGTGGTCCACTTTCTATTCAAGCCATACTTTGGTTAAGCCATGACTATGGTTCCTCATTCCTTCATGTGGTATAAACATGGAAATATGTGAACCCTATAATTGAGGTTTGTGATGTAGTTTTAGTTGATCAATGGTATACATTTTTAGGGTTCTATTTTGAATTTAATGAATTTATTTCCTAAAGTTAATTTGAAAATTTTTTCACTTGGGTTTTTAAGTAGAGCCCATCTCTACTCCTCTAACAATCTTAACTTTTCCATTCTCTATGAACTTGAAAAAATTGAGACCCTACTCTTTCTACGTACCTTTTTTAGTGTAACACCCTCCTCCCACACTTACCAAAGTTCACCAATCCACCGGGGTAAATATTTGACAAAGAGTTACTATGATATGACACAACCTCCTAGGTACAGCTAAGGAAGCATAATCTCCCAACCAAAACTTTATTGGCATCCCTTAGGAGCTACACGACCCCCTGAAGCTAAAAAACCACTCCAGGTGCCCAGACTCTGAGCTAGAATGATTTTTCACTAACTTGGACTTGAAATCACTTGCATAAAAAGGCAAGTAGAGGATTTTAATCCTCTATTTGCATGGATAACCCTAACTCCCATCGATTGGAGTCTAAATTACCTAGTTTTGTGCAAGAAACCCCAAGATCCGAGCCACTTTTCAGGGCTAGGTTCCAAAACTCTACCCAGAACTTGATACAACTTTCCAGAATGATGAATGACACAAGGAAAACCTTGTCATTAATGAAAAAATTGGCCATTAATTAGACCTAACAAGGCCTAACCATGATAGGAATTATGTCAAACACATAGTGAACATGATATCTATAGGTCTTAAATGCATATATGAACATAAGAGTCTCATACTTATCTGAAAATCATCAAGAATATTTAATTCCCTCTCAAAATGACTTCAATAAAATATATCAGGTCATGCATTAAATAACCATTCATTTAGTAATCAAAACATGTTGAGATCCATAACTAAGTTTTTTCATAAAACCATGCTTATAATCAGCATATAACCAAAATAATAAAAGTGATATAACATCCATCAAATCCACATAATAAAAAGTATAAATTCTCATGAAATACAAGAGGAAAATGGATCTTATTAAGATATGAAAATCCAATAAATTCAGTGACTTCCATGAATCACCAAACCATTGATTTGGATTAACCAAATATCTCTTTCAAACAATCACCCATATGCCATATTCCAAGCATGAATGTGGGACTTACAACAAAAAAACTAGGGCTTCCTCAAGTTTTACTACAATCCTTTTAAAACTGGTCAAGGGACTCCTAGGCCCAAAATCCTCACCTGTACTCTAGGCTTTACCACAATCCCACCATTATCAATCAAGGGATTCCTAGGCCCCCCAAAAATAACACTACCATACTTTACCATAATCCCACCAAAATTGGTCAAGGGGTCACTAGGGCGTAAACAAGCTCTAATTCATTCATATTTATTCAATAATACCTTAAGGTATTTTCTTATCTCCACCCTCAAGATTTACCACAATTCCACCATTACTAGTCAAGGGATTCCTTGGCCCTTGGGAATTTTCCTAAGACCACCTCACCCGGTTCCAAAACAATATGGAAATCTAAATCTCAACCAAATGAATGAAACCCATCACACCATAGCTATATGGAGATGGAAAGGAAAATTTGAAACCATTGTCACACCTAGAAAATCTCATGCCAATGGTATCAAAAGAACCAAAGACACACATTCATGTACCATGCATGCCAAACCTAGCAAGGAAACCATACATGCAACCTGATAACTGCAAAGTAATCTCGTTGTAGCTTCTCGATCTAATTCTTCCTTGTTTGATCCTTACATCCCTTTACTTTCTTTTCCTTCATTTTCCTTCATTTATCCAACGCTAGAGTGCTTCAAGAATTTTCTATGTGTGCAAGAGCATGAGAGAGAGCTCGAAAATGGAACTGAAAAAAGGTTGTGAATTGATCCTCAAAAGCCTTTTTATCACTGAGGCCTCTATTTACTTAAATTTCCACTCATTTTCCTTGAATTTTATCTTGACATGCAACATGTGACATTTCACCTTGCTTTTCTCCTATTGTTCTTTATTTTCATAATTAAAATGTCAGTCAATGCCTCTTTTTATTTTTAATGCCTTTTCAAATTTCCTTAGCCATAATAAACCACATGAACACCCACTAGGAATTTTTTTCCCAATTTTCAGCTTGGAATACGTGTCCCATGACCTTGGTCTTATTTTTCCTTTATTAACTTTATTACATGAATTTTTAACCCGATGTTGTTATGGACTCCTCCCCCTTAGGGGAAGATCGTCATTGGTGTTCAATGATAACTACAACTAGAAAGACCATTGAAAACCAAACATATTTTATGATTGTCTTTATAACTTAGCTCGATGTTATATTTATAAGAAAAACATATTGAGAAGAAAAATCAGCATGACAAACATGAAAACATAACAACCAGACGACTTATTAGAGCTTTATAACACAACTCATTATGTTATTTACAACAACAAACATGCATAAATATGTGCATATATCAAAACTCCTTTTCCTCAACTGACAAACAATGAAGGATACATATCCCCCATCTGATCATCCATCTCCCATGTAGCTTCAACGTGCCCAAAGTGATTCTACCGCATTTTAACTTGCTTTATTTCTTAGTTCTAGAGCATGCTCTATTTCCATTGAAAAAGGCATTGAGGTTTCGATTGGAATTCTCTGTCTGGATCCACCTACAATACAGACCAAGAAATCACATGATCAACATCTTGCACATACTTTTTAAGCAATGAAAAATTAAAAACAACATGGACTTTCATTGTCAGAGGCATTGCAAGTCTGTATGAAAGTATTCCAATCCTCTCAAGGATATCGAAATTCTTGTGATACCATGGTACCAACTTCACACATGAACCAATCCTCAAGGAGCTCTTATTAGGCTTGATGTGAAAGTACACATGTTCCCAAACCTGTAACTCCTTAAATTCCCTTTGTTTATCTGCATAACTCTTTTTCCTATCTTTTATTGCCTTTATATTATTCTCGATAACTTCAATTTCTTATTCCATTTATGCCAACACATATGGTCCAATCAAAACCCTGTTCACTGGATCACTCCAACTGATGGGAGTAATACAACTTCACCCATAAAGTTCCTCAAACAAACTCATCCTCAGTGACTCTTGATACACATTGTTTTAAGCAAACTCAAATGATGTAAGATACTCCTCTCACCTCATACGATGGTGCATAACATACATTTTCAACACGTCCTCCAAAATCCTATTGACCCTCTCTATTTTTCCATATGTATGCATATGATAAGATGAACTAAAGTCCAACTATGTACCCAAACCTGCAAATAAATCCTTCCAAAACTTGGAAGTGAACCTAACATCTTAATCTAACACAATCTGCTTAGGAAGACCATGAAACCTCAATATCTCCCTGATGAAGACCTAGGCTACATCACTAGTGAATAAGTAGACTTAACTGCTATGAAATGAGCTACCTAAGTCAACTTGTCAACCAAAACCATGATGGAATCATGTTGTCTAGATGTCCTTAGCACAACTGTAATCAATTCCATAGAAATGACCTCCAATTTCCACTCTGGAATAAAAATCAGTTGTAGTAAACCACCTGGATGCTTACATTATTATTTTACCTATTGAGAATTCATACATCTAGCAAAGAACTTGACTACTTATTTCTTCATATTCAACCAATAGTAGAACTTCTTCACAACTATCAATGTCTTCTAATATCCCTAATGACCTAAATATGACTTAACATGAAATTCCCTCAATATAATATTATTGAGCTTATTTTTATCCGAAATATAGATATTGTCCCTAATGTTTAACAAACCATATTCTGTGAGATGATAATCCACATCCTGTTCACCTCTACCCTATTGTTGTAACATTTGATTATGTTACCTATACCTATCATGAAGTTGTACTAGCTATAAGATATGATCCTGTATTGACCCCTTTTTCCACAAACATGATTTGAATGGAGGATGTTATTAATGCTTAGCTAATTCCCCTTTTAGATTTTATAACCAAATTTCTTATGTGTGCTTGAGGGTTTAATTCTTATTTAAAATTATCAAGTCTCATGTGTGTTTTTCATGTCAATTTAGTGAGAAATTTAAGATAAAAACAAGAGTTGAATAGAAAAAATAAAGTACACAACATCACCATAGATAACATTAACACAGGTATTTGGTGAAGGAGTTCACCCCTCCCGGGCTACATCTCCTTGGTCTAACTTCCATGGCTTGGGCCTCTATATTATGCTAAAATTTTCAAATTGACCTATTTAACATTCTCCTTTTTTCATGTAATCCACTCCAATGAGTCCATAATGGCTCAAAATGGCTATCTAGCCTCTTTTTTAGCCTGAATTGGTCAAAAATTGCAAAATTTATGGCTTCTTCAAATTTTCCCACAAAATCCAGCCCTAAACTAGTTAACTACCACTAAAACTGGCAGTTTCCACCAAATCTAGAGGTCTGCCAATTATTTTTCAACTAGTGGTATGTGAGGGGTTAGAACTAGTTAAGTGCAGTTAAGCGCTAACTGCAATCTTAAGTTAATCGCCATTTAAATTTCTGATTAATGCATTTAAACATGACTAAGGGTTATTAACTTTGGTTTAGAGTTTTAAAACTCCGCTTAACTCAGAGCTTAATGGAGCTCCACTGACAGTCATAGCATATGGTTATGTGAATTAGGGGCTAGCCCCCACCTTACCCATCATATACAATAGCTTAAACATAAATATGATCCGAAGCCCATACATATTAAGGTCTAACTGTTAGCGGAGGTGGTAAATCTTGGTGCTTAAATAGGGGAGGTCGGGAAGTCGAACCCTGGCACCTCCATAAAATTTTGACCAATGGCCATGAGGGCATGTGGCAGCCTTCGAGCTTGCCATGTGTCATGACCTCATTAATCCAACCCAACACCAATAAGCCAATCCAAAGTTGACACTTGTCAACCGATCATTGGTCCACCTGTGAGAATATTCCTGGAATATTTTGAGAATATTCTTGGAATATACCTTTGACTGACTGGATGGTACAGATGCCTAGTCAACATCCGTGCTCCAAAATTTTCCTCTTTAGCCAAGCGAATAGATCATTTTCTCGAAGCATATGATGACCATTTTTCTAGAAATTTAGTGTGTCATATTTAGAATGACGAGAGTTACATGGTCCTTTAGGTTCCAAGACAATCTGAGAACTTTGAATTTTGAGCATAAAACTAAGCACCTGATCATTCCTACCCCTTATAAGCCTTTTTGACACCAAAATATCTTTCATTACTAAACATGTGGATGAGGGTATAGTTCCCTCACCCTTCTAATCTCAATGCACTCGAATTTTCCCATTTTCATCGATTTGAGCTTTTCACAAAAAATAGTCTTTTTCCTTGACTCTAGAGACCCTGTCTTAATGTTGTAGACATCGTCATACTGAAATTTCATTAAATTTACAGAACAACAAGTTTTCCTTGCATAAAAAAACTTGTTTCCACCTCAGTCATCAACCAAAGAAAACTTGAAAACAATCTCACCTTGAACATTGTCGACATGGTGATTTTTAGCTTGTCTTGCCTTGTACTTCTGTCAACTTTGACAAAGTATTTTCACCATTTCCATGTACCCTTTGGAAAACAAAAAAAAGTATTTGTGGAATCTATGCCTTATTTTTCAAATTTCTTTGGTGCTTTCTCTTTGACCTTTGATCTCTGTTGCACCGCCATCTTGTTTCCAACACTGCTCAACACTGATGTTGACTGCTGCAACTCTTTCAAATCTTGTTTACCCCCTTTTAAAGGAAACCTATTAGTGTTCTAAAACATCTTATTACAAACGTTGGAAACCTAAATAAAATCAACTTTTTCATTTGATGAATCTTTTTGAAAGGTTTCATTCAAAACATTTATATGCTTGAACATTAACAAAGTCAAATTTTGACTTGCATTCAATATTCTCTTCATTTCTCTTGCATGTATAAGAGACAAACTTCTCTTATTCTTATGTGCTCTAACTATATACTCAATTCCATCCTTAAACAAGTGATACTTATTCTCATGGCGATGAAATACTACTTTCTTATCATAAAGATAAGGACCTACCAAAACAATACCTGAAATCTCAACTGGCACTACATGAAGTTCAACTTCGTCAAGAATGTTTGAATTGATTGAAAACCTTGGGATGCACTTCCTTGTTACCTGCAGATTCACATTCTTTCATATCCACCCTAAAGGATAAGATCTTGTATGTGTAACAGTTTCAAGATTTAACTTCCTAACTAAGTCTTTGGAAATCAAATTAGCTTGATAACCATTATCAAATAGTGTGTCTATCTTGGTATGCTTTGAAACTACTCTTATATGAAAGAGTTCAATTCTTGTATCTTCATCTTGAGTTAGATTAGAAAAACTTTGAGAACTAGTTCTCACTTTGTTCTTACCTTTCAAACCCATTGCTCTAATCTTGGTTTCATCTCCTGAATCTGAACCAAAGTCATTTCAATGATTGCAATAATTTTCCCCTTCTCCTTGGCTTTAAGTTGGTTTGGCTTCAACTCTAGATAGAGTTGCCAACAATGGTCTTCATCATGGCCATTCTTCAAATAATGTTTACATGTGATTTTCTCTTTTTCTATTTTAATAAAAATATTTTTATTTCCTCTTCCATTAAACTTTCCCTTTCCCTTACCCTCATACTCAAGGAAGCCATCACTTTTCTCATCTGTACTATGTTTCCCTCTTTCTTCTAGATGTATGGCTTGAACAAAAACCTCATCTAAGTTTGTGGGGTTGAACATGAGAATAATATGTCTAAGATAACTATGCAAACCCCCAATATATTTTAACAAAGTTTCTTGAGAATACAAATTAACACCGAAAATAAGGGTTGTTCTCCTAAATTCATGGGTATAATCTTGCACACTTTTCCCTTTCAATTGTCTAAATTTTTTCCAGTACATAATGTTTTTTTGCATGTAAGCTAGAGGATAGAATTTCATTTTAATGGAAGCAATAAAATTTGACCAAGACATTGAGATCTTAATGTGGTTTTCAATCTCTTCTTGAGTCCTTGCTTCCCACCATACAAGTGTTGATCCCTCCATTATCAAGGAAGCTAATTGCATTCTACAATAAAACTCCAATTGACGAATCCAATTATCGAGCTTCTTTGCATTCACTTCATCATTATACATTGGTAGCTCAAATTTAACATCAATTTTAAGAAAAGGTGATTTACCATCTCATTTGGAAGTATGTGTATGAACATATTGTAGAGTTGTGGTAGTGGAAGATGATGATGAGGAAGGTGAGCATGGTGTTTAAGATGATAGTGGATTGGATGGTGGCTTCTTAACATATCTATGGCCTCCTCCTGCTGGAGAACCCTCTCCTCTTGGAGGCCTTGAACTCTCTCCTTTCATCCTTACATTCCTTTCCTCATAGAGGAATTTAACCATCTCAGTCATATGAAAGAAGTCACTCCTTAATGCTCTCTCATCTTCTGTCATGATAGGTTCTCCTTTATGAGACATGCACACTGAAGACTCAACTTCAACTTGAGGATGTGTTGGTGTTGAAGAATTTGGAAACCTTTCCCTTCTTCCTCTTGACCCAACTATAGGGCTCTCAACCAGCTTCCCTTCTCCTCTTTTGTGTTTTACCGTTGTAAGCATTACACAAACTTGCAAACAATTAAACCCATTATTGCACAAAAAAACCTAATGAAATTGAGCTCTGATGCCGAAAATGATCTAAATGGAGGATTTTAGTAATTCTCAGCTAATTCCCCTTTCAGGTTTTATAAAAAAATGTCTTATGTGTGCTCAATGGTTCAATTAATTTTTCAAATTGTGAATTCTCATGTGTGTTTTTCATGTCAATTTAGTGAGAAATTTAACATAAAAAAAAGAGTTTAACAATATTAAATAAGGTGCAGATCATCACCATACATAACATTAACACAAGTATTTGATGAAGGAGTTCACCCCTCCTGGGTTGCATCTCCTTAGTCTAAATTCGATGGCTTAGGCCATTATATTATGATCAAATTGTCAAATTTACATGTTTACAATTCTCCATTGCTCTTGTAACTTGCTCCAATGAGTTTAGAATCGTTAAAAATGGTTATCTAGCCTCTTTCTGAGCCTGAATTCATCGAAAATTGCAAAAGTTATGGCTTCTTCAATTGTTCCCACTAAATATGGACCTAAACTAGTTAACTGCCACTAAAACTGGCAAGTTCGGCCAAATCTGGAGGTCCGCCAATTAGTTTTCAAATAGTACTAAGTGGGGGGTTAGCACTAGCTAAGCACAGTTAAGTGCCAACTACACTCTTAAGC
Organism: Pinus albicaulis; assembly: GCA_034641835.2. NCBI lineage: Eukaryota > Viridiplantae > Streptophyta > Pinopsida > Pinales > Pinaceae > Pinus > Pinus albicaulis. The sequence continues at coordinate 419,646,598 of CM076580.1, read as the reverse complement.
TAATCTCCATTTAAATTTTAAATTAACACATTTAAACGTGATTAAGGGTTATTAACTATGGTTTAGAGTTTTAAAACTCCACTTATCTCCGAGCATAATGGAGCTCCATCGGCAGTCATAAAATATGGTTTTGTCAACTAGGGGCTAACCCTTCGGGGCTGGCCCCCACCTTACTCACAATATATAGTAGTTTAAGCATAAATATAATTCAAAGCCCATACACATTAAGATATAACCAGTAGCAGAGGTGGTTAAGCTTGGTGTTGGCAGTAGGGAGGTCGCGGGGTCGAACTACGGTGCCTCCATTAAATTTTGAACAACATCCATGAGGGCACGTGGCAGCCTTTGGGCTTGCCACGTGTCATGACCTCATTAGTCAAACCCAACACCAATAACCCAATCCAAAGCCGACACTTGTCAACCGACCATTGGTCCACCTATGGGAATATTCTAGGAATATTCCAAGGAATATTTTGAGAATATTCCAAGGAATATTCATAGAATACACCTTTTGCTAACTGGATGGTACAGATGCCTAGTCAGAATCCTGTTTTAAAATTTGCATGTTTAGCCAAGCAAACAGATCGTGTTTCTGGGAGCATACGATGACCATTTTTCGTGAAACGTAGTGCACCAGATTTAGAATTAAGAGCATTACATGCTCATTCAGGTTCTGAGACAATCTGACAACTTTAAATTTTGAGTATAAAACTGAGCACCTGATCAAAATAGGAATCAACACTGCATTTGGTGTGTCTCTGCAATCAATTGACCAAATGCTCATAATACTCTTCAAAGATGCAACAAAAAAATTGTTGAGTATTTAAGAGGTATGGATCATCATGCAAAATTTGAGGTATCATGACATTATGATGATGTATGTCACGAGGATTCAAATTTGTTACATATTTTTCGAAATACTGCTTCATTGGATCAACACTCAAAGGGTTGAACCAATCCAATGTTTCTATGTTGGTAGCTCTAGGTAACCAGAGGAACCCATCGATGTGTGTTGAGCCTCTATGTTTCCACTCGTACCTACCAAAACCATTCACACAATCAATAAATATAAACAAAAAAAAATTGGAATGCTTCGATTGAAAACCCTGCACAACATAACATAAAGGTACAATAACGAACATGTACCAAAAATATTTGGCCCAAATATAGTTCTATAGAACTAAATCACGAAAATTATTGAATCCTTGGTGCATATAATTAGAAACAATATGTGAATACTGAATAAGATTAGATATTTTTCTTGAATGATCATTCTGTCGTCCACATTGGATATTGAATGGCATAACACTTTGCAAGTCAAGCCACTGTGTATATGTTGTAGTTAATGTGAAAAAGAAAGTAGGGAAATGAAAATGAGTGATCATGTGAGCGACTTATGGACGACACTTTATCCAATATGCCCTTGTACCCCTGAGAGAAGAAATAAATACATTAATTCTTCAGCCAAGCTATTTTTTGGTAAACCATAAAGTTGTAGACACAATTCTTGAATAGTAGAAGGTGTATTTTTATGAATACCCTTGTTCAAAGAACTATTCATCATTCTGTAGCTACGATTCCGCATAATCATATTCAAAATAAAATACTGAAATCTAGGATGGCTTCCAAATATTTGATCGGAATATCTTATCACGTGAAAAACCATATTTTTTCATTTCAATGCTACAAATACGTGGATGCAACCAATTAGCATCTCTTGTCGGGAATAAAGAGGGGAATTCCATGTCTAGCAGTCCTTCAATATTGTATTCATTTATGGTAGACGTTCTAATATTTGGCCATCTAAAGAATCTTCAACTTTCAAATCTACATTTTCAATCAATATTCTTATTTAATCCACTTCCCTAGAATTATTTTCCAAGCAAGATAGAAACGTTGATGGATGAGAGTGAAAATAACTATCACCCTCCCTTTATAACTCCTTTTCTGTGCTACTTGATTCATCAAGCTTGTTATCGAAATGTTATAGCATGTTGGATACATCAGTATTTCTTTCAGGGAGTTTTCCAACTGAATCCATATCAATTTCAACATCCCTATAATATTTATCCATTTTGATTTTGTAGGGAAATGCATCCACGACACATTGTGTCTTCACATAGTATTCCTAATATCTCAATTAAACACCATGTCTTCTCATAATAACATAATCAAGTTCTTCAACACGTCACGAAATATTATTCTCAATTATAGATATATTTTGTGGAAAACTTATTGTATGACCCCTATACTTATATTTACCACCCCGAGCATGCGACACTTGTAGTATTGGATTCACCCTTGCTATTAAAATTTGTTCAACTTGTGTCAAAAATATTAGAGCTTCTAGTCGTTGATCTGGATCCAGGTTGTTGAAATGAAAAAAACTATGTGAGCATTCCCCTGCACCTTTTACAAATGGGACTTTCGTGCCATCTTACAACCTTTATACCTTGATAGCATTCATTTCAAACTTGGCACATTTTCACAACAGAAAAATTATCAACCCTGGCATGAAAATTTCGATGAACTTCAATCATTTTTTGCTAAAAGAAGACTGAGAATATTTATTCCCCCACAAACAACCGTTCGAACTTGATGATGATCTGTAACAACATGCCTAGCAGCGACATGATTAACATCCTTTATTTTCATAAAAATACGAACATCCATTCTCCTTAATTGGCTGCAATCAAGTTCGCACTACAAAGAAAAAAAAAAAACCAATACGTAAATATCAAGGACAACGACAATAAAAATTCAAAATTTTGATTTAACCAACCATTTGAAAATACATAAGATATACATTTTGGTGGTTTCTTCATTCTCCAACTACAGGTCGACGAACCGATAAAGGTTTCTCTTCCTGCAAATATTTTTTTTTTCCACTATTCACTTCAACAATGTTCTACACAACATATAATAAAAAATGAACAAAACAAACCAAATTCTAAAATTCTAAAGTACAAAGTATTGGGAAATAAGAACACACAAAACACTTGTATTGTCCTTGAAGAATAATCCTAAAACCTTTCTCTATGGACTACAACATTCATATCAGAGTTACATCGAGAGACACTGACTCCAACATCCCCACTAGATTATCGCAAATTTTTAACCATCTTAGCAAGCATGTTACTATGCGGAAAATGCATCAAAGCCAACAAATTGGTCAAGTGCATCATTTCGTCTACCTTCTGTTATAGCAATTCTTCCATTCTTTCCAGACCACTCACGATTCACACTTTTTTCAAGTTTCCCTATATAAAGGTAATGCACCTAAACAACAAAAAAGTGAACAAAGCCTCACAACGATGGACAAAGATCGAGACGTAGAACACGCAATGAAATTCACATTTGAACAAACTATTATTTCTACGAAACACTAAATATTTTATACTGACAGTGTTAGGTACTACCAATATTGTTGTTTACTGCAATTTCAAAGTTCATCCCATGAGGCTAAAATGCAACCTCAAACGAAGGTTGTTCAAGTTTCGTACATGAGCACACTCGAACATTCAGCACCATAAAATTATACAATAGTAAACTCAACAAAGAAGAAGATGTGTGCTAATAAATATTTTACCTTCAACACTACAAAACAGGAAGAAAAAGGAAAAATTTCAAAGCACCTATTCTGCTCCAAGAGAGATAGTAAGAAAAGATCGATCAAGATTGAAAAAATTGACTACATAGTTACTTCTTGTAACACCCCAACCCGCATTTCCAGTAGATTGTTCCATATTGTCTAATATGCCAGCATCCATATCATTGTCAACAAACAAACCAATTTTTGCAAATTGTCTATTCACATGAATGTTTTCATCTTGAAATGTTGCATTCCTTCCACTATGTGAAAAGGACTCGCGATTTTTGGTTGTATCCACGCTCTCTTATAACACAAAGGTACAAGAAAATTGAATTATGTTGAAAATATTAAAGTTACCTGCCATGCCTTGGGCAGGAAGAACAAAGAACAAAGTACAGCAGCAGCAGCAACAGCGCAGAGTTTTTGAGTGCATAGCACTCTGTATTAAAGAAGAATGAAGAACGTAAGGAGAAGAAATTACTGATGATGGGCCGGAGCCAAGTATGACAGAGAAAGGAATTAATTTTGTTATGGGTGAGAAGTTACTTCAGCAGAGAAATGAATATTTTTGTCTACAGAGGAGGAGAATTAATTAAGACAGTCATTTCGGGCGTAAAAGCCCTCAACAACCAAATTGAAGTGAAATTGCTTATAAATAGACTGAAGTCTTTTATGAGGAGGAAGGACAAGTGGTCCCTACCACTTAAGCGCTTTAGCGCAGATTGCAGAGCGCAATTTTCAGTTTTCAGATGTGAATTATCTTGTTGATGTGGATTATTTGCGATGTGCGATCGTTGCGCCATCGCACAATCGCAACATCGCAATGTCGCAAATCGCCCTCTGCCACCGCAAGTTTGTTTATCGCGATGTGCGATTGTTGCACCATCACAAGATCGCACAATCGCATGCTATATATATATATATATATATATATATATATATATATATATATATGTTCCGTCATATCGCATATTCCGCAATTGCGATGGTAGACTACGATGTGGTCCCCACTCGTACGTCGCGCCAATGTTAAAGATTTATGTTGCGCAAAGGTTTTCCTGTGTATTTTGGTTTTATTTATTTGTTTATGTTTTATATGTAATTTGTGCCACTGCGCCATATATAAAGGGAAAAGGCCCGCGTGCATTGGTAATAAAAAGTATTGTAATGTTGTTGTATCGTTGTGTGAAGAGCCCGTAGGCAAATAAAACACAGTAAGAAGAACTAAGCACTACTTGTGCGTTCTTGAGAGACAGAGAGAGAAAAGATTTGTGTTGTATAGCACTGCATCTGTAGCAGTCGAGCACATATTGTGAATCCCTCCATTGAGGAAGAAATTTGTAACAGTTTTTTTTCAGTTTGTTTAATGAAAGAAGAAAGCATATTTCATGCCATCTCTGTCTGCGATTAAAATTTCTGTTTTAAACTTCTCTGTGTTGTAGGGGAGAGTTTGTTCTCTCCACTGTTTGCTTGGAATTCCTCAATAATTCCAACAAATTATTAGAAAATATAGAGAAGGAATGCATTTTATAACACGTTCAACATCCATGAAATAAACGATCGAACAATTCATATTTCCAAACAAAGTATTCCTATTGTGATACTCGCGACTGTCAACCCGACCATATCGATGATTTGTTGAAGGCTTTTTCCTTCACTCATAAGTAGACCTTTTTCATGCTTTTATAAATTCCATGTTCTACTCATACCATTCTCGCTAATATTCATTCGCTTTTTCACGTGAACCAGGCGAGCGAGCTATTTTCTGTGTATCCCTGATGGTTCCCTGCTCAAAATTTCTGCAGGAAAATAAAACTATTATATTGAACGTTCTTTTTTTTCAATCCAAACCAAGGGTATACAAACCCCATATTTACACCATAACCTAACTCTAATATATTCCAAATACAAACCTATAAGCAAAACCCCAAATATCGCACGAAAACAACAATCAGCATATGGATTTACGAATGTATACTAAACACACGTATATCTTTTTCAGCATACACTTTCTATCCACATAACAATTGTGACAAAAAAAAGTGAAAAAAAATGGAAGAAATAAACCATATGTAGAAATTTAAGAAAAAAAGAAATAGGTTTCCACCTTTGATTTCCAATCACCAACTTCCCAAAAATGTTTTATTTCTCGAAAATCTTTTCTTACAACATCAACAAAAACACCTCCCTTTTCTCAAACTGTTGTAAAGGAACGCATTTGAGGTTGGTTTAACAATATATGAAAGAAAAATAACAAATTTTATTCCCGAACAAAACATTCCATATCAACATAGCTATGTGTTTAGCACAACGCCATAATTCACAACAAAACGATCTAAAAAGCATGATTGAAATTATTTGAGAAACTCACATTTGTAACAATTTTCAACCAAAAAAAACATCTTTGAGCCCCAAACACTATATAACGATATCCACATACAGTGGTGGTGTGTCAACAATAGAATCAACATTGGGAATAAGCGAGAAAACATTTCCATTTTCAATGAAAGCATTGCAACCATCTGCTGTTGGAAAATGGATTCCATATGTCTCCACGATGGAGACACTATTAGCGATTGTTGTTGTGAAGACACCAGTAACCATATCAAATACCTTCAACTAGACTTCCATGTAACCCGCAAAAATAATTACGACATGAATACAACCTCCTTCGATGGTGTCACATCACCATAAGGAAGAACAATTTTCCTCCCAACCATCTCATCATTGTGACAAACTAAATAATGTGGATCCATCTCGCTAGAAACATGTCTTAGTAAAACCCATACATATTTCCTTGGATGAAATTTTTTAAAATGAGATAAGAAGCCTTGCTCACCAAGATGAAGAGACTTTCTAAAAGGGTTGACAACAAAGTAATTCTTAAAGCTTAGACAATTTGCACGTGAACCGAATAAAGTAATTGATCCAACTACGCTTTCAAATATGTATCCAAATTGAAGAAATGGGAAAAGCATGGTGGATATTTTTCTTTTATCACTTAGGAAAGATCCCACAAGAAACCAAGGCTTGCACGAACTGGAAAAGAAATAAATCCAATTTAAATCTCATCAACACAGATAAAAAAAGCCAATGAAAAATAAGTACAAAAATTTTGACTATAGGTTCATCCATGGTCAAAAAGAAAACAATAAATTTTTTTGCCCAAAAAACAAAATTAATCTCATACAAAATTATCACAATATTTAACATTATAACATCTAAAAACAAACTCTCAATATTCCTAGTAACATTGCATATGCACCACGTATAATCAATCGAGACCACATAAAACCACCTACATCATAACATCTTCACAACCAAACATAGCGATAGGAAAAAAAATCTACTCATTCAATGGAAAGAATCATCCATATTTAAAAAAACATATTAAGTCATACAAATATCCATAAACATAATATTCTGACCGCATTCCAAATATTGTACAATTGTTAAAAGGATATCCACTCTATTAATTAAAGTATATAGAATATTTCAAGACATAATATTTCGACCATAGTGTAAAATCATTTCATATCTTTCATAATTATACAACCATATAAAAATAAAATAAATTCAATTCATTTCATCCATAATATTATCTATGCAATCTAGTAAGTATAATTTTAAAATATTATAAAGTATTTGATTAATATTTTATTCAAAATATATTTATATAGAAATATTTTCAACTATAATTTTCTATTTAGATTAAAAAAATTAAACAAAAATATTTATAATATACTATTAATGTTATATCACGTATATGGCATTCTCTTTTTAAAATGTATCATAACATATATCAATATCATATTTTTTATATTCAAACAATAAGATAAAATATAACAATATTTTTTTATGAATATTGGCATACCAAATAAATAATATTTTAACAATATTTAATGAATACCAATATAGTATCAAAGACATTGAAAAATGTTCTTAACAAAAACTACTTATGACTACTTATTTAACATCTTTTAACTATTTATCTTCTTTAATATTTGTTTTACTAATTTGAATATTTAAAATACATAACAAAATAATAATAATATATAACTTGATTCTTATAAATATCAGAATATATCCATTTTAACCACATACCTAACATTAGACAAGAGAGATAAAATTTCTTGAGGAACAAACTTATTTTAGAGTGCAAACAACAAGGTATAATTGTTTATTGTTTAAATTGAATTTTTGAATGTTATAGAGATGATATAACAGACGCATTGAGTCATTTTATTAGTCTACATTAACCTATTTTTTTCAATATATTTTTAAGTATAATTCAATATTAATTCATATTAAAATATTTTATTCATAACCCATTTTGGATATTTAATTCTATAAAACATTAAAATATATTTTTTTAACAATTTGTTTCTATATATAGATATATATATGAAGTTGATATCATGTGTTAAAAATTTTACTCACGTTTGTTTTTATCCGACGTTGCCTACCTATTTAGAGGATATTTTATTTTTATTTTAAGATAGACAGACATACTTACATATTGCCTTCACACGGGGTTGCAGAATGAGCCTCTAGACTCAATAATTTTACTTTTTCTTTAATAAAAATTGAGTGCAAAATATCAATTTTTTACTACATATCTAGTTTTAAAGGTTTTTATACGTATATTATATAAATTCTCTTTATTTTATACCTATATTATATGAATTCTCTTTTTTATGTTAATTCTCTATTACGAAGTCAATCACTTTTTTCAAGTTTTGGTGAAGGGGCTTGGGATATCTATGCTCTTGGGCTAGAACATGCAAGACTTGAACTAAAATACTCATTTAAAAATTTAGTGGGGACATGATAGAGTACATGGATTACTTTCTGCACAATTCACATCATCACCATTTCTTTTTTTAATCAGTGTTACTATAAACATTGTAAACTTAGAAACAGAAATTGTACTGAGTACCTGTTGTTTTGAGGTACCAAAAAAGTAATGCGATTTTGAAAATTATTGATTCAGAATAGACTTTTTCTTTTTAGCATATTTTCGACACTTTAAATTTTCTTATCTATCAAGTATAAACATTATTTTTAAAATGTTAGTGATTCTCATGCTAATTTTGAAGAGTGTTGATGCCAAAATCAACCCCTTTTTTAGACGACTTATTTTTTGACTTTAATTCTTCTAATGTGTTAAATGTGGATAATTATTTTCTAAATTTAACAATTTTTGTAGTTGTTTGTTCTTCTTCCATAACATATTTTTTTAAAGTCTTTTTCAGGTTCGTATTTTTTTGTTTTTCTTTTCATTTTTTTTGGTAGCGAAATCTTTGATATCTTGCATAGTTAAAAAAAATATTGAAATTTTAAAGTTTTGATCTTTTATAATTTATATAATAGTAATTAATATTTCAATTCACATCAAATAATTGTCACTAAAAAGAAATAATTTTTTAACAGTTGAGATAAAAATACACATTTTGAATATAGATATAACAAAAAAATGCACATTTTGAGATTTTTTTTGCTAAAATTGACATGTCAAATAAATGATTTTTATAGGAAAAAAATAACAAAAAAAACTTTAGAGATAACATTTTTTTATGAATTTATGTCAAAAAATAATAATAATCACAGTTGTTTTCAAAAAATAAATGATTCACATTAAAATTAAAGTGAAAATCAAATAATAATAATATTAAATATATAATAACAAAAATCGAATAATTATTCTTCTCATTAAATGTCTGTGTCAAAACATTACAACTATAATTAATTAATAGTTACCAAAAATGAGCTTCATTTGCAAGCATAACTAAAATTGAATCAATAATATCATATAACCCATGCTCTTCATCTTCTAGAGTTTCATTATTGTCTTTTCCCATAGTATTTTATTCTTCGGTTTGGTCATTTTCCTCTTTTGGTTGATATTTGATGTCTATGAATCTCCCAAAGTATGTTTATTCCATCTAATGGTGGTTGAGGTTCCATTTCCTTTTTTGTCACACAGGATTCATTAAAATCCTTTTTCCTGAAACCAACTTCTTGCATTGCATCTGGAATAAATTGAAGAGCATTAATTCTTTGTTGAATAAATTTGCATTGTACTGGGTCATTTTCAATGGAAATGAAATTTCTTCCTTGTTTTAAGAAAATTATAGTGTTGTACCCAATCATCAAGTACAAAATAAATAATTAAGTATATTAGTATAAACACATAAAAAAATTTAAAATAAAATATCGAAATTCAGTTTTATATAATAAAAGTTACCTAAGCCTGAGAATAAATCTAAAACCCAATCTCCTTCATTTGAACATAAATCTATAAGATAGTTAATCAATGATTATAGTTTTTTATAAATGTTAACTATATGTCCTTTTGCTTATTTATCTTCATATGTTAGTTTTTTTACAACAACATCATGAACGAGTACTTGGCTATGACTATTTCCATCTAGCCTATTCAAAAGCATAGGCTTATAGTTATCATCTTTTGTCCAGCATTCCACATGAATGAACTCAAAATCAATTTTAATTGGTTGATCTCGAAAATCAATAAGATTTGACATTTTCCGGTAACATGAAATAATAAAATTTAATTAACTTGTACACAAATGACTTTTTTAACATTAACCAAACATACAATTTCAACGTCTTTCCATGTAAGCTCCATCCTTGAGTTAGATTTTCACTTGAATCTCTTTAATAACATTGCAAATTATGTGTCTAAATGAAATGACACAAATATCCAAAATGGTGATGTTGTGAATTCTAGAAATCTTGCAACCACTTTACTAAAATATTGATAAGTATAAGGGTCACTATCATATTAATGGTTGTGATATTGAAACCATGAAGCATATCTGCAATAACTAGGGAATAATTACTTTTAATGTGTGATTTTTGCAATTTCTTCACAATCACGTTGTATTATTTGATAATGGATAGTGTGGAGCCCATTCCAAATGAGATGTCTAAGACTAGGATCAAGCTCAACATTACTAATACTTTCGTTTATCAACATTTCCGTCTTAATTGGTTTAATAAAGCTTATAAATCTATCTGGTGATCCATTTGCATCCTTCTTCATCTTTAATGAAATAAAAAACTATAGGTATAAGCTATAAAATAAAAATAGTATACATACGAATAAAAATGAATGTATAAATCAACATACCTTTTTAAATGCAAGATAAAAAACTTTTAGTGTTGACATAGAACACGAATCTTGGTAGTTGCGTACAACATCATCCCAACTATATACATTCAACAATTTAACCATTTGTTCTTGCATTCTCATATAAAACTTGTGACTGAATAAATAAACTAAAAAATGTCAATACAATGATATGTATAACAAATACTACCAACAAAAATACGTTATATTTAAGATAAACTTATTATTCAAAAATAATTAAAAATAATTCGACAAACTTAATTTAGAAATTCCTCGGACATTTCGTCCAATGATAATTCACCTAACTTCATACGAGATAATATTGTTTTGACAATTTTTTCATCCTTCACTCCTTGAATTTCTCTCCAAGGTGTGATAGTCATATCCTCTGGAAGGAGCTTCATTTCAGGACCAGAATTATTATTCGTACATATCAATGGTTTATACTTTTTCACCTCATATTTTTTATGCCAATATTCCCCCACATGTTGATAATATCATTAATATATTCGCATATCTATCTAATTCTAAATTCCAACTAGAAATGTTATCTATACCTTTGAATATTTCATAATTTACATTGACACCTTTTGAATTGATTTTTTCCTCAATTTGATAACCTATTTCCATACAGCATTCCTTCCAAAAGGCTAGACTAGCATTTGTCTTATCCCTGCCAAATTTTTCTTCAAATTAATTATGAATAAATATAACCCTTTAGATGAAATTCATAGACATACTATACACATTATTTGTATTATTATCCAATTCCAAAAACTTTGCTTCTATATCTTTTGAACTATCATAAATGATACAATTCATTTTTTCAAAAAAAAGGTTATTGGGATATTCCTCCATCATTTTCCTTTGAGCTTCTACAGAATGGTTCCCCCCAAGTACATAATATTTGTATTCAAAACATTTTGACTTATAAAATTTTCCTTTGTTGGTAACTTGAATTGGATCAACAAAAATCACATTACCAATCACATGTGCATATGGATTCTACCTCATCAGTGCTTTCAAGTTGTGTGTCTTTCTAATTTGATATTTAAATTTTCCTCCATCTAGCTTATATATTTGACTGACATTAATTTAAAATTATCGACTAACCTCAATTAAAATTGTCTTCATCAACTTATGTCGAATGGAAATTTGTTTTGTTTTAATAATTCCCATCCTCTAAATTAGCGCCTGGTGTAATGATTTCCCTACCTCCTTTTGAGTTTTCACTAGGATATTCAGTGCTTCCCATGATCCTTTTAGAATGAGAAACTTTTAATTTATTTCTCCTATCGGTTATCATATTTTATTCAACATAAACAATCTATGCATCATCAACTAGAAGGGAGATATTCTTGGGAACTGTTATTTTTTATGGCTCTTCTCTTTTCTAACATCATTACTAATCTCATTCTCAATAATGGCAACATATTCTTCATCTTCATCTTCAACTTCAACTTCCTCATATTCAAAACTAACACATCTAGCTTTACTATATTGATTCACTATAGGCATTCTTTGTTGATCCATTTTATGCAGTCTTGTAGTGGCATGAAGTATTTTTTTTCTTATTTCTCATATATTCCTCTAACTATGAGTGAAAAATGTCCACAACATTCATAATATTTAACTCTATAAAATATATTCCCCATAACATATTTGAAAGACCCCTAGTAAAATTTTGTCAAACAAAATATAATATATGAGTAATAACTAAGTTATAAAAAATATAATGATATAGTTACAATAATGCAAAACACATAAATATAAATATAAATACTTACGATATTCTGTGAAACTTCGTTAACAATTTGCTTACATATCCTTGTAGAATTTTTCGTCATGTTACACATCGACAATGCAAAATGATATGTAATATTTTCATGTGACATGGGAGGTTTTGTATGTACATAAACAACTCTAGTATCTAGCATCAAACATAAGTCTAGTACTTTTCTCATCACCCCATAACTTCTGCCATCATAAATCCTACTAGCATATAGATATATCTGCAAATATTCTTCACTGCCTCTTTCTTTCACATACCATGCAAATATTGTATGCTTCACTTCTTGTGATTACTTGCATTTTGAAAATCAGCTTATTTTCCTTTAAGGAGTCATCTGTTGTATTTGTAGCCATTAACTCAGGTTGGGTTCATTCACTAGTATTTTTTTAGGGTTGACTTGCAACTCTAGATGATGTAATTGGTGTCTTTGGTCCACAACGATTCACATAAGCCTTCCTTGGCTGTATTTTCCAGCAAATATATATATATGTGTGTGTGTGTGTGTGTGTGTGTGTGTGTGTGTGTGTGTGTGTGTGTGTATTACAAAAAACCAATATCTTACATAAAAAAAAAACACCATAAACATGCACAGCAACCCCCATGATAAGTGGGATGTTAGGTTCATCCATGATACCAAAAAATAACCATTCCTTAAGAAAAAAAAAAAAATTACCTTTTCCTCCGGACCAACTGCTTGGTAGGGGCCGATGTGTTGTTGGTGGGCGCATCTACCTGGGGCACAGTGACCCTTAGGCAACCAGGGGGTCGATTAGCAAGTAGGGAATTGATTTTGAGAATCGACCCCGTAACTGTTAAGGGACCATGGTGCCTTGAGTGGGCCTTCCCACCCAGAGCACAACGGGCGTGCCTGCCACAAGTGGGCATTCCCACATTCCTATGCCTTGGGCAGGAGCGCCTAGTCAAGGGCATGCCCGGCCATGAAATAGTAGGTGTGTGGATCACGGTAGGCTACATCCACGTCCGAGTGTGCCCGCCCAAGGCACAGGCACGCCTGTGCCTTAGGAAGACACACATGTATTTAAGCGGGCATGCACAACCATGGGTGTGCTCACCCGCCTCACAGTGAGCATGTCGCAAATGTCCAATGTGAAGTGGACATGCTTGATCATGGGCGTGCTTTCCTGTGGCACAACGGACATTCCTAAGACATTTTTTGTGCCTTCAATTAACACGTACATGTCTTAGCATGCCTTCTAAAGGCACCAGCATACCTCTACCTTAGGTGGGCATGCCTGGCCATGGGCATGCCTACCCGTCTCACAACGGTGGGCACATCCACTACCATGTGCGCCTGCCTAAGGTGCAAGCACGCATGTGCCTTGATAGGGCACGGATGGTCATGGGCGTGGTCGCTTAAGGCACAGTATCCCCCTGAAGGGGGTCGCTATACCTTGGGCGAGCATTCTTGGTACTGGGCATGCCCACCCACCTCACATCGGGCATGCCTGGCACACTCGTTGTGATCTGAGTAGGCACGCCCACAACTGGTATGCTCATCGAAGGTACAGTCATGCATGTGCCATAGGCGGTTACACCTAGCCATGTGTGTGCCCATCCAAGGTGTAGAGCTATAAAAAGGGTCTCTTTCACCTCTAATTACCTCACATTAATATGTCAATCCGGGAGCGTTTTGTTATTCCAAAGAGTGTCTCAGTCTGAGGCTATCATTTGTCAGAGTAATGCTAGTAGTACAGTGCTTAAGAAATACAAGAGTAAATGGATGCTTGTCTGTAACTAAATTACTTCAAAATGATTAAATCACACATTCAGAAAACTCAGCAGCTTATCAGTCAAGGGTTCGGCAGCGATAACCCATCCCTTGGGAAACTGATGGAAAGGAAATTAGAGCGTAGACCACGGGTCTGGGAGCTATACAGTGAATGCCAAAGCTCACTACAGCCTTAGATCATCTCTCACACCAAAACAACAAATGCGAGTAAATGGAACAGCAAATAAAGAATTGAACAACAAATCTGGAATGGAACAGTAATTCTAAAATGGAACAGCGATCGAACAACTAAGTCTCGCGAGTTGTAACCAAACTTAATCTATTAACTCAGATGCATTCTTCACAATCCATCAATTCTTCATTCTTAAGGCAAATCACGCAACACACTAATGGAACAGCATTAGCTATTGACAAATTATGGAACAGCTCTAGTAAATCATATACGCACACAACACGCTGAAATAGTAATCTTATTTAACAGGGATACGACTGTGCTTCCAAATAGAACAGCATTATCTCTGAATCCAATAATTATGAATCTATGATATGAATGTTCAGTATAAAAGCTCTGTAACGGAACAATAAGAATATTCGGTTAATAACATGCAATTAACTCTGAAAGGATTAATAACTTGATGCAGAGTCGATCCACGATTCTATCTGTAAAAACCTCAATGATTCAATATTAACAGAGCATATAATATCAACTTATAAAGCATATCGGATTACCAAATAACAACGATAAACAAACCACGCGGAAATCAAACCGTAGTGATACAGAAGCAAGTGTCCTCCGGGGCCGGGCCCTTAGCCTCCAAGGGTACACCGCCTTAAGTTAATCCAGACACAGAGATGAGAGAATCACCAAACTTATATTAATGCATCGGACGAAAATACAATGAACCAGTTCTCAACGAGACTCAATAATCAGAGCTGATGTTTAACAGAAAATTACATAAAAACGTATATCTCCATTATTTTTTAAGCTAACAGTTTTGTCCCTTTATATAAAGGTGACGGCGGAGATGTCCAAGTAATAAGATAAATAAAGCAGCGATCCCTCAGGATCAAAGATCCCGAGGGATTCGCCAAACTGTTAATCCTTTGTCTTTGCTTTTCTTTTGCGCCGAGCTAGTGTCTCCTCCTCCTTTTCCGGGCCGATTTGCTTTGATTTGTTTGGCCTTGTTTGCATTCGGTTCACCTTCAGAGGGACAGCAGTTATCTCGACTTTGTCCTTTCCTTTGGAATGGCAACTCCTCGTTTTCTCCTTTTCCTGCACAGAAAATATCAATTATCAACGACTAAGTCTTGCATATCAATTCTCACATGTTTTGTTATAACTCCTTATCATTTTCCAAATTCATGATGCAAAAAGGTTTACAAATTCTACTAAAAATCCACTGAAATAATCATCAAAAGCATACCTTTTTAGTACTCCACACACCCCCCTGCTTACCTTGTTTCATGTCCTCATGAAAACATTGTAGTTGACATGCAAGGCAGTGAGAGAATATGCTGGAGAAGGAATCTCATGCGGAGGCCTACAGCCATGATGAGTGATTAGATAGTCAAAGAACTGACCTGTTTGCCCCTCAGGAATCTCATACAGGGCCTGATATCCGGGTGCAGGATGCCAAATAATTGGAGTGCGAAATATATATCCTAACCAAGATGGCCCTGCTTTCAAAATGCTCTCGCCATAGAGGTTCAAACGGTTGGCAGCTAATTCAAAATTCTCATACTTAAATGGTTCCCTGAGCTGGATGTTTGGATTAGAGATTCGGTACCGAAATTTGGCTGCATCAATGGCGAGGTCTTTGATGGAAAGAAAATATTATAAACTCTGTCGAATGAGTGCCTCATGCATGGGTCCTAACGTTTCAATGACACCCGGAGTCCTTATGAGGTTTCTATGAGCTTTCCACAACTGCACTGGGTTCCTAGGCTCAGCCCTTACCCGTAAATCTAGGCCATTTTCCTGACTCTGGAAAGTATCATAGGCTTTGAGCCACTTAATCTGATTAACCCCGAATGAAATGAACGCTTGTAATTGGATGTCTCCAACGAAAGGGCCAGGGTTTAACTCAGTCTCCTGATCTAGCACAAGGTCATGCAAATAAAGTTCACACAGCAATCTCTGGACCTTCACTCCATAGTGTTTACAGCAGTCTATAAAGTCATTGATAGTGTTGATTTGTATAGGGGCACCTGCTTTAACAACTTTTATTTTTAATTGTAAATACCGTTCTAATAAAAACAGAGCATAGTTTTTAGCAGGGGCCCTACATGCTAAAACGTCATTGTATAAAGAACACAAGGTATTCATCTGCTTGATAACAGTATCTAGTCTACGGGTTACCTGTGCAACTTCCTCTTGTTCCTTTCGCCACCCTTCAAAGGCCTAGCTTTTGGACTGATTGACGTCCTTTAGTTGCTGCTGTAACTCTTCATATTTTTCTCGGGGAACCGTTTGCTCTCTAAGTTGTTCGGCTTCTTGCTGGACTTGCTTCATCATCTTATGCAAGGTTTTTGTCTTCGGATCTTTTTTCCATAGGTCAGTGGAGGCCGGGAGTTTTACCTGAACTTTCTTATTATGTTGTTTGGAGTTCAGAACCCTTATTACCCCGGAGGGTGGTGCCTCTGTCTGGATTTTCTTTTCACTGGTCCTTATATCATCCCTTTCTATTTTAACGCGAATATCAGTCTGTTGCTGTTCCTCAACATCATTTGGAACGGCAACTGGATTTTCAGTAGGGTTTTGAACAGCAGGGTGATTGTTGGCCCTCTTTACCTTTCCTCCGGTCCTTCTTACCCTCTGGTTTGCTTTCAGAATTCTAATTTGCTGTCTGAGCTGGGTTATTGTATTCAATAATTTCTGCCATTCCATTCGCAATTTCTTAATTTCTAGCGTTTCATTAGAAGGAACAACAGGCTGTCTGCTGCGGTTTGGACCATGACTAGTTTCTGGATCTTTCTGTTGGGGTGCTTCCTCGCTATTCTACTCTGGCTGTTCTGGGGTAGGAACCTTGACTGGTTCTGTCTCTTCCTGGGCAACTGTTTTTTCTGCTCCTACTCCCTCCGGAATTTCCTCTGGTGTCTTGGGAACAGATTGTTCATGTTCAGTAT
Source organism: Pinus albicaulis (assembly GCA_034641835.2). Taxonomy (NCBI): domain Eukaryota; kingdom Viridiplantae; phylum Streptophyta; class Pinopsida; order Pinales; family Pinaceae; genus Pinus; species Pinus albicaulis. The sequence continues at coordinate 419,629,185 of CM076580.1, read as the reverse complement.
CTCTTATCTCTTCTTCATCATAAACAGGCAGATTTCCTTTTTCTGCCTCTACTGCACGTGATTTTTCAGATGTGTTTTCTTCTTGGGGTTTGTCGTGGAGATCTACTGGACTAGAAGGTTGGCCATACTTACCCATATTGGCCAAGACTGCGGATAATTCATCTTCTCCCACTGGGTCTTGTAGTGGGCTACCTCCCTGCTGTCCCATTTCCTCCTCCTGTTCAGCTTCTGCTTCTATTTCTGTTTCCGAATGCTCGGCTACTTCCTCATTTTCCTCTTCGGATTGCTCGTCCTCAATTACCACTGGTTGGCTGGTGCTTTCCTGGATTTTTTCCAGCCTTCCTCGCATCCGAGCTAACCGGGCTGATTTTCTGGGCTTCTCTAGGCTTCCTTGCATCCTAGGTAACCGGGCTGATTTTCTGGGCTTCTCTAGCCTTCCTCGCATCCGAGCTATCCGGGCTGATTTTCTGGGCTCCTCTGGCTGTTCATGCCTGCGCTTTGCCGATTCCTAGTATATCTCTGGTCGTTCTGATGCACTAGCAGCATGTTTTTGTTTTACTAATTCTCTGCGTTTTTCCGGACGTTCTGGTGTGCTTGTAGAATGTTTATGTTTTGGGGATGGTGCTGTCAATCCCTCCTTAATCATTACAATCATCTCTTCCCAGCTGCTCTGCTGCTGGGTGAGACTATGACTAACTACTAATCGTATTAACCCATGGTGACTGACGACTGACTCTACATGCTGTGCCTTTTTTATGCTTCGTGCAGCATCATGCAGTAATGAATTCATAAGTGCAGGTAGATTTACAGAGCATTTATGCTTTAAAACAGCTAAAAGTTTAAGATGTCGTGGTCTTACCACGTCTTTCCTCCCCTCGCAGGTGATGTAGCTCTGCACTGTTCTTGCTAATTCCGTCCAGGGTTCTCCTAGGGTTGCTGGCAGAACTCCCTTCCCCTTAATTGTCAAGCTCTGACCTTCGTCCTGGAAAATTTCCATGATCTTCTGTAATCTTTCCTTCTTTAATGTCCATACTGGTCCGGTGGCTGGTAGTCCCGAAACTTCTGCAATTATATCGTCGGTGACCGCTATCCGCTTCCCTCTTACTGTGGAGTGATCATCCTGCAGGTTCTGCAAAAATTCCATCGCTATTGTTTCATTAGACTCCTGCAGGCGACTGAGATAATTCAACCATCCTGCTCTTTCCAAGATCTCCCGGGCAGCAGCGGAGATTGTCAACTTCTGAGGTTCGCTTCGAATTGCCCTTCCTCCCATGGTTTCACTGTGGATTCTCAATGGAACAACAACTACTTGTGCTGTTTGAAACACAGAGAGGGTGATAATCGCAAGATTTCGAGAGAAAAAAATAGAGTATGCAACAATGCAACAGAAATGAATTATGAACAGCAACTTGTGTAAAAATAGAAATGCCATGCCGTTAAACCCTGCCAAACCGTCGTACACTATCTTTCCCGAATGGTGAGCTGACACGTAATTCAGAGAATAATGAAGTTAACCTCCCCCCCCCCGCAATGTGATAGGTTGTCCCAGCCGGCAAATAAAGGAGCAGCACCCGATCTGCAGCCGAGTCAGAAAGGAACAACATATGGAATTATGCCATGTTTAGAAGGACAACGAATTACCGAAATCGAGGCGGAGAATTGATCGCGTATTACATAAGAGGCTGCTGTGTTATGATATGAGGCTGGTGGGTAGGACATCTGTCGTACTTGCCAAATCTCAAGTGGTCATGGTCACTTCCTTTGCCATGATTGGTGATGATAAATGTTCATGCGATGTATAAATCAGGAAATGATATATGATTAGTTCCTAGGATATAAGAAACAAAAGAGTATTAGTATCTTACCCATTGGTGTAGCCAAGGTGACTTCAATACCATTAACAGTGCTCTGCTGCCGAGAGGTGTCCATAACCTTGGCAGAGTTGTTTTTCACCCTCGGAACCATGATCCTGTGTGTATACTTAGGAATGTTGTTATGTCAAAATGTAGACCATTATGCTGGCTTGGTGACCAGTTAACCATAATGCCATTCACGAAGAAGGAGCGAAACGTGGGCAGGCCGGCTCGTGATGAGACCTCCTGTTCCAAGGTTTGTTTATTTGATATACCTTTTGGACCATATCCCTTGTGTGGTGGCCATAATGGGAATGCCACTTCACTTCCATCCTCATGATCATGGTAGGCTGACTCTTGATGAGACCCCCTATCCTGCATTTGACATCTCACATATCATGTTCAGATATATTTTTTTTTCATAGAGTACTCTTCCTTATTTATACACAAAGGGTGGTTCAACACTCCTTAAGAGTAGGAATGGTGGAAGAAGTCTTATCATCTCAATAGGAAGATATAAGCCCTTTGCTCTTATTCCTAAATAATAATCAAAGAGGGTTAAAGGGATCAGCATGATAAAGATAACCAATCAGGGCAAAATTAGTAAAACAATGACAACAAAAGATAGGAAATAAGTATGTCCTTCCTTTTGTCCTCTTACTAATGCAGAGCCTTATAGATATAGCGATTTATGGTTTGCGGATTTCGGCATGTTGTGATTCTATATTCATTGCACAAGTACATAGTTGTATCTTAAAGACTTGAAAGAATACGGGCAAGAAGCATCCTCAATTTAGATCAGCAGAAGGAATAAGCTGTTTCACAAGGAGAGCAAAAGTATGCTAGTGGTGTTCCTTTAGAAAAATAAACAACGACGGATGATAGAAAAAGGAACAGCAAAAATAAAAATACTATAAAAACACTCAAAATGTCGTTCCTTTGAAAAAGGAACAACAGCAACAAAAGAATGTTGTTTCTTTGAAAAAAAGGAACAGTGGTAACCAAAAAAAATGCTGTGCCTTTGGAAAAGGAACAACAAAAGACGTAAAAATGCCGTTCCTTTGGAAAAGGAACAGCAGAGATCTAGAATGTTGTTCCTTTAGAAAAGGAACAGCAAAACAAGCAAAGCCAACAGCACAAAAACACGCAAATGCCATTTTTTAGGACGGCAAAAATCGAAACTTTGAAAAAGAAAAAGAACAGCAAAAAATGAGAAGAAAACATTTAATTCAAACATATGTACAAAAACGACTCAAAGACAAGAACTTATGTACAAATTGTAAAGAGAAATGAATTCCTTAATGAATTACAGGTGAGGAAGATTTCTCTTCCTCTCCTAAAATCTCCATATCAGTGTCTCAGCGTATCTGCTGGCAGAAGGATTCCCGAGTGAGTGGTTTGCGATAGAGACGAACTCGGTGGCCATTTACTTTGAATGCATATCTAGAACCATCAATGGTAATTAGAGTAAGGGTTCCGTTATCATGCACCTTCTGGATTTCGTATGGTCCCAACCATCGAGTCTGAAGTTTTCCAGGGAAGTCCTGAAACCGAGAGTCGTATAACAGAGCCCAGTCTCCCTCGTGGAAGACTTTGTTCTTGATGAGCGCATCATGCCATTTAGCTCACTGCTGTTGAATCAATGCTGTATTTTGTAGTGCAGAGAGCCTAATTTCGTCTAATTCATTGATCTGCTGTAGTCGATTGATTTGTGCCTCGCTTAGATCTAGGCCAACTTCCTGTGTTGTCCGTAATGTTTGGATTTCGAATTCTATGGGAAAAATGGGTTGTTTTCCAAACACTAATTGATAAGGTGAGTAACCGGTGGTGCTCCTCCATGTGGTTCTATAGGCCCAGAGTGCTTCAGGTAGTCGGGTAGCCCAATCACGCCTATGTGATGCAATCGTTTTTGTTAGGATTGTTTCTATTATCTTATTGCTACTATTTACCTGCCCATTCGCCTGTGGGTGATATGGAGTAGTGATGTTATGCTGGACGTGATAATTGTTGAGTGTTGCAGCTAATTTATGCCCAACAAGTTGTGGTCCTCCATCTGTAATTATTTCCGTGGGAAGGCCATAACGTACAAATAGATGGAACAGGAACTGTATGACAGATTCCTCTGTGGCTCTTGGCAATGCTTCCACCTCAACCCATTTGGTGACATATTCTGTTGCCACCAAAATATATTTTTTCTGATTTGACGAGGGGTTGATGGGTCCAACGAAATCAAGAGCCCATCGCTCAAATGGTTCGATGACTAACTGTGGTTTCAGAGGCATCTCATCAGCTTGACTAGGTCGTCCTGCTCGCTGGCAGCTGTCACAGGCTTGGACAAATTTCTTTGCATCTTTGAAAATCGTAGGCCAGTAATATCCTGTCTGCAATACTTTGTGTCCAGTTCTACGCTCAGCGAAGTGTCCACCACACGGTCCATCGTGACAGGCTTTTAGGATGTCAAAGATTTCATCTTCCCGAACACATCACCTGATATGCATGTCTGCCCCTGTGTGAAACAAATAGCCCCCAATCCACGAGAATCGAGAACTCTTCTGAACAATCTGCTTGCGCTCATTAGGGGTCAAATGTTTTGGTAGTTTACCTACTGCAAGGTAGTTGGCAACATCAGCATACCAGGGTGTTTGAACAGCAACAGCAAACAGGTGCTCGTCCGGAAATTGATCTTCAACTGCTGCTGCATCGATTGGTTTTGGTATTCTCAAAAGAAAATCGGCTATAGGGTTTTCTTTGCCAGGTCGATCCTTGATTGTGATGTCGAATTCCTGCAATAAAATCAACCATCTAGTTACTCTGGCATTTGTGACAGGCTTATTTGCTAAATATTTTATGGCAGAATGGTCTGTATACAAGATAACTGGATAGCCTGTAATATAATGTCTAAACTTATTGACAGCATGTATTACAGCTAGGAATTCTTTTTCAGTAACAGTGTAATTTAATTCAGCAGGAGATAAATTTTTGCTGATGTAATAGATAGCATATGGTTTTTTATCCTCTTCCTGCCCAAGGACTGCGCCAATAGCTGTATCTGAGGCATCAGATGATATCTGGAATGGTAGGTCCCAGTTTTGTCCTCGAAGGACTGGGGCTGTGAATACGAACTTCTTTAGATCCTCGAAAGCACGATCACATTTTTCTGTCCAAAGAAAATCAACGTTACCAGTTAGTGCATATAAAGGAGCAGCAATGTGCGAATAATGTTCTATAAATCGTCTGTAATAACCAGAAAATCCAAGAAAGCTACGTACCTCTGTTTGAGTAGTAGGAGTGGGAATGAGCAAAAGTATTTGGATTTTGGCCGGGTCTACCTGAATACCGGCTGCTGAAACATAATGTCCTAGAATAAGTCCTTCAGTCATCATCAAAAAACATTTTTCGTGGCTTAAGCAAAGCCTGGTAACAATGTAGCGTTGTAGGACTTTTTCTAGGGTGTCTAGAGCTGGATCAAAATCATCTTCATATGGTGTAAAGTCATCCATGTAAACTTCAAGTCCATCATTTATTAAATCTGCAAAAATGCTAAGGATAGCCCTTTGAAATGTGGCAGGAGCATTAGATAGGCCAAAAGGTAGAACTCGATAGGCAAATGTTCCCCAGGGACAAGTAAAAGTAGTTTTATCTTGGTCTTCAGGGGCAATCTGAATCTGATTGTATCCACTGAAGCCATCCAGGAAAGAAAAGAATTTCTTTCCTGCTAAAGTATCTAATACTTGGTCTATGAATGGGAGAGGAAAATGATCTTTCTGCGTTGCCTTATTTAGTTCCCTATAATCCACACAGATTCTCCATTTTCCATTCTTTTTCGGTACCACCACAAGTGGAGAGACCCATTTACTATCAGAAATAGGATAGATAAAATTGACATCTAAAAGTTTCTGAAGTTCAGCTTTTACCACATCCTTTAGATGAGGATTAAGTCTCCTTTGCGGCTGACGAACAGGTCTGGCATCTTTTTCTATATAAATGTGGTGTGTACATAACTGGGGATTGATTCCTTTCATATCAGGGTAATCCCATGCAAATGCTTCTTGATATTTCGTTAACAGATGGATGAGCTTAGTTTCTTGTTCAGGTGTGAGATTAGCATTGATGTTTAAAGTTTTTCCCGGTCCAATTTCCACAGTTTTACTATTTGCAACAGAAGTAACAGGTATCGTTTGGTCATGCGTATCTTTCAGAGGATCTTCCTCTAATTCATTATCAAATGCCGCTTCTATCATGTGACACTGTGTGCGAGATTCAGTTTGACTAATGAAATTATTAATGGCATCATCTTCTGTTTGGTCTTTAAAATCAAGTGCCTCTTGTATAGTTAATGGAGATCTGATGTTATCAGTAAGGTATGATACATGGTGCTTATTAGTTTTGATTATTGTGACACTTGGCTGCGCTGGAGGATATAGAACTAAATTTTTGCTATTCGGTCCTCTGGTTATGGTCATATTTCCCTGCCGGCAACCAATGTAGGCATCGGCAGTGGCAAGCCAAGGTCTACCTAAAATTAGCGGGTGTCCATCAAGTCGGGTTTTTGGATTAATTATCAGGAAATCGGTTGGATACTCCCAGGAATCAACAGAGACCATGACATCCTGTAGAATACCCTCTGGTCTAACCACAGATCGGTCAGCCAACTCCAACAAAGTAGAGGTGGGTTCTACTGATATAATGCCAAGCTTTTGGCAAGTAGTGGTTGTTAAAATATTAATTGCAGCTCCTAAATCAACCAAGGCATTAGACAGGGTCTAACCATAAATTTGAACAGTTATAATTGGATTCCCTGGGTCTTCATATTTAATGGGTGTTTCTCTCCCAGATAATAGGTCAGATAATGTACCGACTACTTGGACTCTTGGATTATTTGTTATATTCCTCCTTGGTTTCTTTATGCACAACTCTTTGATAGTTTTTGCGTATATGGGAATGTCTTGAATGGCTTGGAGGAATGGAATTTTTATATACAGATTTTGTAATTCTCCAAGAATTTCAAAGTCAGGATATTGTATGGGTCGAGGTATGACTAATCGTTCTGGGAACGGAGGAGAGGATGTGGTTGCTTGATTATGAGTCTGCTAGTTATTTACATCCTCTTGTTGTAACTGTTGTTCTCTTGGCAACTGCTCTTCAATATGAGTTGTTTTATCTCCCTCAGTTTCAATTATGCGTCCAGATCTTAACTGAAGATCATTGCACTCCCTTAGGTCGGGTCCTATTTCTGGTGATTCTATGATTTGGATAGATTGGACCTGTTTGTTATTTGGATTGGGATCGGGTTGGGCTGGGAGTTGCGGTCTCAGGTTAGACTGGGGATTTTGTTGTAAGGCTGGCAGAGTAGGTTGAGGGAGCGGAATAGTTCCAGCTGGCTGGTACATCGGTCTTTTCCAGCTTGTCTGCCAAGGTGAACTTTGTGAAGTAGGGGGAGTCCATTGTGAAGGATATGGGCCATTTTGCCAATATGGTGGAGTGTAAGGGAAATTCTGCCAACCGGATTGGCTTGTTTGATTCAGCCATGGATTTGAAGAAGGAAACGATTGTGGTGACCAGTTTGAAAATGGGGGTTGAGATTGATTTTGCCACATACCATATTGTTGAGCATTATATTGTGGGGGTTGAAAAAAAGAGATTGAGTCCGGAAACATACCAGGTTGTCTCGGCTGTCACTGGTGACGCTGGTTGATCGAGTTCACCGATTATGGTTCTTCTTCTGCTTCCTTATATACTTCTTTCAATCCAGGAAGTGAGGGGCAGCTCTCCGTAAGGTGATCTTTTGTACAGATGGCACACGTTTGGACTTTATCCAGTGGACATTCCTTGTGGCTATGTTTTTTTCTGCATCGGGGGCAGAAGATTGCCAAATTCTGTTCTGCCTCCATCTGCTTCTGTTTAGCCTGCACAATATCAAGTTGTGTAGTTAGTGTCCCTAGAATATCAGTTTTGAAATTTTCTAATAAATTTCCAATTTCTGCACGTGTTACTCCTTCTGTTGATACTTTATTATCTCTTGCAAACCGATCATATTCTGTCGGTTTTATTCTCGTGCTGCCTCTCGAACTCCTGATACATAAATCAATAATGTCAGCAAAATTCTCTTGATAAATATCCCCTTTTCCCATGATGTTTAATGTTTCAATCCATTGTTCCTTCATGCCCCTTATTAATGTAGTTTTTAACACATTATCAGGTAAAGGTAGCGATGCATAAGGAGACCTTTGTAAATTTTACTGAAAACATTCCACATACTCCTCCAATGTTTCATTCGGTCTGGCTGTCATTTGGAATATTTCGTCTTTTAATTCTCTAGACCTACAATAATCCTGATATTTTTTTAAGAAGGATTCTTTCATTTGATCCCAATTGTTGATAACCCCACCACCTAGCCCCATAAACCATCTTAAATCAACCCCTTTTAATGTAGAGGGAAATAATTTCAATTTCTGGGGATCTATGGTGTAATCATACCCCCTGCATAACACATTGAATTCGAATAGAAATGCATCCAGATCTTCTGATGTGAGACCTTGAAATGTAGGGATATGCTGAAGAGGGATAGCTTTCATGGGTGCATTTGCTGCAGAATCCACTATAGGATATTGTAATGTAGAGGTTTGAGCATTTGGCTGATTCTGAGCCATGGGATCGAATATATGCCAATAACCTTCTGGGATATCTAGGAGGGTATTCCTAGGTTGAGAGGGAATGGTTTTGACAGGGATAGTTTTAATAGCACTTCCCTTATCTGGAATAATGAGAATACCAGATGTCTGAGGAGATTGGATTCCTTCAACAATGATTTTCGCAACACTCCCCTTATTTGGGCTATCTAATGGCTGATTTGTGCCAATAGGAGATTTTGGTTCCTTGGTTTCCCCTGTTTCTCCTTCTCCTTCACAAAAGTTGCTGGAATTCCCTTCCTGCAATAGTTATGGAGTAGAATTTCCAATTTCTTGAAAGTCGTGCTCTTCAGTTTAACTATGCACCTCAGCACAGGCTACAGATGGTGATCCTGTGGCCTGAAGGGAATTAGTAGGCTGTTTAGAAATGTTTTTCCTGGGGCCTACTGATGGCTGATATTCTGTTTTCTTATAGATTTCGTCTATGAAGGTCGTTCGGCCAAGGGTCACCGGCCCCTTAGCTTTTTCAGGCTTGGATGGGGGTTTGATATTTTTTTCTGGTTTTTTCTGCTTAGTCATGCACTCAAAATGAACTACCAAATTCTATTCAAACAAAACAAAAACAAATCTGTTAGGAAAGCGGGAAGTGGAGCAGGGCTTATACATGCTCCGCATGTAGGTTCTTACCTTCTGTTTTTAAAATCCAACTCCTCCCTAGCAGGTTCGTACACTACTCTGAAAAAGACAAATGGGTACACTCTTTCCCCGGCAACGGCGCCAAAATGTAGAGCTATAAAAAGGGTCTCTTTCACTTCTAATTACCTCACATTAATATGTCAATCCGGGAGCGTTTTGTTATTCCAAAGAGTGTCTCAGTCTGAGGCTATCACTTGTCAGAGTAATGCTAGTAGTAAAGTGTTTAAGAAATACAAGAGTAAATGGATGCTTGTCTGTAACTAAATTACTTCAAAAGAATAAATCACACATTCAGAAAACTAGGCAGCTTATCAGTCAAGGGTTCGGCAGCGATAACCCATCCCTTGGGAAACTGATGGAAAGGAAATTAGAGCATAGACCACGGGTCTGGGAGCTAGACAGTGAATGCCAAAGCTCACTACAGCCTTAGATCATCTCTCACACCAAAAAAACAAATGCGAGTAAATGGAACAACAAATAAAGAATTGAACAGCAAATCTGGAATGGAACAGTAATTCTAAAATGGAACAGCAATCGAACAACTAAGTCTCGCGAGTCGTAACCAAACTTAATCTATTAACCCAAATGCACTCTTCGCAATCAAATAACAATCTTTCACTCTTAAGGCAAATCACGCAAAACACACTAATAGAACAGCATTAACTATTGACAAATTATGGAACAGCTCTAGTAAATCATATACGCACACAGCCTGCTGAAATAGTAATTCTTATCAATCTTAATCAACAGGGATACAACTGTGCTTCCAAATAAAACAACATTGTCTCCGAATCCAATAATCATGAAGAACACTACTTCAAACGAATCTATGACATGAATGTTCAGTATAAAAGCTCTGTAACAGAACAATAAGAATATTCGGTTAAGACTAATAACATGCAATTAACTCTGAAAGGATTAATAACTTGATGCAGAGTCAATACACGATTCTATCTGTAAAAACCTCAATGATTTAATCTTAACAGAGCATGTAATATCAACTTATAAAGCATAACAGATTACCAAATAATAACGATAAACAAACCACACGGAAATCAAATCGTAGTGATACAGAGGCAAGTGTCCTCTGGGGCCGGGCCCTTAGCCTCCAAGGGTACACCGCCTTAAGTTAATCCAGACGCAGAGATGAGAGAATCACCAAACTTATATTAATGCATCGGACAAAAATACAATGAACCAGTTCTCAACGAGACTCAATAATCAAAGCTGATGTTTAACAGAAAATTACATAAAAACGTATATCTCTATTATCCCAAGCTAACAGTGCTGTCCCTTTATATAAAGGTGATGGCGGAGATGTCCAAGTAACAAGATAAATAAAGCAGCGATCCCTCAGGATCGAAGATCCTGAGGGGTTCTCCAAACTGTTAATCCTTCATATTTTCTTTTCTTTTGCGCCGAGCTGGTGTCTTCTCCTCCTTTTCCGGGCCGATTCGCTTTGATCTATTTAGCCTTGTTTGCATTCGGTTCTCTTTCAGAGGGACAACAGTTATCTCGACTTTGTCCTTTCCTTTGGAACGGCAACTCCTCGTTTTCTCCGTTTCCTGCACAGAAAATAACCATTATCAGCGGTTAAGTCTTGCATATCAATTCTCACATGTTTTGTTATAACTCCTTATCATTTTCCAAATTCATGATGCAAAAAGGTTTAAAAATTCTACTAAAAAGCCACTGAAATAATCATCAAAAGCATACCTTTTTAGTACTCCACACAAGGTAGAGTGTGTAGGCATGCCCAAGTTCGGGCACCCTCCCGGGCATAGTGTCACACTGGTAGGCAGGGGGTGATTCTCAGAATCAGCTTGCTTCCTGCTAAGGGCGGTCTGTGCTGTTGGTTGGCACGCCCTCCTAAGCATAGCGCCCCCTAGTAGATGGGGTATGTGGTGCTCGAAAAGGCAAGCCAACAGCAACATAGCATCCCCCTAGCATGAAGGGGGTCGATTATGAGAATTGAACCCCTTCACAATAAGGGGTCGTTGTACCTTAGGGAGGTCTTCCCTTCTGGGGTTAGACAGGCACGCTTACGTGTGACAAAGTGGGCATGCCCGCACACCCACTATGTCGCTAGTGTGAACACCCTCTGTCAAGCGGTGCACAACGGTCCCCTAGCAGGCATAGGGTCATTGTGCTCCAGGTGGGTGCACCCATTAACAGAACAACAACCCCCTAGTGCATGTGATTTTTTTTTAAATTTTTTTTTTTTAAATGAATGTATTTATCTAGTTAAGTAAACGTTTAAAGAAAAAACAATTTAATGGAATTCATTTTTTGTTTGGTATTCTAGATGAATCTAACAACCCATTTGACACATAACTACTAGTAAATATATAGGGGTTTAGGACCTGTACTCAATGGGATTCAAACTTAATTTTAACTTATTTCAACAATTTCTAAATTTCTAAATAATAAATTGAGCTCTCACCCAAGACAAAGAAAATAAATTTTAAAAAAATGCTTTGTCGGCATATAACAACCTATTTTCCTCAAATTCATCATTGAATGGTTGATGTAGAAGGGAAACTAACCATTGAAATATGATAATCTCCCATTGAATGTATTGTCGATGAGAAGGTAGTTGTTCCACAACATCGCTCCAAGATTTTTAACAAATCCTCAAGAAATCTTGATGTGATGTGAGGAATCGTGACAATGAAACTTTTTATATAATGAAGATTATGGAATTTCTCTATCTCTTCATGAATGTGGTATTGAAAAAAAAATAGAAAAACTGAATATATAGTTAATATTATGACGATACACTAACCTATGGTACCTGTGGGATAAAAAAATATATATATAAAAAAAAAAAAAATCAATAATCTAGTAAATGTTATATAATTGAAGTAAAATATTTAGTTTAATTTTGAAGGAATGTATTAAACGAAAATTGTGTGGAAAATTTCAATGGAAATTAAGGAAAAAAAATCAAGAGAAAATTTTAGTAACAATTTTTCAAATAAATTCTAGAAGAAAATTTAAGAGTGAAATACTTCAAACGAAAGTTTTGGAGGGAAATTTTTTGGATAAATATTTGGAGGGGGGGATTTGGAGGGAAAATTTCATAATTTAAGCTATATTTTATCATTGGGAGAGAGTCCATTTGTATCATTCAACATCTTCTGGTTCAATTTCATGGATTCTTCTGATAGTAAATTTTCTCTTTATGAAGCATCAACATCTTTGTCACGCAATAACTCTATTCATATTGATTAATATAAAAAAATCTATTTCATTATGAATAAAGAATCAAATTTTCCACTTAGTCCTAATCCTAAGGACTATGAGAGCAACATTGACGATGGGAAAGATGAATAATTTCAAGTAAATAGAGATTTACATTTTCCACTTACTCCTAATCCTATGGACTATGAGAGTAGCAGTGATGAAGGTCAAGATGAAGAATCTCCAATAAATTGAGAGTCACAATTTCCACTTAGTCCTAATCATAAGGTCTATGAGAGCAGTAGTGATGAAGGGAAAGATGAGTAATTTATAGTAAATACAGAGTCACATTTTCCACTTAGTCCTAATCCTAAGGACTATGAGAGTGATAGTGATGAAGGGCATGATGAAGAATTTTCAGTAAATAGAGAGTCACATTTTCCACTTAGTACTAATCCTATGGATTATGAGAGTAGCAGTGACGAATCCCAAGATGGAGAATTTCCAATAAATTGAGATTCATAATTTCCACTTAGTCCTAATCCTAAGGAGTATGAGAGCAGTAGTGATGAAGGGCGGGATGAAGAATTTCAAGTAAATAGAGAGTCACATTTTCCACATAGTCCTAATCCTAAGGACTATTAGAGTGACAATGACGAAGGCAAGGATGAATAATTTTTCGTAAATAGAGAGACACATTTTCCACTTATTCCTAATCCTATGGAATATGAGAGTAGCATTGAAAAAGGCTAGGATGAATAATTTCCAATAAATCGAGAGTCATAATTTCCACTTAGTCCTAATCCTAAGTACTATGAGAGTAGTAGTGATGAAGGGCACGATGAATAATTTCTAGTAAATAGAGAGTCATGTTTTCCACTTAGTCCTAATCCACTATGAGAGTAGCAGTCACGAAGGGTGGGATGAAGATGATGAATAATATCTTCCAAGTCAGTATTTCAAAAGCACAGATGATGGTAGTGAAATTTTTTGTCCAACTGAAGACAGTCATGAATATTTTTCAAAGAATGATGGTAATGAATTTCCTAACTATGTTCAAATTCATCATAATGAGGATAATATTCCTCCTAATGATGATGAAAATGCATATACAAAGAAAAATAAAATGATGCAGATGTTGCGAGAAAATATTTTATCTAGGATTAGGAGTAGACATTTTCATATCAATCCAAGATGTTCTAGTTATACAAGGGGTAGAGTAGAATATCTCACAATAATAAGTTCTAATAGTGATCATATTTCAAGTGAATGTTGTAAAAATGATTGCTTGAAACATATGGATTTCAAGTTTGCTTTCGAAAAAAAGAAGATATATTTTTCAACAAATAAAAGAATGCAAAATTCATATTTAGTGGGGTGTATGCAATCTACATTGTCAGTTTATGGTTATCATATTGGGTCTTTAGTGCTCTATAGAAAGGCTTTCAAAATATTTCATATAATTCGTAATTTTCATCTGTTAAGAATCTAAGAAAAAATGGAAAAATATCGCACATTTATTCAGAAGTATGTCATAAATGAGAGTTTGGGCCATTAGAAAATACGAGAATGTCATGGATGCAAGACTTCTTTTCAAAACATAGAGATTGTTTTCCAAATAGAGATATAATACACGTTCGAGATCATTTCTTTACACGAGAAATCTACAACTTATACAAAAAATATGCAGAATGTGTTAAAGGAAATGGCATTTTTATTACATATCAAAATTTTTTGAATATATGGAGCAGAGAATTCAACAATTTTCGTATTCCTAAGAAGACAAGGATGGGGGTTTGTAGTACATGTGTTTCTCTTAAATAAAAATGGATAAATGTTAATGATAAGAGAGAGGTAAGCATTCTTAACATTATTTTTTAAAATTGTATAATCATCTAATATGAAAATTTATTTATTCATAATTTTATTTTATGTTACGTGTAGATTCCATTGTCAAAGCACTTCAAGAGCATCGTGAACAACAAACGGGTTAAAGGAAAAAGTTGCACAACTATCGAAAAATCTGTTACGATAATCCAAATAAATATTTGGGTTTGATAATTGATGGTATGTACTAGAAGAAAATACATCTACCACATTTTGTTTGCACACATAAAAATTTCCAAGAGGATAATTTTATCCAGTTTCACTTGGTTGGTTATATGGTCTTCAATGGGAAAATGTCACCAAGGGTTTACTTCACAGCTTCAAATATTCATAATGATCCAAATATGAAAATAGCCATAATTCATTATGTACTTTCTCATTGGTCTAATAATATTCTTGAAGTTTTGTATCTACAATTAGACAACACTTGTCGTGAAAGAAAAAATTAGATTGCTTTTGGATATCTAAAAATGTTTGTTGAATTGGGAATTTTTTAGAAGGTAAAGGTTGGTTTCCTTCTTGTTGGGCACACTCATGACCATATTGATTATATGTTCAATGTTTTATTAGTTACATGGAGGAGGGAGGATGTTGGGAGCTTTCCATCCTTAATTGAATGTATTAAGATATCATACATGCCAAAGCCTATTTTTCATGTGTTGGAAAAAACTTTTGACATGCGAAGGTTTATTGTGGGATCACATGGTGAGAACAAATTCTTTGAAAAATTTAATGACATTAGCTTCCAACATCAATTTCATATCAAAAAAATTGATGGGAAAACACTTACATATGGAAAGAAGTATTCAACTACAGTATAATGGACTTCTTCATTAGGTTTGGAATTTTTGAAGTTCATTCCACATCATCCAATATTTTCATCAAATATATTTTTATTACAATCAGTTGTTGAAGTTCATAATGCATGAAGGAAGAAAAAAGATATAGATTATTTTGAATGCGTAGAGGAAATTAAAAAAACTATTAGATATATGAGTACTTTGATGGGGTTGATTCAGTTTGGTGGGTTTCCTTTTTCAATATTCAGAGTGATATCATTTCAAGATCAACAAATGAAGATATAGTTTTGAAGACTCCATTTATTTGGCCACAAAATGTGTCAAATGAACATTAGGAAAGAAACATTTTTTAACAACAACAAACTAAAGGTACCATTAATTCTTCACGGGTAGAGGAGAGTGTTAGCCTCTATCTCATGTGAGAAAAAAATTATAAATCAAAACTTTATTGAATGAATTAAATCTTGAAAATTATGAATTTATGCCTAATTTTTTAGGTTGATTTTGTTCCTCTTAATTAGGAGTTAGTTTACATCTAGAGAATCTCTCCACCTAACTGGGGTCCTAGATTGGTGTATGGTTGACAAGTTTCCTCAACCAAAGTGTCCAAGATAGACGCACTAACTTGAGACACATTCTCCTCTTGTATTTATTTGTATCATAACCATTGTTTTAATAATGACAGTACGAGTAAAAAAATGCTATGACCTTTTCTGTCATGCATATTTTTTCTAAATCTTTGGTATGTTCTTATGTGTTTTATTATTTGATTATGTTTCTACATGTTGGTTATGTGGCATGTTTAAATTTTTAGAGTCATACAAGTGCTTTTAAAAATAATTCATGACATGAGATTTTTCTTGCGTGTATGATGCATTGAGCATCGTTGTCAAAAATTTTCTTCTGATTCAGAATGGGTGTTATCTCTGGTGCCTGTAAATTTTCCTCAGCAACTTTTACGCCATTCGTAACCTTGTACCATATATAGACTAGTTGTTCCGCGTCTTTAACGGTGCTAAAAGTTGATAATTGTGGATTTAGAAAATATACCATGGAATAATATGCGTGGTTCAAATCTTCTCTTGTCTATGGCCTGCGTTTGAATGGTAGAAATTAGCATTGTTGAGTAGCTTGCATTTTTCTTGGCAGATTACTATGGTTGTGTGGATCTTCCACTAGTGGCTACACGATAATTCGAAGGAAGTGGATTTATTTTTGTCGTGATATTTGGTGCTTGTGATGGCATTGGTGATTTTTGGATCTCTCCACACATTATCACAAAGAAGGAATTGGACATGCCCACAAAGGAGGAGGTGTATATGTCCACAACGTTGTGTATTGCGTAGCGATCTGCGTGAAGTTTGCAGTGCATGCCTCTGTCAGCATTGGCCAAGAAAGGTGCTTGATTTCTCCAAAAATATGAAAAACTTACTTTAAGGTGTCTTCATCCTTCCAAATTCTGCTCTGTGTAAAATTCTCATAGAAATTGGTGAAACGAGCCTCCATTTTATCTTCATAATTCTAGGTGATGTTAACCTTTTTGGGTTTGTGAATGTCCATTTCCTATGACAAAAAACTTGCTTTAAAGAGTCACATTTAAAATCAATATTAACTCATCAATTTTGGGATACTCATTGGATCCTAGCAGTGGTAATGCTGGGCAGCTATAACTGGCATCCAAAGCATGCCGCAAGCAAGTAGACGGATTTAAAAGATATCACTTTAACATTTCTGCTCCTCGAAGAATTTTCTTACTGATCCTTGTCTTGAACTAAGGAGCAACCTTTCTCCTCCCTACCTAGATTTTTATCTTTCCCGTTGTTCCTTTTTTTCTTTTCTTGCTTCTTCTTGGATTGCTTTTCCTTTTAAGTAGCTTAATGCTTTTCTTGCCTCTTCTTTGGGAATTACTTATTTTTTCATTCTAAGAGAAATGGCCTATTGAAAGGCTACTTCAATATGATTGTTGAAAAACACTCGAATAAATTCTTGGAGGACGCACATGATGGAAATTTCACAAAGGTTGGGCATATCAAATATCTATAAAACAAATTCATTGAAACTTGCTAATTTTGGACTTGCGAGGGCATTTGGAATTCTAAGTGAGGACCTTCAGTGGAATGACATTGTTTATTTTTTAAAGTGATGTGCCAGGTCAAGAAATGCTGGAGTGGACATCTCCGTTAGGGATCAGGTTTTCTTTATGCGGTCAAGCTTCTTCAAGAAAACATTCGACAATAAACACTAGAACGCAACCATAAGCTTTTAGTGCCTCCCGACAAACATAAGAACGCAACAATATGCATTAATATGCTTCTACTCATTTTTTGTGTCTATTTTTTTTACATATGCACAGTTTTTTTACTTGTAAAGTTAAAGCATGTAAAATAAACTCAAACAAAAAATATATATTTAAGAGCTTGGAAGGATGTATGTGAAACCATTTTGAAAGAGATTATAAATTTTAGAATGGAGTGATAAGGTTTGAAGAGATAAGTTGTGCTCTTTTTGTAATAAAGTGAATTTTAAGGAGTAATAAGGTGCATATTTTTCATTTATAGTAATAAGTGATTTTGGAGTGATAAGGATTGCATATGTTGTGAATCATTGGAGTGATAAGGTTGTCACTCTAGGAAGTCATTGAAGTAAATTTTTGTTTGAAAAAGGGTTCGAACAAGAAAAATATTGTAATTGAAAAAGTTGCTCTTGGGTGTAAGAGCTCATTGTAACTTGAATAATAAATAGATTTGTTTTTGGTGGTTGTGTCCTAGATCCACCCGAAATTGAATAATGAGATCTTAGGTAAATCGTGTGTACTGAATGTGTGTGCATGACTTGTGTCTCGTTTTTTGACACTCTCTTTGTAATATGGTACACAAAAAATTAAACAAATACATGTACATAAGAAAGCTTAAGTATAAAATTCATCAAACTTACATAATCTAGCCCCTGTAATCAAGCTTAAGTAGACAATCACAAAAAATCTTATAAATTTGTGCAACACATCATCAAGTTGATAAAGAGGTTTTCTACAACCACATTCCACATCATTCAATCAAAGAATTCAAGTTAAAGATGCTACAAAATCAAGAATTCCAAGACAAGATGACATAAACAACACTTTTTGTATCACTTGCAGATAAACATTTTTGTAACTAAATTGAATTGTACGGGTGAATTCTCAGTTGAAACCGACACCCAAGTTTGAATTGATAAGTGGTCAACCTAAGAAAATTAATTCAATTAAGTCTTCAACTGAGTCATTATTTGAACTTGTCATTTATCTTTTGGGTGCATTTTCGACAGTGTTCAACACCCTTTGTTTTCAATCAAATAAGTGTAATCAAGTGAGTACATTCAAGTAAGTACAAAGTGCCAATGAAGCAATCAACTAAGTTCAAGCAAGCGATCGTAAACAAGCAAGCATGAGTTCAAGAGTTCAAGCAATCAAGTTATAAAACTCAAATAAGTGTTGAAAGGAAGCAGAAGCGAGCCATTACAAGCGAGTGTGAAATTGAAACAAAAAATCAAGCGAGTGTGCCATTCAAGCAACAACGCAAGCAAGTGTGTCATTCAAGTAACAAATCAAGCGAGAAAATTCAATCCAAAAAATTCAAATCAAGTGAGAAAGTTCAAGACAAGTGAGCCTGAATTCAAGCGAGTGAGTTCGCATGGTGAAACACATCCAACTATTACAAGTTCTTCACAATTTGATCCTATCAAATGCTGAAGACATGGTTCAAATCAGTAAAGTAGCTCTTGTTGATATTTCAAGGCATCTACAACAGACAAATGAAACAATTGAGTTCCTTCAATTGGAGTCGCAGCTAAAAATAAATGAGTTGCAACAGAAAAGTGATGCTTCCAATCCATCCACCCATTCAGATAAAAATGATGATTCCAAGTCTCTCATCCAAATAGCTTCAAGTGTCGAAGTTGTCCAAATTCAACTATATTCCAAGCCAATCATCAGGCCATGGGAAGCAACCAAAGTAACAGAAATTGACGAGGATTAGGATATGAAAAATATGATGTAGCCTGCATATCCCAAATTATTCAAAACCCATCAAGTTTGTTAGTACAGGATTTCTTGAACGAATCACATCAACACGCATGCAAACCGACATGCACGCAAACCAAAAGTTGCAGACAAACCAAGATGTACGAAAATTGAAGTTGCAGTCAAACCAAAATGCTCACATTGTCAAAGAACAGGTCATATGGAAGATCATAATTTTGATCTCCATCCTTGTCGCCATTGTGGCAAGCCGAATCATTCATCAGAGACATATGCAACCAAAACCAACCAGCCACATTAAAGATCAATTATGAATGGATTGATCCTTGGGAATGGTTGTCAACAGTCAAAAGATTGTATAAGTTTTATAACCGAATTCAATAACACCTATTGCAATCAACAGTCAAATGAGGATGGTACTCTCGTGCAGCTAAACAGGGGAATACACCACTGTAACACTTCTACACCTGAAGGGGAGGGGGATTTCAAGAATAATTTGTAGAGTATTGTCTCTGTTCAACTGACAAAGGGGGGGAAATGATAACGACATTTAATGTGGTTGTCAGACTGAAAGTTTTGACCACATTAGCAAAAGAAACTAGTGAGCATCTTCAACAGCCAATGGGCGTTCAAACATCCAAGAAGCCAGTGGGAATCAACAGTGAGCAGTTTCTGACAGTATCAACAAAATCAATAGTGAGTTTTTTTTGACATCATCAACATCATCAACAAATTTTCGAGTGGGCTATCATCATCAGCAAATTCGTTAGTGGTCGTCTTCAAATTTTTGTCAGTGGACAAAGGATGCGCATTGCAAATAAAGGACGGATGAATCCATTTGCATCTTGGCACATGATGGAGTTGTCAATAAAAATTAAGAGATGAATCGAACATGCAACTGACTCATGGTATTTTCCGATTGCAGTGTTTTCGACATCCAGCTTTGGCGGTTTTTCAAGTAGTGTTTTTGATGATCAACAATTTCAGCATCAGAACTTGGAAGATGGTTCCTTGTTCTTATTTTCAATTTATTGTTGAGGGGGGGATGTTAGCCTCACTCTCATGTGAGAAAAAACAATTATAAATCCAAAAATAATTAAATTAATTAAATCTTGAAAATTAAGAATTTATGCCTAATTTTCTAGATTGAGTTTGTTCCTCTCAATTAGGAGTTAGTTTAGGTCTAGAGATTCTCTCCACCTAACTAGGGTCCTAGATTGGTGTATGGTTCAGCGATTTTTTTAACCAAAGTGTCCAAGATAGATGCACTATCTTGAGACACATTCTCCTCTTGTATTTATTTGTATCATAACCATTGTTTTAATAATGAGAGTATGAGGAGTACAAAAAGGTTGTGGACGTTTCTGCCATATAGAGTTTTTCTAAATCTCTGATATGTTTTTGTGTGTTTTATTAGTTGATTAATTTTCTACAAAAATATAAATATATATTGGTTCCAGAAGATCTCGTGCACAACGTGAAGCCATGTAAGACCTTTACAGGGGTTTAGTATAGGATATTAAAGAGGATTGCATGATCGCAGTGTGAGAAAATAGTGATGCACATGGCTATCCATTCTAGGTTTCTAAGGTTATAAAGGTCATCACAGAAAATGAAGATGTTGCATGTGTTGAAGTACATTGGTATGGCACAAATACACACCCATTCAATTATGTGTACAAGCCAGAGATGGTAGTTGATACAAAAATTGGCAGAAAGAGAAAAATAAAGGGCACAAATATAAATCGTCACCGCATAGACCTGTTAAAATTGGAGGAAGTTGACATACGTGTTTATGACTTCAATTTAACAAAGAGAGGAACTCTTCACTTCAAGATGATAGATATTTTGAAAAGGTTGCTACCAGAAGAAACAATCTTTAGATGACAGTCTGTTGAGCTCACTCATAGATCTAGAAGACTTTTGGAACCCGAAATGGTGGACATGCATGTTGACTTAGATGGGGGACTAGTTGATGAAAGAGAATAATGTGGAACACCTTCATCTGCATCTAGTCATTCATCTGAAGATGTGAATTATGATGGTGTGCAAGAACATATGAGTGATTTTGAACAATTTTCTAAGACAATTTACATAAATGATGTTTGCATGGTAACTTGAAATAAATATTTTAACTTCCATATGATCTTACATGAAGTTATGAGTCATTTTTATGTTTGTTGGATTATACTTTTTGATTATGATGAATTCATTTGTTTAGAATATTCACAATGAAAAAATATCTTAGAGAAATAATTTATGTTTCATTCAATTTACAAGTATTTATATTTTGATTAATTTACTCATATAATGTGCTTATAATGTCATAGTTGAAAACATCAATTTTTTTTTAATCTTAAATACTATGGTTGAAAACATAGATGAAATATTTTTTTGCTGCCGTTTTAAAAATTGTTGAAAACTAATGTTAAAAAAATATAGCATTGTTCTGGAATACACACTTTTCATTTTTTAGTTGTTTTTCATATTTATTGAAATCTTTTTGGCTAGAGTTCACGTTTTGAGTTTACAGTTCCCGTTTCAAACTTTACATTTTTTATATCTAGCATAATTTTATCAAAATGAAAAAATTAACAAGGCATAAACATTTTTTCTCATTTCTTCTTATTAATAACAATTTAGTTGATACAATTTGTGATATAAAACTTTTTAAACAAATAATTTTTTTTAAACTAACTATATTCAAATAATATCATTATTATTCTAAAATTGACATAGCAGAAGTGCAAGGCAGAAACACTTTTTCTTATTAATAAAAATTTATTTTATACAATTTGCAATATTAAACTTTTTAAACAAATAGAATTTTTTTAAACAAACTATATTCAAATAATATCATCTTATTCTTGTCTACCTCAAAAAAGATTTGCAGATATATTAATCACATCAAAATATCGATTCATTATCCAGTGATGATTGTAAAGCATTCACGGAAATATGCATTCAATACCATAATTACATTTCAATGTTATGGACCTTTCTCGAAACACGTAGAACAATCTCGAAAACTGAAATTAACATTCCATGGCACTCCATTTCCATCGCCGCCTTCCATCTATCCTCTCCCCCAGATCAACGATTTTCCTTGAACGCACTTCCGTTACGCTAACACCTTCACAGATCCGCCACATTTCGGTCCATTGTCTCCTTGCCGACACAACATGTCTTTCTTTGATCATAGGGAGGGTTTTCATAGAGGCATGGCTCGACGTGGCCGAGACCCATAGTTTTCCCACAGAGGTCCACGGTTTTCGCATAGACACCCTTCGTCTCTGCTTCGACCCACTACCATGGCCGACCCTCCGTCTCTGCTTCCAATGACACTTTTCGCACACAGACCCTCTGTCTCTACTTTGACTCACAACCATGGCGAACCATGGGCGACCGTTCGTCTCTCCTTTGATCCTCCGTCCCCGTATCCCTTTCCTGAAAGCCTGTTCTCGCGGCGGTTGGGCATGCAATAGTTTCGGCACAGCCAACGAATACAAAAACGGGTGCTCCCTCTCTCCTTCGAACTGGTGTATTCGACGGAGTTGTCTCTCCTTCGAACTGGTGTATTCTACGGACTTGTCTTTAGTGTGATTTTTCGAAGTTTGACGTGTATTTTCTGAAAAATTTGAGGTATGTTATTTAAATTGGTTTTTTTTATTATATGTATGAATTTTTTTATTTTATATATGGATTCAGTACTTAAAAATTATAAGACACTTGGATTTTGCAAGATACCCAGCAATTTCAATAAATTTCTATCGAAAAAAATTACCATAAAAATCTTTAAAAAATCGCACTAAAACTACTCGTATTCGACAACTGGCAGGCCTTTCCACCGCTCTGCGCAAACCATGTTCCAATGCTGCCCATCTGCATAGGTAAATGCCTCATTTTATTTGCCATAGTCTAACTAGCCAGAGGAATCGCCCTGAAAATCATGAAAATTCCGATAAGATTTTCAGAAAATCCGGCAGGAGTTTTTCTAAATCCATGTTATAACTATCAAAGTTTAATATTTTGAGTGTCCTAGAGGATTTTGATGGTGCTGAATCCATTCCTAATGTCAAAATCAAGATTCAAACACTGTTTCCAAGATTTTTTAAATTTTTTTGGCCTGGATTCCGACCAATTTTGACCATCCGGGCAATTCCTCCGGCTCGTTAAACAACTCCTTTTTATTTTCCTCTCATTTCTCATCCTGCCACGCGGGCATTTCGAATAACATCCCCTGACTTTCTCTCACCATTTATTTCTGCAAACAAACAATGGCGGCTGCACAGAAAATGCGACAAAAATTGACGACTGCAGAGCTCGCGACTACATCCCATGTTTTCTAAAAACGCATCATATGGTTCTCGGCGTTAGGGTTTTCCCACCACGTTTAGACTTCTCTGAACAGTTTCATTTCCTATGGTTTCCCTCCAAGTGTTTTTCCGTAAGGGTTTTGTCCGAAGGGTTTGTCGAGCAGAAGCTATGTTTCCTTCTTTTCACAGGGAAAAGAATAAATGATTGACAACATTTCTACTTGTCATTTTCCCGGTAAAATATTTCTAAGATTTGTCTGTTTCTTGCTGCCGTGCAGTAGCTACGTTCATTTCTTTTCTTTCCCTGTAAAACAAAACTTAAGTTAATATTTAATTGTTCGAATTATGGGAAGAATTTCTCTCTTTTTTTTATATTTTACTGTGTTCTTTACCATCATTTTAACATCCTCGCAGTTCAATTTTTTCTGCATATTTTTTAATTTCCTAAAAAGATTTCTAGTAATCAATTTCATACGCATAGTATACCGAGGGGGTACACCTTTTTTTATTGCCTCAAACTCTAAAACCCGATATCTCATTTTCTTCCTGTTTCCCATCACCTTACTCATTTCCTGTTTGTATTATGAAATGGTTGTTATTTTTCAATTAATATCTCATTTTTTTTCAATTAATATTTCTATCTATATATATATCATTTTTAATATTTACTATTTTGTTGAGGATGAAGGATATGCTTTAGAACGGTGAAAAATGTGGAGTCCCAATTTCTCTTAATAGACTTCACAAAGGAGGTTACATAGAAAATTCCTATTCTTCTTTGTTACTTTCTCCCCAAGAATCATTACTCCCCTTCAACTTAATCTTATTTATTTATTAAATAAAAAGTTATATCTTAATAACAATTATTAAGATCTGTTTTTATCTCTCTTCACATGAATGCATCCATTTTAAATATTTCTAAGTCTCTCTATAACATCTAAGAAAATCTGGTATATGATAATATGGGTATTTGAAAAGAGATCAAGATATATTGGTATTTGAAAAGAATTCCAAATAGTCTCTCTGATTGGGGTGTCAACGACGCGAAGAGAGGTGAAGGGAGGTGTGACGTGGCAATTGGCCACGTGAGCCACACGACTTCATGTTGATGACATGAGGCGAAGGTAGTGGGCGGCTCGACCCACGCCAAATAAAGCCGACATTCAATGCGAGTAGTCGATAGCAAGGTATGTCAGAAAGTTTTTAGGAATCCCGCCACATTTGAAGGGAGAAAAGGTTATGAAAGTGGTTGGGTTACCGGTCAAGTGTGTCTCTAAGAAAATGGTTGTGGAGCAGCTAGCAGAGGAACTATGCGTGATGACAGGGCCTGGAACCATCAATAAATTGTACTTCAGTTATGTGCTTCTCTCTTGTCTTCTTCTGAGCATGGTAGTCTTGTATGGAATGATCCTTTGCCTTCTAATTGAAATGGAGGTCTACTGTCATGGTCCTCGTACTGTAATGATGACAATTAGAGAGGACCCTTTGTCTCTGAGCGCTTCTACAATGCTAGCAATAGAAGAGTCTAATATTTTTCTTTGCATCTCTATGGAAAAGTCAGTTTTAAGGTTTCCTGTGGTTTTCCCCAGAGTTTGAAATGTGGTTAATCCAGTGCCTTTCGTTTGCCTCTATACTCCAGTTGGGCAAAAGGCGAACGGAATGGTGGGCAAAGGAACTTGGAGAAGTGTGGCAAGGCCTTTGCCTCAACCGCCTCATATAACCGTGTATGCTCACCCCCTTTGTCAGCAGCTTTGGAATTACCACTCTGCATGTAGTTTATAGATCAATGCATCTCAATTTAACACTCTTGTTAGTCAATTATTCGAAATTGCATGTATGTCTTATAATGACTTTATGAGGGATAGGGGTTATGGTAATTTTCTCAATCTCCACTCGGCTCATGCTTCGAGATTTGATAGAGGCCCAAGAAATTTGGCTAGGGTTAGGGATAAGCTGCTACATTTGTCAGGTTCTATATTGATTCTATTACCATCCATAGAATTTGTCATTGTATGGGTTCTGTTTCGTGGTCAGTTCTGGGTTTTCTTAATGCATGTTACTTCTAAGTTCAAAGAAAAAATGGGGCTAGTAGCATAGTTCAAAGAGTTGGGCCCCTTAAAATTGTTACTTCCAAGTTCAAAGAAAAAATGTGGT
This sequence comes from Pinus albicaulis, assembly GCA_034641835.2. Lineage (NCBI taxonomy): Eukaryota > Viridiplantae > Streptophyta > Pinopsida > Pinales > Pinaceae > Pinus > Pinus albicaulis. The sequence goes on along the minus strand of CM076580.1, from coordinate 419,603,652 downwards.
GCAAGAAAGATCTAGCAGCTAAAAGAAAATTAAGGTATTATAAGGAGGTCATCAACCCCACCTTAGAAGATCAAAAGTATCTCTCTATTTTAACTAGCTCAAAGAAGAAAATTAATATAGACAAGATGAGAATGAACTCTCATGAGCTCCATAGTGAAACGGGTCATTGGACAGTTCCTAAAACACCATGGATGGAAAGGATCTGCCATCTTTGTCAGAATATGAACATCGATGATGAAAATCACTTCCTCTTAGAGTGCCCCGTGTACAACCACATTAGAGCTCAATTTCATAATCTTTGTTAAAACACTGACCTTCCTAGCCTTTTAAGATGTCAAAATTATAGTAGACCAAAGATTGGTCTGAGTGGACGTTAACCATCATCATCATCATCATTTTCCTATGCTTTCTATTTACATTGCAATGAGGTGGGCATTACTGCAGTTATAAAAAAATATTTATCTTCACAACTCAAATTGGAAAACAAAAGAACTGGAAGGGTCGCTGGCCTTTTCAATCCACGCAACAAAAAAGCTGTGAAAAGCAAGTCACCGCACGAATTTGATTCTACCACGAATTGCCATCTACCCACAAACTCTACGTAGGCGACTATCACAAAGTAGACCATTCGAACATGCACAAATATGATCTTTCCGAATGACGCTCTCCCATTATACATTTTCACCACCTCAATCATTTTCATTTCCTCTTCCCCTCCCTTCCCTCCCCTACACCTTGACAAATGAAATGGAGCCATCTTGCAGCAATGCTTTCTTCCCAACGATATTTCCTTTTTCCATTTAAAAAAAAAACAACAATGTTATTATGAGAATATCTTTAAATAATTCAATTTCAAATAAATTACTTTTCTCAATATCCTAATATTTCATATTTCAAAATTTGTTTTTTAATATTTAAATGTTAACATTTCATAATCAATATTTCATAGGTTTTATATCTAAATATTTCAAAATCTTCAATTGATATTTCATATTTATTACCTCATTTTCATATGTATATATATATATATATATATATATATATATATATATATATATAATTCAAATTATTCCATATTATTTTATATTTAAATTTATCCCCGATAGGGTGAGGAGGAGACAAGATGATGTTCCCGTGAGAACGTGGGGACAAACATGACAAGCACTTGGAGGCAGAAAGGAGGAATGGCCTCACGACCGTCCCATATTACCTTGAGTACGAAGGAAAATAAATTTTGCGTGGGAATCCTCATATCACATTAGGTCTCACGGAAGGTGGGAAGGCGTGAACGTTATGTAGGGTGACTGGGGTTTTCAATGGAAATTCTTCAGCGACGAGAGTTCTAGAGCCTGTGTGTGGAGTCTTGGGAGAAGAGGAAGGTGTTGCAGAAGTTCCCCGAGCAGGTCGAAGTGTCAGAATGGACGTAGGATTTTCTGCCCATGCTAGTGGCAAAGGTGCGATGTAATTTGGCGGATTAAGATTGCTAAGGGTGAGTATGCCATGAGAGTGGTGTATGCGCATTTAACGGGGCTGGTTTGTGTTTTCTTCTGGTTTTCTAGAGTTGGTTTCATCCTGGGTTAGATGTGAATTGGCCCAAGGTGGAGTAGTACTATTGTAGCACACCCCCCCTGTCATATTACATGGTTCGGGTTATTGTGGCACGCTAGTTGCAGTTTCTGCTAGGTCGTGGTGGGAAATTGCTTTAAGAGTGGTGGGTTCCTGGCACCGAAGGTGGTGGTATTGCCCCCTGCGTGGTTTATTCGGGCAATTTTGGACATGTGGTCTTTTTTTAGCTATGTTGGTGTCGAGATTTCAAGCATGAGGTCAGTTCCTCATGCAGGGAGGTCCTCCACCCAAGTGTCGCCTAATTCAGGAAAGCCTAATGTGGCAAAGTCTCGGTCTCAACTTGCGCTTGTATATGGTAATGGTGATGCTAGTATGGAAGGTCAGCATGGAGAGGGACCGAGGCAAGATTTTTCTGGCGACATAGGTGGTTCTGCTCGTGGTGGAAGACATGCAGGGGTAGCTACCTATGGGGTAAGACAAGGGAATGTCTTTTCAACTTCAACTCCACTAAACTCATATTTTCAATGTAAATTATGCTTTGACATAAAAACAAGATTTGTAGAGAAGTGTCTTACCTCCATACTCATATTTGTTTTAAAAAAAAAAATGACATATAGAGGGGTAAATTTATTGTTTACTAACTGCATATACTTGAAATTTTCACGCAAACATAATTAGTCACTTTTTGAACCCTAACTTTTTTTTAGGGATGGTTATTCATTTTTTGGAAATAAACCATATAATCATAATCTACATAGAATGTACTACTATAATGACTAATTTTTAGATTAAATCACTATTTTTTATTATTTTTTGAAATGGATGAGGAAAAACAAATGGTGATGTTTCAGTACATTTTATGAGCCCTACATTTTCTTTTCAATGTGATCGCCAATAAGAAAAAATGAGAATAACCTTTTGAAGAAGATAGGGAGAGGAATTGAAATATAATTTTCCTGATTCTTTTGATGTTTCCATTTTAAAGCTATTGAATTTTCATTCACTGCAATTTTCAGAACAATGAAATTCCACAGTGACATAGTTTAGTATAAAATTAATAACAAATTGAATTTTTTAATGAAACTACACAAATATTATATCATTAGAAACTATATTCAGAGATGAATCTAATGGTACCAGGTCTGAAAGATAACATTATGTTTTTGTAGGTGTTCCACCCCTCCAAACCTCCTGAAAACTCTCGGACGAGAAATTTTAAACTCTTGACCGAGAGTTTAAACCACCATAGATTAAATTTAACCGTGCAGGCAAAGACTTGCTTGAAAGTGTTACAAACTTTCGGCCGAGAGATTGCGTGCGAGATTTTTTTGGTGAGGCGGCAAGGCAAACTCTCGGTCAAGAGTTATATATATATTGATGCCTCATATTTGACTTGTTATTCTTAAAGAAGATAGAAATGTGGCAATGCAAAAACTTTGAGGCCTACAGCTGATCTAAATCCCTTTCTAGGGTCTATCAAGGACTCAGGACTCAGTTCGTCCACAAATTTCCATTTATTGCCCAAGGCTTTGATGGATCCCAACAACGTGAAGAGAATAAATAAGAGCAGCAAAAGTTCTGCCTAGTATATATGAATTCCCGTTTCTAAGTTTAACTATGACATGATTCCCTTCCCCGTTATCCCTTCTCCTAGTAGTGGTGTTGAAATGAACTTTAGGGTTGAATCCAAATACCAGCAAATTGGACAAATCCTGTTCCTATTAACTATTTTCTAGTGTAAGACAGAAATGCCTGAGTATTATATTTTCTGGTGTAATATCGAAATCCGTGAGAAGACTTAATCTCTTTTTCACCATTAGGAGCCATTCAACAACAAATTTTTTTGGATATGGTGATTTTCACATGACCAATTTGAACGCAATGCAAAAACTTTGAGGCCTACAGCTGATCTGAATCCCTTTCCAGGGTCTATCAAGGACTCAGGACTCAGTTCGTCCACAAATTTCCCTTTATTGCCCAAGGCTTTGATGGCTCCCAAAAAAGTGAAGAGAATAAATAAGAGCAGCAAAGGTTCTGCCTAGTATATATGAATTCCCATTTCTAAGTTTAACTATGACATGATTCCCTTCCCCGTTATCCCTTCTCCTAGTAGTGGTGTTGAAATGAACTTTAGGGCTGAATCCAAATGCCAGCAAAGTGGACAAATCCTATTCCTATTAATTATTTTCTAGTGTAAGACAGAAATTCTTGAGTATTATATTTTTGGTGTAATATCGAAATCCGTGAGAAGCTTTAATCTCTTTTCCACCATTAGGAGCCATTCAACATCAAATTTTTTTGGATATGGCGATTTTCACACGACCAATCTGAACGAGATCACAAAATATCTAGAAAAATCCGTTATTGTTGCTGCTACAAGGAAAATCAGTATGTACATGGAGGCAATCACATGGTAAATTATTCAATCTTTTTTATTATTATATAGTTATTAACAACCTACCGAATCTCAAAGTTCATGAAAATTTTAAAAATGAATGACTAGCACTTGGAAATGTCTTTTGGGGAGGCGGAATGGATCTGTCTGGCCCATGCCCGTTCTCTACCAAAAATGTCATCTCTATACCCCACGAAGTATGTCCCTCTGTCGCTGCAGGCTCCGATGGCTCCCAGTAACATGAAGAGAATAAAGAAGAGCAGTAGAGGTTCTACTTTGTATATAGGAATTCTTGTCTCTAAGTTTAACTGTGACATGAATCCCCTCCCCTCTATCCTTTCTCCTAGCAGCGACGCTGAAATGCACTATAGGGCTGAATCCAAATGCCAACAAAGTGGAAAATCCTATTCCTGCCAATTATTTTCTGGTGTAAGACGAAAATTCCTGAGAATTATATTTTCTGATGTAAGATCGAAATCCGTGAGAAGCTTTAATCTCTTTTTCACCATTGGGAGCCATTCAACACCAATTTTATTTGGATATGGCAATTTTCACACAACCAATTTGAACGAGATCACAAAATATCTAGAACAATCCATTGGTGTTGCTGCTACAAGGAAAATTAGTATGTATGTGGAGGCGAGCACATAGTAAATTATTTAATATTTGTGGTTGTTAGACAGTTATTAACGATCTGCCAAATCTTAAATTTCATGAAAATTTTAAAAATGAATGACGAGCACTTGGGCAAGTCTTTTGGGGAGGTAGAATGGATCTGTCGAGCCCATGCCCATTCTCTAACAAAAATGTCATCTCTAGACCCCACGATGTATGTCCCTCTATCACCCAAGGCTCCAATGGATCCCAGCAACGTGAAGAGAATAAAGAAGATCAGTAGAGGTTTTGCCTCATATATAGGAATTCCCATCTCTAAGTTTAATGGTGACATGATTCCCTTTCCCATTATCCCTTCTCCTAGTAGCGAGGCTAAAATGCACTATAGGGCTGATTTCCAATTGGACATATACTATATAAGAGAATCTAAACTCTTGGACGAGAGTTAAAACAACCCTAGGCCAAGAGTTTTAAAACTTGATATTTTATGTCAATAAAACTCTCAGACAAGAAAATACTTAACACTCATCTGAGACTAGTTTAACTCTGGTCAAGTGCAATTTAACTCTCAGAAGAAACATTAAAAATCTCTCAAATGAGAGTTATAAAAGCTCTCAGTCGAGAAATTGAGTTGATTATCTTCTCGAATGAGAAATTAAAAATTTCACCGAAATTTTGGCCATTTGCCAAAAAGTGTTTCCGAACTTCAGGTTTTCACCCCTGGTGCATGAAAACATGAAGTTGGGAAACACTTTTTGCCCTCTTTTGACGTTGAAAATTGTAATTTTCTATGCTTTTTCAACTTCAACTCCAATAAACTCATCTTTTCAATGAAAATTATGCTTTCACATAAAAAAGGAAAAAAAAAAAAAAATTTAGAGAATTGTCTTACCTCCATACTCATATATAAAAAAAAAAATTATTGACACATAGAGGGGTAAATTTTTTCTTTAATAACTGCATATACTTGAAATTTTCAGTCAAACATAAATAGACACTTTTTGAACCCTAACTTTTTTTATGGAAGGTTATTTATTTTTTGGAAATAAACCATATCATCATAATCTATATAGATTGCACTAGTGCAATGAATGTTTTTTGGTAATTTTCAGATTAAATCACTATTTTTTATTATTTTTTCAAATGGATGAAGAAAAAAAAACGGTGATGTTTTAGTACATTTTATGACCCCTATATTTTATTTTCAATGTGATAGTCAATAAGAAAAATGAGAATACCCTTTTGAAGAAGACAGGGAGAGGAAGTGTAATATGATTTTTCTAATTTTTTTGGTGTTACCATTTTAAAGTTATTTAATTTTCATTCACTGCAATTTTCAGAACAGTGAAATTCCATAGTGACACGATTTAGTATAAAATTAAGAACAAATTGAAATTTTTAATGAAAATCCACAAATATTAAATCATTAAAAACTAGATTCAAAGATGAATCTAATGGTACCAGGTCTGAAAGACAACATTTTGTTTTTGTAGGTGTTTCGCCCCTCCAAAGTTGGAGGTTCTTGAAAACTGCAGAATTTTCTGGGTTTTTCATTGACTAGAAACTCTCGGCCAAGATAATTTCTCGAGCGAGATATTTATTAAACTCTCGACCGAGAAATTTTAAAATCTCAACCAAGATTATAAACCACCACAGTTAAATTTAACTGTGCGGCTAAACTCTTGTCCGAAAGTTGTACAAACTCTCGATTGAGAGTTTGCGCTTGAGAGTTTACCCAAGGCAGACTCCCGGATGAGAGTTTTATAACTCTCATCCGAGAGTTTAATAAATGCTCGGATGAGAGTTTAATAAACTCTTGGACGAGAGTTTATTAAACTTTAATCGAAACATTTAATTTTTCATCTGACAGAATCTTCTGAAGATTCATCGTATTATCGCAATGTTTTGGGCAAGAGTTCTATATAAATACTCTCGTTCGAAATATTAATTCCACACAGCATTTGGAACTAGAGAAAGTGTGAAGGTACAAGGGTTCAAAAAGTGTGAAGGTGCGAGGGTTCGAATTTTTTTCCTTTGAGGGTTCGAAACTTTTTCCTTTGAAGGTGTGAATTTTTTCTTTTTGGCAAAAAAAAAAATTATGTTTTTTTGGGTGTGAAATTTTTTTGGCAAAATTTTTTTTGGAAGTTTTTTGGGTGCAAAATTTTTTTTGGCAAAAATATTTTTTTTGAAGTTTTCTTGGGTGCATGAAGGCATGAAGTATTTTTTCAAAATGTCTCTATGAAGGCATGAAGTATTTTTTCAAAGTGTCTCTATGAAGGCATGAGGTATTTTTTCAAAATGTCTTTATGAATTTAATTATTTATTTAATTTTCTCTCTTATTGAAAGCATGAAGTACTTATTCTGAAGTCTTTATGTTTTTTTGGGCATTTGGTCCAATTAGAATAGGATTTTAGGTCTCCAATTTTTTGAACATGGGAAACAAAAGGAATTACCTATCAAGGCATGATCGAAAAAGAACAGATTCAACATAAAAGAATGAGAGATTACAAAAAAAAGGCGATAGGAAAGGGAAATATTAAGCCATGAAATAAATGTGAAGGTAGATCATCTTGAAATAGATGTAGAGGTACATGACAATGACGAGGAAATGAGAAATGCTGAGGAACTTGTAAACAGGAATATTTAAAACACAAATGTCGAAGAGAATGTTGAGGAACTTCTCAACAAGAATATTGAAAACACAAATGTTCAAGAGAATATTGATATCGATCTCACTGGTGAGTCAATAGTTTCTTGAATTTGAATTTTGTGTTTTCTTTTAAAAGCATTGTAGTTCAAGATAGTTTTAAAATTAAAAATATGTATATGTCAATTTCAAATTAGAATTTAATATTATTTTTTATGCACGGACAACATCATAACCACAAGAAGATACTACCACACCTCGAATTTCACTGCAATTAATTGGAAGTTCCAAGAACGTTGTATACGACTACAACTTTCTAGATAATATGGATCGAACTAAAATTGAAGAATTGGGACCAACAATGCCTAAAAGGACAGTTTGAGATAAAATAAATTAGGGGTTAAAACATATTTTTGAAGGTAAATATATCATAGCACAAGCTTAGATGTTGCATAGATTTTTAAAGCACAAATCTCTTAAAAATGATGTGGAATTATTGGGCATTAAAAGTGAGAAAGAGGTTTAAAATCAAATGAAATGGTATCAAAAAATGTGACGTCGATGCTTGCCACACTAGCCAAAAAACAATCTCAAGTTGAAAAGAATGCTTGTAGAGAATTTTAACAGGTGTACTCGCGAAACAAACTGCATCAAGTTGGTTGATGTCAACAACTTCAAAACTTTTTAAAACATCAAGAAAATGTTTATAGAGGAATAAAAAATTTAAAATTCAATTAGATGAGAATGATGAACTTGTATGTTGGGATAATATCTGCAGGCATCCATATCATGATCGACTTCCTAATGGTGTAAGGGATAGGGTAAAAGAATTTTGGGATTTGAATTCTCGTGTGTCACCAAATGAAAAGGATGCTATGCAATGCTGTATATCTAAGGGAGTTTATGAATATCATGCCAAACATATAACACAGGTCAACCAAGTAAAATTATTATAGAACTCAATGGAGAGTAATACTAATGTGAAGGTTTCCCTTAGCACATTTTTGAAGATTAAACCATTGTATGTCAGGCCTATCACTGTTTGAGACACATGTTGTTGTCGGTACCATGTAGAATTCCAATTATTTTATGAGACATTTGTAACTTTTGGCATAAAATATTGATCAAATGACCCCCCCTCCTTCAAGTGTTCCTGAATTTTTATAGAAGATATTATGTGCACGAGAGAATAATAAATTATTTTATAAAAAAGAATGTGTTGGTGGAATAAAATGCCCAGATTGTTCTCATTTGGCACTCTACGATGCAAAGTATCCCATTGATCCTAATGATCCTAGACTGTCAAATCTCAATCTGAATTGGAAGCAATATGAAAATTTTACTTACACTCCTGTCGCAGATTCAAGCACAACATAAAAAAAAATATCACTTTAGTTGACGACGAAATTTCAGTGACATCTTTTATGGAGAAGTTCAAGGTGCAAATATACAAATATATTAAGCATTGTCATATAGCACAATGGCAGGATTGACAGTTCAAGAAATCATGTGATGTGTTCCCAAAAGGAACAATATTATCATTGGTTGATTTCACTGAGAATTACACATTTAGTCCACAAAAGGAGATACAAAGTGAGTATTATCATTCATACCAGGTATCTATATTTGTGCATATTTTGTATATACATGCAGAGCTTGATATTGATGGTTTTGATAGCGATGAAAATAATCATGAGGTGATTAAGGAGTATCATTTCTACATCAGTGATGATCGAACACATGATACATGTTTTGTTCAACATTGTTTAAATGTTATTTATAATGAATTGTTGAAACAAGGGGTCACTTTTAAAAAACATTGGGTATGGTCAGATGGTTGTGCTGATCAATTTAAATCATTAATATTGTTCTTTTGGTTGTCTCTTCTTCATAAGAGAACCAACATTCGACATACATGGAATTTATTTGAGACGTGGCATGTAAAAGGAGAGCACGATGGTGTTGGGGCATTTGTAAAACGTGCACTTAGGAGGCATCAATTGAATCATGCAGCTTCCCAACTTGCAAATTCTTTAGATGTTGTTAATTGGTGCAAAGAAAATTTAAGTCATGTATTTAACCCAAGGATGGTTGATGTGCACAGGTAATCATACACATTTAACTAACACTATATTATACATGTCTAGAGATATATGTGTATATTTTTCTATCAAAAAAATATTAAATATTGTTCAAAATTTCACTCATACATGTGTGTGTTTTTCTCAAGCAGGTACTTTTGGAATATTGCAATGGGTGATGTTGATAGATCGTTTCCATTTAATTGCCTTGGAATCCCTCAAACAAGAACTTTACACTCAATTAGGAGTAAGAACATGACAAATATAAATTACATTGAGAAACGAAAGTGCTCTTGCTCTTGTTCTGCATGTATTTATCAAATAGAGTACCTCGATGACTGTGAAAACCAAATTAAGAAATTTGTTAAACCATGGAAACACGAAGAATTAACACCATTGCCCCATTTGGAAATGTGACTGACAAAGAAATGGACAATGAAGTGGTTGTGACTGACAATGATTATGATCGTGTTTCTGATATGGTTAGAGAAGGTGATGTTTTCGTTATCATTGCACCAGAAAATAATCAAGAAAAGTGCATTATTATTTATTACAATGCACTATGTATAAATCCACGTTGCTACAAGAGTATAATGATCCATCAAATTATACATACACAATCGGTTCAATGGTGTTAATGGGACATTTCTTTGAAGAAGTAAATAAATGTAAAGATCATATTATTATTTAAGGTTACCAGCCAGAGGTTATTTATGCCCAATATAGTCACTTGGTCATAGCAACTCGGTTGCCTTTGAATTAAGTGAAGAGTAGAAAAAAATAGCGATAATGGAGGTTATTGATAGATAATCATGATGCCATTCAGGAAAATTTGCCACTAACACATTTCATATGAGTGGAACACATTGTTGAAGATGAACATTGAACTTTGATTCTAGGGTTAGAACATATAATTTCTACAATGCATTCGACCTTATATAGTTTAATACTCTATTGTGGATTGATTTCAAATAAATGGACATGTGGATGGTTAGATGTGTCTTGGTACAAACAATATATTATGATCTATTGGATAAGGGTTCTTTGTTAGATAATTAGGTTATGGTGATTTAATGTGTCCATGACGTTGCCTAAACGAATAATATATTTCACTTTTCTTATCTGGGATATGATGGTGATGAATGAATATTTAATTATATATATATATATATATATATATATACTCTCTCTCATATCTACATATATATATCTATATATATATATAGATATATATTATTAATATCATTAGTTTTCTGATTTTGATATCGAATGTCATCATATTTGTATCTCTTCATTAGTTTAGATTAGTTTATATTTTATGTGGCTAATCTCTTCATTATTGTCTCTTCTCATGATGGAGGTCTCCTACTTTTATTTTCTATTGACATGTTTCTATTTTCCATGTGCTTGGAAAATATTGTTCACAACATAGAATCGATCCTACAAAGGAACATTCAAGAATACAAAACTATTCATAAAGGTGTATTTAGCTATTAATTAATGCTTATGTTAGAAAGTTTCACTAGTAATGGTTTTCACACTTCTATATTAAGAGATGGATATCCCACTCCTTGTAGAAATAAACCCAAAAGTGTGTGGATGAAATTATTATTTCCAAAGGAAAACAACTCAACTCTCATCAATGTCTCAGTATAGATGAAGAGAAATGGTTTGGTAAATTTCAAATTTAAGGAGAAAATTTATTCAAACTAGTTTATAGAGAATATTGATAGCTTCAACAAAATATCATACAAATGTCAAATCTCAAATCTTTCTATGTTCATTTGACATGTTTATATTTTCCATGTGCTTGGAAAATATTTTTCACAACATGGAATAGGTCCTACAAAGGAATATTCAAGAAAACAAAACTATTCATAAAGGTGTGTTTAGCTATCAATTAATTCTTATTTTAGAAAGTTTCTCTAGTAATGGTTTTCACACTTTTATATTAAGAGATAGATATCCTATCCCTTGTAGCAATAAATCCAAAAGTGTTTAGATGAAATTATTATTTCCAAAGGAAAACAACTGAACTCTCATCAATGTTTCAATATATATGAAGAGAAATGGTTTGGTAAAATTTCAAATTTAAGGAGAAAATTTATTTAAACTAGTTTATATAGCATATTGATAGCTTCAACAAAGTATCCTACAAATGTCAAATGTCAAATGTTTCTATTTTCATTTGGCATGTTTCTATTTTCCATGTTCTTGGAAAATATTGTTCACAACATGGAATAGATCCTACAAAGGAACATTCAAGAATACAAAACTATTCATAAAGGTGTGTTTAGCTATGAATTAATTCTTATGTTAGAAAGTTTCACTAGTAATCGATTTCACACTTTTATATTAAGAGATAGGCATCCCACCCCTTGTAGCAATAAATCCAAATGTTATTAGATGAAATTATTATTTCCAAAGGAAAACAACTCAACTCTCATCAATGTTTCAATATAGATGAAGAGAAATGGTTTGGTAAATTTCAAATTTAAGGAGAAAATTTATTCAAACTAGTCTATAGAGAATATTGATAGCTTCAACAAAGTATCCTACACATGTCAAATGTAAAATTTTTCTATGTTCATTTGACATGTTTCTATTTTCCATGTGCTTGGAAAATATTGTTCACAACATGGAATAGATCCTACAAAGGAACATCCAAGAATACAAAACTATTCATAAAGGTGTGTTTAGCTATGAATTAATTCTTATTTTAGAAATTTTCGTTGGTAATGGATCTCACACTTCTATATTTAGAGATATATGTCCCACCCCTTGTAGCAATAAATCCAAAATTTTATAGATGAAATTATTATTTCGAAAGGAAAACAACTCAACTCTCATCAATCTTTCGTTATAGATGAAGAGAAATGGTTTGGTAAATTTCAAATTTAAGGAAAACATTTATTCAAACTAGTTTATAGAGCATATTGATAACTTCAACAAAGTATCCTAATTTTTAAAATTGGAAGAAGGATTACCGTTATTCTTTTATATTTTATTGATGGAGCATAAAATTGGAATCCTAGGGTGCCATGTGTGTGTGTGTTGGGTGTGGGGGGGGGGGGGTGTCATTATTGTCCTGAGAGAGGAAATAAAAGCCTTATTCACTTAGGGATTAGGCATCACTTCCAATAACAAATAGACGCATATGAAATTTTAAAAGGGTTTAAAATCACTAAAGGAATAAGAATGAGTTCAATCATTATGATTAATGACTCTAGGATCATTATCTTTCATATGATTAAACAAACGTTACCCATAGGAAAATTTCTAGCATCAATTCCAGATTTATGTAGACAACAATAAGCCATATTCACCAAAATTCAATACTACCATGTCTTGCAAGAACATAATCAAGAGGAAAATTGGTGAGAAAATTGAGATTTAGAATTAAATTAGCTGTAGATTAAGGTTAATGGTGTATTATTCCAACAATTTATCCCTAATTATTGTACATATTTGAAACATATTTTGTTGGTACTGTAACATATGGTTTATAATCACTAAAGGAATAAGAATTAATTTAATGTCAAATGTCAAATGTTTCTATGTTTAAATCGTAGAAACATGTCAAATGTGTTGAAAGGATTTGGCCTCAACCATTAAATAGAATTCCATTTCTTTGCAACATTTTTTAGGGACTGCATTAAAATATTATTCAAAAAAGTATTATTAAAGAATAAAAAATGCATTATATGATGTGGTGGGGGCATTCTCCCATTCTGTAGTGATATTTTTCTTGATAACAAGATGTGTTTGGGTGAGACAACTTCCCTAGGAATAGTCGCATAAAACCAACTGACCAAAGCATGGGACCATTTGCGAGGTGAATGTATGTCAAATGCCAACATGTTAATGAAATTGATGATAGAGAGAGTAGTGGATGTTTCTTTCGGATGGTCATTTTCTTTGGGTTCACAACAATCTCAGATACTGCGATATGAACAATCACACTTCTAGGTGATGGTTGATTAGGCCGCACTTCCGAAACATGACTTGGACACTCATCATCTTTCTTTTCCATATTTGTGAATATATCACTCTGTCAACACTACATGTCACAAAAACACATTTAATAGTCTTAGACAAGTGACCAGTAAATGCAACCTCCATTGGAATGTGACTATGTGACTCCAAAAGTCACAATATCTTCCACCAATCACAATATCTCCCACAAGTCACAATATATATATATATAATTTTACAAAAGGAAACCCTTGCCCATTAAATCCCATGATATAATTTGATTTATTTTGTTTTTAAATTAAAAAAAAAAATATTTTCATATATGAGTGTTGACGATTAGAAAGAAATGCATTCGAGATTAAAATGAAGTGAAGTGGTATCCACCTTGAAGGAAAAAAAGACAACCATGAGCTGATGGTAAGTTAGATGATAAGGAAAGTTGTATGTGGCTCTCGATCTTGTCTTCATGCATATGTGACTTGAACATTTTCCTTCAGTGTGACAATGTCCAACTCTTGAGCCCTTAGTTTATTTTCTTGTCCCTTTAATTGTAGGTCTAATGCACCTAGACGATGCTCAACATTTTCAAACCTTGAGAGAGAATCCTTGACTTCATTCTCATTTTGTGTTATGGTGGCTGAAACTATGCCTTAGGGTATCCCCTCTTTGTTGTGCTTTCTTGATAGCATGCGCATGAAGTGATGTAGCTCTTTGTAATGATGTTTGATATTCCTTCACCGTTAGATCATGCTTATGCCTCCACTCAATTGCCTCCTCCTTGGTTGATTTAAATTTTTCATGTTAAACACTCAACCTTGATTAAACAAAACTACACCTCGTATCTAGCAAGGCCATTTCTACATCAATATACTCTTTTTAAATCTATTTCTTGACTATATATTGGTCATACTTATTCTTCAATTCAGAATCTTCCTTCCTTGTAGAATCCAAAACTTCACACACATTAGTGTTTTCTTATTCTAATGAGTTGTATTTGATTTTCATATTAGCAAATCTAGCTGCATATTCATCAGAAATAATCACCCCATGATTTTGACTAATCTTTAGTTGATTTCCCATCAATGCTAACTTATCCTTAACTGAATGGTACTTTAACTGGAGAGTAGCCTCTTTAGATGAAATTTGATTCGCAAGCTGCTTCGTGAGGTCAAATATGGGACCTTCCAAACTTTGTTGTAGAAATCTAGCAAGTTTATTCCATTTGTAAGGACCTGAAGATATTTATTCCTACTCCAAAACAAGGTCACCTAAACCATAACACTTGATCAAGTTTTGCATCAGATTCATAGCAAGAAAACACAACTTCTTGTCCATATTTTGAAGAATACTTGTGCATTTCATCTCAGCCTCCCTGAATGCACTTTGTTTAAACTCCTGTATTTTTATTTTCAAGGAACTTTGAACCATCTTCTCCTACTTCTATCTTGAAGCATCAACTCCCACTACACTACTATTAAAAATAGCTAAAGCCTTTTGTAATGTTGATTCATGGGCTTCTTGCAAAGAAACCTATTCAGGTGGTTTTTATTGATTGAAGACCCCCATGTATGCTTCAATGGCTGAATCATAAGCTCTCCTAAACTCAAATTCCTCCACACTTTTCCATGAATTTGCAATTGTGGGTGCAACTCCTACATTAAGAGCATCCAAAAGTGATTGTCTAAGTCCTGCAAGTATAGGTCTAGTCATAATTGTTTCTCCAACTTGCTTCAGCCTTGTTCTTTCAAGAAAAGAAAAAATTTCAATGCATCCATACCATCTCAAAATTCTAGCCGTAGTTTCTCCATAGAAATATGATCAAGTTTTTGGAGATATTTCTGATTTTTTAATGGGCATACTAGAGTGAAGCAATCTTGTTTTGGAAAGAGAGTTTGAATAGATTCATGAATCTCATTTTTTGTTGCAACATCCTTTCCAGTGCCAATTATCTTTTGCCTTTGAAGACATATAGCGTCACTCTTCATCCAATGGTGGAGCATCTGGCCTCCCAGGAAAGGCATGCAGACCAAGATTATGTTGCACTTTCTGGGAAACAATATGTTGCATTTGAGCAGCAACCAACATATTGACATTTTAACCACCATATTCACCTTGTCACCTCATGTTTGAATCATTCCAATCTAAAATTTGCAAATTTGAGCATATCTTTTAAATTGTGTAAGGCTGGAAAATCATCCTACTCTAGCTACCTTTATTCTTGTAATATAAAGCACTCAAATTTTGAAATTTGGAAGTGAAAAAATATGTCATAAACCTGCGTTAATAACCCTTGAATTCATTGAAAAATAAAATTCTCTCAAGATTTTTATTCCAACAAGATTATAGAGAGAAAAATTGTTTATTTGTTTGTAGTTTTTCCAACTGTAGCTTGAAAAACCAATCTGAAGTAGGGGCACTGTAAAAAATAGCATTTAGGTGGAAAAATGTAAATCAAGCCTCAAAAAATACGCAAAATTGGTTACTAATGAATTCCTCACACTTAAATAAGATTATATCTAGAATTGATATGACATGTCATAAAATCACATTTCAGAGTCTTAGACAAGTGACCAAAAAATGCAACCTCCATTGAATGTGACTAGGAGACCTCCACAAGTCACAATATCCTCCACCAATCACAATATCTCCCACAAGTCACAATATCTCCCAGGAATTTAAAATTTTAATTTTAGAGTCTTAGGGAAGCAGCTAGAAGATGTGATCTATTCTACAATGTTACTATGTGACCATCCTCAGATCGCAAGTCACACAATCACACTGATTCCAAAAATGTGAACTGCTTAGAGACTTTATATGCAACAATATTTTCATAAAACACATAGTTCTATGTATCAACAAAGACAAAGAATTGAAGACTTTTATATTATGGAACGAACACATGAATGCATTGCAAAGGTGATAACGTGAAGTAAACAACAAGTGTTGAAGTGGTGGAATTAAGAACCATTATTGAGACCTCATTCAAGATTTGTGTTGAATTCCCATAGAAATAAATACTATAAGCACAACAATGTATACACTAACGCGCAAGTAACATGTTGCAAGGGGTCAACATGAGACATTCAAAATGAACTGGATAGACTGGTCAAACACACAATAAGAAGGTGATACATTCATCCCATAGATGATAAAATTTACCCTAACTCACAGAGACTACTGATCAAAGGTTGCATTGAAGGTAGCATTAGAAAATTTAACCCTCGATCTGCAATACATATCTACTAAAAATAGAAGAAACAACTCCATGCAATGAGCCTAAGATAATAAAGGACACAAAACCTTGCTACAAGTTATATTAAGTGCATAAAGGGTATATCATTGTTGCAAAGGTCATTAGCAGTTCTAAGTGAAACAAAAGAAGAAACCTAATAGACATGCATATTTTTCATATATGTGTATGGCCCTTCACCCTTGCTTCATTTGAATCTAAATGTATGGACATGATCTTTGGAGAAGCTTGTTTTCTACTAGTGTTTGATTCATCATTTATATATTCCTAATGAGAAGGGTTAAATAAAAGTTAAAATTAAATTTTAATCAAATTATCAACAACCAAGGATATTGATAAGCAACAAAAAATTTAAACAAACATTTTCCAAAACAGATCACTTACCTCTGATGAGATATTATATCATTGATTGGAATCTATATATCTTGGTGGAGAAATATTACAAAAATAAATTTCATTAGTGCTAGAATAACACTTGAAATTATTCTCTTGATGACAAACATAAGACTCATATTTTGAATTTCATTTCAACTCAGGAAACTAGACTCCATCCGAGCTTCCACAAAAATAGTAAATAATAGTAATTTTTATGGAAAGGTCAAATAAAGTACTCATGTTGAACCTAAAATATATTTTATATCATATGGACATATAGTATACATAATGCACACAAGAATACTTGACTATGTAAATCTCTTTGACTGTAGGAAAATGAAGTGTTCCCTCCATCGGCGGCATATCATAGTTTGCTTAAAATGTTAAATATGAGAGGTAAAATTTGATTGTTTGGTCATCTTCATCATTTTCTAACCAATAAGTTTCAAGAATCTTTACTACCTTCTCATAAATTTCATTATTGTTATGATTTTGCAGGTTCTCAATCTTCTCAAGTCCTTCAGCATCATCAATATATCGTGCTTACAAATTTACACCTACAGTGTTTCCCATAACCTTCTCTGCTTCCCCAACTTTCAAAGTATTCTCTATCCCTTCAAGACAAACAGTTACAATTCTTGGGTTTGGACAAACTAGAAGAGAACATAGAGGCTTAATGCATCCTTGATTCACAAGATATATGCAACCAAAAGTAGGAATCAGTAGTTTGTCTCATTGTATCAACTGACACAAATTCTTGAACATCTGTACATCACACTAACTATTATCAGCAAACACATCTCATTACATTACATCTTGTAAGTTGACCCTTTATTCATTACTAGACAACCCATTTTAGCAATATGCTTTTTTTGATCTTATATATTCATTAAATACATACTTGATTTGATCATGTGTACTAGTAGAAGTAGCATTAGATATAGCCCATGCTGCTTCTTTCTTGATATCAAACTCAACAATTTGCAGCAATTGTACAAGAGGAGGAATAATGTTTGCATCAATCACAGCCTGTAAACAAATCCAAACTTAGGATATATGAACTTAAACAACATTTTACAAGGAATAAGACATTCAATGAAGTGCCATTCTTAATCTATAAAGCAGTATAACTAAGGAACCTATATTTGATCTTTGTTTCTTGTAGTTATGTTTGAGATGGTCTAGCATGCTTCCTTCTTGATACTTTTCTTATGATTATGGGTCAACATTGCCAAGAGGCAGGGAAGTGCCTAATTATTGATAATGTACTGAGGCAACACACATCCCCACAAAATTACTTGAGAACCTAATCTAGCAAATAAAACACAAGTATTCACTCTATCCCAAAGAACTCACTGAAACATTTAATTTATGTGTGATTTTCTAAATTCTAGAAGACTAATTAAATCTCCACTTGGATGTGTACACCATAGATTGACTTGCAATATTTCAAGTTTCAAACCAGATGGCAATAGAGACTGGATATACTTGAGTCTGTACATTGTCTCTAGTTACAATATTTCCCACAGTCCGAAGAGCAGGTATAAGAACAGATGGAGATGGATGACTGTAGAGACAAAACATGTAGAATTGAAATTTTCAAATGCATATAGCAAAATAATAGCTCTGATCAATCTCTAACCTTTATCTAAAAACATAAATCTAGAACTAATAGAACACATTATTAACCATAACATTAATATCCTTGCATGAAATACACCTATATAAAACATTAATAACAAGTAGAAGCTCAAAAAGTTTCATCAAATTTTCATTATTTATGCTTACAGTAGAAGCTCAACCAATCATCAACAAACACCAACCTCAATCATAGCTTGAATTTTATCATTTCTTCCATCAGAAAGATAAGACAGAGGCCAACAAGCAACTATTAAGGTTGCTATTCCAGTTGTTCCTACTGTTAGTTTGATTATTACTTTTGCTAAATTTGAAGAACTACAACCATCTAAAGAGTTTTCTACCCCACCTTTGAGTTCTGGGAATTTGCAAGATATGAAGGTAAAAGAATATGATGCTACATAGCAATCTTCAAACTCATAGTTTCGGTGGATCAAAGGTCCATATAATCGTGGTTCTGTGGTTCCTCTGATCCAAGAAGGTTTCCTAGAAGAATTTCAGGATCCCTTTTTTATTCCGACTAATTATAAATGGACATCTATGGATGCTAAAAAACAACGGAAAAAATAAAAGAAACCCAAGACCAAAAAGGGAAAACGATCAAATTTAATAGATGGGACAGAGAACAAAGACGAGAAATAAATATCAATCTTCTTGGGGGTTGCATGGTAATAGAATGGACTGCCACTATTCATGTCGTGGACAATGAAACTAAGAACTTGTTGTGAAAACTTGTGCCTAGATTTAGCATACAATGTTAAGTATTGGCATGAAGGATTAAGTCCTTAATGAGATCACAGCCTTGTCATTATGAATAAACCTTCAAGCCGGTTTCTTTACTGAAATATTTTCATTGCAATTCATTATGCAAGTGTACCTAACACTACACTGGGAAATTGTGATCATGCCTCTTGGAGGTGCCAAATAGAGAGATCCCTTCTCCATTTTCCTATTCATTCTAGCAACAAAGGGCTTGGGATGACACCTCTTAGTAGAAATTCAACAAAATATCCTTAAGGGATTAAAATTTTCCATAAATAGTAAGTCAATCATTCATAAACAATTTGTAGAGGATACCATGCTCATGTGGATTCTTAAATTGTAAGAAGAAAACACCATCAACTAAATCTTGGAGTATTTTATGTTAGGTTCATGTAGAGACATCAATCATAGTAACTCTCAAATATGTGTTTTCAATATTCACCAAGCATTTCAAGCACATATAGTTATACTTTTGAGTTTCCAACAAAGAACGCTCCCATCTAAGTACTTACATGAGCCTATGGTGGGTAACTCTTCAAGATACATCCATTGGAAATATTTACTTCCCAAAATGACATAAAAATTTAGTGATTGGATCTTCATATCTCTGAATCTAGAAGAGTGTTTGGTGCTTCTTCAATCAATCAAGTAGTTATATCAGTACTTTCTATGGGGGAGGAGCTCTTAGAGAAAAGAAATGGGCATTTGTGGCCTAGGAAAAGCTATGGTTTCCCAAGCCAAAGGGAGGTCTAGGACTGAAAGATCCATAATCCTAAATCAAGTCCTTAGATACAAATTATGGTAAATGTGGATTTAGGGCGGAGAGAAACTTTGAAAGAAAATTTGAGATGCCAAATATGGGGAAAATTTATCAATCCAACAGAAAATCCACAAGGATCACCTAACTCAAGGCTCCTCAATTTGGAATTTGGCTTATAAAAACAATAAGTTAGTCTAAAAACATTATTTTGGGGAAATAAGGAATGTCAAAACAACCCTAATTTTGGAGGAATCTTGGCAAAAATTACCCCACCTTGCTAAGGAAGAAAACCTAGAAGTAATAATGAAAGAAACAAAATGAAAACAAGCCCTAGTGGTAGTTGATTACTGGAAAACAGAGAAAATTAGCATCACCTAGAGAGCATAGAAGCACAAAAACAATTGGGGACTTACAAACACAACAAAAGAATGGAAATCTTCTGAAAAAACGCTTCACAAATGGAAAATTTTAATCAATGATGAATATGATGAAATTTGCTAGGGACATATGCTAGCAGGAATGTTCACAATTAAGGAGGCTTACATCTTGGCAATGCAACATAAACACCTTCCCTCACAGATCAT
The DNA here is from genome assembly GCA_034641835.2 of Pinus albicaulis. NCBI lineage: Eukaryota > Viridiplantae > Streptophyta > Pinopsida > Pinales > Pinaceae > Pinus > Pinus albicaulis. The sequence goes on along the minus strand of CM076580.1, from coordinate 419,583,003 downwards.
ATGCAAGAAAATCTTGTTCCAAAACCATTGGCCAAAAATTGATCATTTTTAGTCGAAATTAACTAGGAAAAGTGCTCATACTTGGCACAAAATATTAAGAAGAGGCTATGAAGGGCCGTCCATTTATCTTTTATTCCATCAAGAAGAATAAACTATGGAGCATATTTTCAATTCGTTCTTATTTGATGTAGACCTATGGGGCCAAGTCTCTGATTTATTTCATAAAATTGAGAAGAACTTATCATATCTTCTACAAACAATCAAGAATTGGATTTTCCCAGCCTTCCACAACCTGCTTGTTAACAAAGCTTGGATCATCCTTCCTGGGCTCCACCTTTGGTTAGTATGGAAAGAGATAAAATTTGTATTTTTCGATTCCCCTCCTCCACTGTGGATTAATTTTGGTCACAAATTCTCCTAAAAAGAAAAAAAACTATCTCTCTATTCCATGGTCTACTTTAGACTGGTCAGAATCCCCATAGGAGCTTCCCATTCTAAACAATCTCAACCTTTCCCCTCCCTGTCCCTCCTATTCCATGAGCTTTCAACCTATTATCACCGCTCCACTCTCCTGGTCTCATCCTCTATAAGATTTTGTGGAAAAGGCATGCAATTTGCGAGGAAAAAGTGCATGAAGAAGTAGGGGTTCGCAGGTGGTGGCACCAAAGTTCTCCAAGCTAGTGGCACCAAAGGTCTCCATTACACACCCAAGTCTTCATCCTAAGAGCCCTCAGAGATAATTCGGCATTGCGTCTACAAAATTTCCTTAATGCATGGTTGGCTTATTCCACTATTATAGTCTATTGTAAATAAATCAAATTTGCAATCGTAAAAGTATGGAAATTAAGTTATGAACTCAGGCTTTTGCCTATACAGTGGGATACTTGGGTCCCCCTTGCACCTTGCGAAGCCTCTATGAGCTAAATTATTATTCCTACCTCCTTCGGTGGTGCCCACAACCCTACACCTTCTCCTCTCCAACTTTAAATTCATTTAAGCTCAGCCATACCTGGTGTTTACACCATTGAAGCTCCTTCCTATTGGACATGGGTATATCCATTTGAAGTCTTCACCTTTCTACATACCCATACTCCATTACTCCCCTGATTAACAACTCCAATGCCACGACAAAGAGCCAAATCTTGTTGAGGGTCCTCTTCTCAAGTAGAAGGGAGTGCTCAAGGCACACTTCAAGCTCATAAGAAAGCACAGAGATATCATTCCCAAACCCCAGCTCCTATACAACAAGAAATCAACTATGTTGATATTTAATTTCATGTTGAACATAATGATAAAGTTGATGAGGAGGCCTTGGCATCTATGGTTTACTGGGTGATTGATTCAGCCCATAATTTAGGGCGCAAAAACTAATATCTATGTATAATCAAGCTATACTAGAACATGAAATCTCTCCCCAAAAATGTCTTACTAGAGAATAATGAAGCTCGTAGGGAGATATTATTACATATTGATGAACTACAAATGGAGCACAAGGATTCTAGTTTGCAACACTATGACATCTCCACCAATTTGGCCCTTCAAATTTAATAGATGGGACAGAGAAAAAAGCCAAGAACTAAATATCAATCTTCCCGGGGGTTGCATGGTAATAGAATGGGCTTCCACTATTCATGGCGTGGAAAATTAAACTAAGAACTTGTTGTGAAAACTTGTGCCCAGATTCAGCATACAGTGTTTAAGTATTGGCATGAAGGATTAAGTCCTTAATGAGATCACAACTTTTTCATTATGAATAAACCTTCAAGCCGGTTTCTTCACTGAAATATTCTCATTGCGATTCATTATGCAAGTGTACCTAACACTACACCATGCAATTGTGGTCATGCCTCTTGGAGGATAGTTAGTATGTGGAAAGAATGGATCTTGCTTTGATTTTTGCTAAATTAGTAAGTTTGTATTTGGGCTGACAAGTATAGGATTTTGGTTGATTCTGACATACGAAGGAGGCATGCAACAGCATATCGGTTTTCTCTTCTGATAAAGAATTCTAATGAATGTTGCATTGGCTAAGTTCTTTCCTTCCAATCCAATTTAACTGGGTCCAAGTGGGTAGAATGGAATCTCCACTGATGCCCATAATGGGTTTAATAACATAAATCCTAACTCCATTTACTGGTTTAGACACCTCATCCACCAATCCAGTTTTTCAAATAGTTTAACTACAACAAAATGGAATTCCATTACCTAGCTTATGAATATAAAATAGGGGATAATGTCACTAAGGCCACTTAGATAGAAGCTTTCACCGAGGGTTGAAGAAGATCTTATGCTTTAAGTGATGAGAGATAAGCCACAAAACTTATATCAAGCCATGTTCTTGCCTATAAAATACTCCTAATAATCAAAAAATTGTAAACCCAAAGTGAACACCCAAGGAGAACCTCCAAAACAAAATGCCCAAGCTCCTATACCTAATCATCCTAATGTATAAAATCCTCCAAATAATTAATAGGATAGCAAAGGGGTACAAACCAATGTGAATGTGAATTGAATTCAAGCCTTTTATGAATGTTGACTGTATTTTTTTCTTCATGTGGAAAAATTTATAGTTGTCACAAAGTTCGAATAGGAAACTTTTCCACTATTCCCATTGCTTTTTGTCCTCCCTCCTTTTAAATCCCTCTCTAGTCATTTTCATCCAAGAAGATACATTCCAAACCATCAAAGGATTTCCATTCATACAATTTTTTCCTCATTCCATCAGTCTTGAATTGCAATTCCTAGTCATTTATTCTAAGTAACTTATTTTGACTAATAAGTGAGGTATACAGAGGTAAAGAGGGAAATAACCTTACCTTTTTATGCTTTATAGGAATGGAAATAGTCACTTCTTAGAAAATGGTCTCTACAAGAGTGGTTGTAGGTGCGCCCATGGGAGAAGTAGCACTTTCTTCTTCTTGGTCAACGATAAAAGTGTCAATCAGTGTGACTACAGGAGTGGAAACAATTGTGTCCTTGAGAGTAGCATCAATTGTGTTTGCAAGAATAGAAATTGTCATGTCCTTGAGATTAGAAGAAACTATATCCATGGCCTCATAATGTAATTATAATCCATCAAAGTGGAAAAATATTCCCAAAGAGCACTCCTTGCTGGTTATTATGTAGTAGCAAGGCCATCAGACGAAATTCTTCCAACCCTAGGTCACTGAATCTACTAGTTCTTATGTTTTAGTAGGGGTAGTGTCTTCCTACTGTTCTAGGATTTCTTCTACCCTTACTTGTTCTTTTGGAGCAGCAGGGGTTTGGGTGGTGGTAGGAAAGTATCATGTCCTCTTCTTTCTTAGAACACAGGGGGGCCTATTTTGATTCCCTCTCATTCTCTAGGTGGTTGGTTTGCTACTAATTATCTCAACGTCAATATCACTTTCCTTCTATGGTGTAATAAATTTTGTCTCTTTTTCCTTAATATGAATTAGTAGGTACTTTCTAGCCAAGGAATTCATGACAATATATTCTTCCTCCTTCGAAATTTCAATGGGTGGAGTCACACAACATTGGGCTCATTTAGTGAAGTTGCAACGATTGAATTTGCAATGACTTATTCCTAGGATTTTCTTGCTTTGTTTAGATCTTGTACCATGAGTAACCTGATAAGGCCATGGTAAGATATGAAATATCTTAGTATGTTTTCTTTTTGTGCATGGGCTTCCTTATTTTGCAGGGACTTGAGTATGAAGTATGACATATTGAAATTGTGACAGTGTCTGAGATGGTCAAGGAAACAAACATGCTAAAATTACACAATCCCATAACATCTCCAACAAGTGATGTTAGCAAACTCTTTCCTAGCTCTAGCATTTGTTGCAAAATTTCAAGCTTGGATTTTTCTTTCAGTACCACTACTCCACTTCGTGAGGAAGCTTAGTTAATTTAGTTGGAGTCTCCTATCACTTATACAACAACTCCAACAACTAAAAAAAAATTGTCCCTAAATGAAGAAAAACTCCAGTGTTATATCACCATCATAACCATTTAACCTATGCACAGATTCCATCCATCCTTCCTATTGAAAAATAACTTGAATGTGGTAGAAAGATACTAGGATCGCAACTTAAATCGGTTCATTATAGATAAGTGAACCTTCCATGGCACCTATAGCTATTTTTCTCCTGACTATCACTGTTACAAGAGAAAAATGGTTCAAATTTGACAATTTTTGGGAGGTAGTTTCCAATTTTAGTGTAGAGTGATGAGTTTAATGGTTTCCGATAGATGAGTTGTAATTTGGGAATATGATGTAAAGTAATTATGGTAGGATGTAATGATATATAATTTCTATTTCAACTTTAAGACTCATTCATTGTGAAATAAGTTGGAAAAATTACTTATCATATCTTAACTTAGCAGCTCCTCCTTCATACAACCAATTGAGTTGATGTTTGGTACACCCCTAGTAAATTGATTGGTATACAAACTAACCAAGTGCCTACCAACCTTGTTAATAGGTGGTTAAGAGAATCCCTTGGGCTAGCAGCTACATCAATAACTTCCTCTATAATTGGACTAAGCTCTGTCAAAAAACAAAACCAATGGTCAGCTGCATGATGGAAAAAACAAACACAAATAAAATGGCAGCTCATTGAAAATTAATACATAATATTTGATGTAAATACCAATTGAAAGAAACTTTCAGAATTGGGTAGTTGCTTCAACTTGCAGGTGAGGTTCATCAGCAGGGATAATTTTAAGGATGGAAAATTATCTTGAAGTTTAAAAAATTAGCGAATCTCACTAGTCCCTAATATGCAAACTATAAAATGTTTATTGATGTATTTATAAAATTATTCAAAATTTATAATGATATTATATATATTGTCTATATAATTTTGGCAATTTTTAATGTAAAATAATTTTATATTGTAAAATTTGGGCAAATCATTTTTATAAAAAAATGGAAATTGGCGAATCTTTTTTTTCGAAAAACCGTGGAAAATTAGCCCACCTACGAATATTAGCCCCTAAAATTTTCCATGTTCATTAGACCATACTCTTGCAACCATACCAGGAAGACTCTCCAACTGCTAAAAAAAAAAGCAAAAAGAAAAATAAAATGAAAGTAATCAAAAAAGGAAACAAAATGTCAAATAAGGTCATCATAGATGCCACGACATAGTTTTACATATTCCTCTATGAAAAATCAAGCACATATACTGTCAGTAACTTAGTGAATTGACTATGGCTCAAAGTTTTTACTGAAAATTAAATATTAGTTTTATCATTCACTAGATACATAAAGCAACCTCTCAACTGTCTATAACTTCACTAGAAAGCCTATTTATAATGTGCTTATGATACCAATGAAGAAATGGTAAGAGGTTACCATTGTTTAATGTAGACTCTCTGACCCAAAGCCTACACAGTCTCCTTGGGGCTCAGTTTGCATCATCTCAATATTATTTGTAGCTTGAAAAGTAGAAACTAAAGTTAATAGAAAAGTTTCTGAAAAGAAATATAATAAATATGCTTAATGAAAAGTATCGATACCTGTGTCACGACTAGAACCTGAGAAGGAATAATCTCTTCAGGAAGCCCTTGATGTGTAGCACATACCTGAAAATTCAATAATGTTAATAGCCACACCATATAAAATTATGTTCATCTTAAATTCACTTTCAATTTAACATAAGAATCTAGATAGATAATACATGTGAAACCACTAGAACATATGAAGGTATCATGTCTTTGGGAAGCCCTTCATGTGTAATGCTAACCTGAAAATTCCATAATGTTAAGACTCGTACCATACAAAATTATGTGACATAAATTCATTTTCAATTTTACGTACAAAAATATAGATAGATAGTAATGAATGTGGCACCTGTACACGATCATGCCCATGATCTACAGAATGAGGATCGGGGGCAAAGCAATGTTGTTCTAATAATGTTTTAAACTACATAAGTTAAATAAATATATCAGCATAATTTTTTTGAGACTAAATGTATATACACCAAAAAATCATTTTACATTCACTCTAGCTTATCTTCTAAATGTGTATTTTAAAATAGATCAAAACATGCTTGTACATACCTCTCCCATGGTGTGCATTTGTTGTCTAATGGATCGCTCATAGTGGTCTCTATAAGAGGATGCATAATTCAGAAGCTCATCTCACTCCATATCTCTCAACACGTCATCTATAATACTCACAAATGAATGCACTCCTACACTAGATGAAGGTTGGCATGTCCTTAAGCCGACTTCCACCCTGCCTAAAGCAGCTACAATATGTTCTTGTATCTTCTCCCTCATTTGTGATGCAGCACTGGAGATAAGGGATAACTCCTCTGGAAGTGTAACTACCCTAGGTGTTCGAGGTGCTAAACGAGGTGTTGGAGGACTAAACCCAACATCTTGCATAGCATCAGGTCGTTCATATATACGACCTTTTCCAATTCCATAGAATTTGGGCTCTGTATTTGTATAGTTAGGGTCCATGTGCTCTCGGAATTGAGCATATAACATCCTAACAAAATATTGTGGCACCTCATCACTATTTGGGAAATTCCCGTATGCATATAGGAACTTCTCATAAATATAAGGTGCAATATTGGGATCATTGAATATTGCAATCTTCGGACATTTTTTGTCTTCGAGCCGCAATTCAAATAGTGACAAGGCCATTTATTTAGTGACCCTACTTTTAACTTCATTGTAGGAGTGGATACCAATCACTAACGATCTCCCCCTACACATCATGTCAAAAAAAACTTGGGTTAATGGTCCAACCCGAAGATAAGTCTCTATCAAACTCTCCAAATTGTGAAAAACAAATTGGAGACAATCTCGACTAGGGGTAGAGAGATTGAAAATTTGAAATTCATTGTGCAATATAGTGGAATTATCCCTCATCCCATCAACAGTAAGCAAGGAGATAGTATCTTCCCAAGGCATCTTCTCAGGAATATCACCAAGATGGGTGTAAATGGGATCATAGCTCGGATTTCGAGAAAATTCATGAACCCTACGAACTCTCCCCCTAGGAGGGTGACGACCACCACCTGTAACATGTTAAATTATTGAACATATTAGTAATTAAATAATTTATAACGAAAATTTGTATTTAAATTTTTTTTTTTCATTTGAAAATACCTCGTGGAAAAACTATCTCATCATCTTCGCTCATACTAGGATTGTTCCCTTCCGAGGAATGAAGGTCTCCACTAGCCGCTGTACAAAACATTAAATTATTTTATAACATAAGTACATGAGACACACAATAAGTTTCACATTGAACATACATCAAACAATAAATTTTCCTTTATATTTTACCTGAACGAGAACTATCGAAGTGTGGGATGGATGCCACAGGCTGAGACATTGTTCTCCTTTGTCCCTCACCGGCAATAGGGCCAACCCCAACTCCTACATTTGAACCTATGGAGCATAATGTTTTCAGATTAAACACATGTCATTTGAGAAAAAAAAATTCACTTGTTTTGCATTGAATATAACGTAAACTTGAACATTTTAACTAGAAATTGATATACTGTGTAACTATACCGTGTATAATATACCCCTTAGAATGGACTCTATGAAATTGGGGATGAATGGGAACAGGTCTATGGGGCTCCTCTTGTTTGATTTGGTGTCTGGGCACACGAGTCATATGAGTGTGTCCACCTGTGCAGGACAAAGAAATTTCACATTAATCAAATTTTCACAACGAACAATAAATATAACCTACCTGAAAACATGACATAACTAAACAACCAATGTACCTGATAATCCTCCTCTCATGGAGGGGTCTTTGGAGGGCTCTCCTAATGCCTTTGTTTCTATAGTATCAAATCAAATTTCTGCCCCTCACAAAAAAATTAGAAAACAAATTATCAATCGACAGTCATGTCATCAACCAATGGATAACATGTACTATAGCTTCTTGACATACAAGGGCTTGACAATAGTACATGGCATAATATTTCATGGCACTAACTAAGGTGGGTCAATAATTCCTATAGTTTTACAACTTGACTCAGATTTCTAATGAATCTCACATGTGCAATCAATATTAACATTTCTATTGAGATTATTATAAAAAGTGTTTACACTATGAGAGAAGAGAAAGTTCTATGAGGAAAGTAGAGATGATTATTTTGAATCCTAAATGATTTGTTTCCAATTTTGTTGAAAAATTATGGATGATCTCATGAGATGATGAATAGAGTTTTGATGTTCATTTTTTGTATTGAATTTACATTTTCCTGCTAGTACATTTTTCATTAGGTAGACAAGTTTTAAGACCAATATTTACATTCCCCAACTTGGAAGACATAACTCCTTGGGAATATATATGGAGTCGTCATATGAAAATTGATCTCAACCCTTGCAGAATGTGTGGCAATTGTCTTTGTGCCTTATTTGCATTAAAGTGATCATACAACCAACTTGTGATGTTGTGCCTTTGGTATTGCTAAATTTTCCTAGAAGCATGTATGAAGATAATGTCTTGGCTTGTGAAAAAACTAGTTGTACAGCCTTCATGATAAACCCTTAGCTAACATTGATGCCACACAAGTTTATTATCTTGGAAGAGATGCATTGCAAGGAATTTTTTTGGTCAGTTGGAAATCGGACCTTGATGCTTTCAACTTGATCCCATTCTCCTCCACATAGGTTAATATTTTTGCTCCCTCTCTTCTTCTTACAAAAAAATTATATTGATCATACATATTTGTAGCCAAAGGATACTATTAGAAACATAAAAAATGGACTGAAAGAGAGATACTACTGTGGTTCCCTAAATAATCCCTTTATGCACCACAATATTGTATTTTTATGTTGTATGTGCAGAATCATTATGAATATAAATGGATATAATTATATTCCACGATGAAGCACTGAAGGCTACATTTATTGACTACGACCAATGGTTTAGGCATTAAGTTTAGGCCAAATTTATGAATACACTTGAACACATTTTACATGCATGCCATAAAATAAGGTTTTCAATCTACCAATGGGAATGATACAAATAAAATATGTGCGTGTTTCTGTTCTAATATATTGAGCCACTATTAGTTCTTAAACTTCTATTTCAAACATGTGATTTCCCATATACATGCATATTAGTCCTATATTTCTTCTAGTGTTCACCTTCTTGTGATATTGTTTTTATCTAAGGGCGGAAACGTGAAGCTGGGTTACACTTTTGTGAGAATCGGGGGCAAAAAAAAATTTTCGGCAATAGTTCGGCCGAACCTTTTATAAAGTTCGGCTGAACTTTATAATAGTTCGGCCGAACTATTTTAGTACGTTCGGCCGAAATTTTGAATCCGTTTATATTGATGGCACTGTGACGGCCCAGTAAACAGAATTTTTGCTGGAGGTTTGGAAAACCGGCAATGGTAGTTCGGCCGAACTTTTAAGTTCGGCCGAACTCCGTTTTTATAAATAAATCGCCCGCGAAGGTTGTCAGTTTACTGTTTTGATCTTTTTCGCGCGTCTGTTTGTTTTCCGCGCGATTGCAGGTCGAGGTTCTGCTGCGCTGGGCGATTTCCGGGCGATTGCTGGTCGAGGTTCTGCTGCGCCACCGTTAAGATCGATTGCTGGTCGAGGTTCTGCTGCATCCGGTCGAGGTTCAACGCGCCAATACATTTTGAGTGGTAAGAATACAAAAATACCTGTGGCTGAACTGGTATAATGATTCGAGTGTGAAAGGCCAGATGCATGTATCTTGTCTTCTTATGTTCTTCAAACAACATTTTTATGACACGAAACAATTGTATTATTTGTTCATCACTTATGGAACTAGGACTTAGTAAGTCTGTATAAGAAAATGTAGTTCTGAACTGTCAAAAACAACTATTTTCAATTGATGGGCGTTGCTACCATGTCTGCGTACTATGGGAAAATCAACCCCAAATCTATCCAATTTCATTCTATGGTTAGGTGCAATCTCCTGAAACATACCAATAAAGGTGATTTAGAAGCCATCGTCCCATCCCGATGAATGCTATACACATAAATCATAACCCACAGAAGACTAGTTTCACTATAAATGAAACTTCTCACAAACTTTCATGAAAATATAATTTCAAAGTAATTTAATAAGCCTCTTGAAACTGCAAGAAAATAGAACTTAAGCATGTCTTGGTATTAATTTTCCTGTATTTTTCAATGTTTGATTTAATAAATTCTTGTTAATTTCTATAATCTTCAATAAATGTGTAGAAGACAATTCAAAATCTGAATTCTTGTATGTAAATGGAAAACAAGAATGTTGCCTTCATATTCCAAAAATGATCAGGCAGAGCGCCAATAGTTTAATATGCTTAAAATGACTCATACCTGATCTGCAAAGTACTATCCCAGATCAATCGAATGAAAGTCCACCATTTCCCTACATTCTTCCTCTAGTTTGAAGGCAACAGGAAATCTGTCTTAGATATCAATTTGTAGAACATTCTTCCAAATTATTAAATAGCTTATCAAATCATATAGCATAGGTGGAAATCTTGATGTATTGTCACAATCAAGATCACATTCCAAGTCATATTTGCACTTATTCACATAGTGTTACTCTCGTAAAACAGAAGGGGCCATGAGTCTAATGATTAAGAAGTTGATTGAGTTGATTTTATCCAGGTCTACTTTTGTCATTTTGTGAGCAATAAGATTTGACTAGTTAGCATGCATTTTAAATTTATCAGCTAATATGTCGAGTAGTGAAAATTGCAAATTAGAATTTGTTTCTATTCTATCCAAACCTAGAACAAGGAACTGCTTTTCCTTATCAAAACAAAGGTTCTGCCCTAAAATTTGGAAAGTTGCAGATTCAGCTGCTAAGAAGATTAATGAGCACATGTTTTTCCGACGTCAACTATGGATATAAAGATCCAAATATGGTGTAAAAGTAATCAGTGTTTTCATAATCATATATTGTCTAGTACAGTAAACAACAATGGCAGCAACCCCCCCATGTGGGCTGTGCCTCCCCAAATAGGGAAATTGTTACAGGTTTAAAAACAGAACTTCCAAATTTCAGAAAAGGGGAAACCGATGTAGCACATTGATTTAATTCACTATCTGGGGCCATGTCCAATGTTTTCCAATCTTGGGGACTTGGGGATTTGTAAACCCCTAAAATAGTCAGTGAAATCACAGAACCAAATTAAAATTTTCAGATCAGATGTTTATTATTCTATAAGATCTTCTATAACGAGTTGTACTTCTATGTATGAGCTCAATTTGATGTTCATGATCTCTAGCCAGAGGTAGATCATTTTAGTTCTAATGGAATATTATATTTCTACTTCACTTCCATCAATTAAATTTTAGCAATGACTCCACGACAACTCTTTTCTACGAAATTTTCCCTTCTGTGTGAGCTGATCATTTGAGAAAGTGGAGAACTTAGCCCATTGAGTTCATAATCACTTCCATATAATTTGAATCTCATAAATAATTCATTATAGTTTGTATAACTATACGCAAAGTTCATAGTCATTTAATCCCTAGAACCACATCTACATTTCCCAAAGGAATGGCATACATGGGGCTTGATAAGTTATAGTATCTAACTCTCCTATACTAAGTTTTATTTTTATAGTGTTGTCCTCCACAATAAATACTTCCTTTGTTAGCGACTGATACTTCAAAATTTTCCATTGGGCACACAAAATGACTCAAATACTTTCATAATCTTTGATCGTTGAACCTATGGATACTACCAAAACCAACAAGCGCTATGACTTTTTGATTCTTAATATATCTTATGATATCAGGGGTTTGACTTATCGATACACCTAGCAATGCATGAACTAATATTTCATTCTCAATATCTTGATCTATGTTGAGCAAAAGTTCTACTAATTTTTCACTGTTCTTTTAGGTTCACAATTTCTTGCTCACTCATTTGTGGGGGTGCCTCTATTTCCTCTCAATAATTATTTTACATACTGAAAAATTTACTTCTTTGAAATTTATGCCCCTTGGGGCATTTTCTATTACAAAAAAATAGGCATGGAAATATAGGATGGTAGAGGGGCTACACAGAGGACACTTCACAATGAAACCCCGCTTCGTTGTAGATCTCAATAGATATTAATCGTGATTCAACAAAGGGGAGTGCCAAAAGAGGATCCAATTGGTGTAGGAAGAAATTCAAGTGTAGGGGTTCAAATCGAATGCGAGGAATTTTCAGATCATCATGATCGGGGTTTCCAGCATCCTACAACAGCTCAAAATACCATCCGCAATATTAAACATGGAAAAGTAACATGATTCTATAACATACATGCCAGTAATAATTTCGAGTAACATGTGTATACTGTTGTTCACCCTTGAAGTGTTCAGGATCCCCCTCATCAAGATCCCAATCCGCCTAATTTTGGATGCTCCTCATACACTAAGTACCTTGACCATATCAATGGAATGCCCAACTCCTAGCATGGTTCCCACCACACCAACACAACTATTGGAGATTCAAACGACCTCACCTCTTAGAAAATGATAAGAAATTATTTCACCCCCTTGTACTAGAACAATACATAGAAAGAATAACATATAATTAATAGAAGAGAGAAAAATATGAATTAGAGAAAGGCATGGATCACATATTAAAGGAAATAATAGAGCTCATGTACAAATTTCCATATTTGTTGCATTTATGTGTCTAACATAACTCTACTTTCAACATCTTGCTTCATGCAACATGCACCATACTTTGAATTTTCAAAGACCCAGGAATTCTCCACCCCCCATTTAAATGACCCTACAAGTTGATTCTTTTAGTTTTTTCACTCTATAATCATAAACGTACGATTATGCATGATGGAGAATCTCTTGCGCTTTCCCTTGTTAATATATTTAACAAGGGAAAGCGCTAGATATTCTCCGTCATGCATAATCGTACGTTGGATTTGGTGATAATTGTCTCCATATTTTGGCTTTAGCATATATTGTGCAAGTGTAATTCAGAAGTATAAGAACCTGGATTGACATTTAATGCTTGTAATTTATCTCACAATTAATTTACCCGTTAGGATGCTTTGACCTAGTAACTTGAGAGATGAAAAAGATCCTATCACATTAATGTGAGGATCCATTTTCACAATGAACATTAGGAAAAGACAATATTCATTGCAGTTGGTAATATAGTCAACTAGTAGACTATTCAATTATTAACAAAGTTGATGAAAGAATGTAAGGAATTTAAGGTTGCATTTCAATTTTGAAAATTTTCTACAATAATTTTTGTAGGATAATTTGTTAATGCAAGTTTCCATAGTTATTTATAATTTTTATTTTAATAGAAAAGAGCCTTCAACCAAAAATACCCAAGGTTAGTCCCGCGTGTGCCCTTTGAGACACATTAGGTCATCCCACCAATTCATGCCCCATGCTTCATGAGTTGAAGGGTATCCTTCATACCCCTTAAGCACCCCCATTTCTCCCCACTCCATCATGTGATGTTGCCACCTCATCACGCAATAAGGGTTTAAGAACCAACGACCTCTTGTCTATTTATGTGAAACACAAACATTATACACAACATTGTCTCAATCTCCGACGATATCAAGATGTGTTGGTCACCATACATCATGCCTCAATAGTAGCACCACCACTTACACCAACCTCATATGTTGATGATTCCTCTTCCACCATTTATTATGTCACAAACTCGGTTAATTAGTATTTGGCATGCCCTTGAGTGCTCTATGTTAAAGACACTCATCTTATCTATATGTGTCCTGTACTCATCAAATACCATCATCACTTCATGCATCAAGTGACATATCCCCCTCATCAAGATCCCAATCCGCCTAATTTTGGATGCTCCTCATACACTAAGTACCTTGACCATATCAATGGAATGCCCAACTCCTAGCATGGTTCCCACCACACCAACACAACTATTGGAGATTCAAACGACCTCACCACTTAGAAAATGATACGAAATTATTTCACCCCCTCGTACTAGAACAATACATAGAAAGAATAACATAATTAATAGAAGAGATAAAAATATGAATTAGAGAAAGGCATGGATCACATATTAAAGGAAATAATAGAGCTCATGTACACATTTCCATATTTGTTGCATTTATGTGTGTCTAACATAACTCTACTTTCAACATCTTGCTTCATGCAACATGCACCATACTTTGAATTTGCAAAGACCCGGGAATTCTCCACCCCCCATTTAAATGACCCTACAAGTTGATTATTTTAGTTTTTTCACTCTATAAGCATAAACGTACGATTATGCATGATGGAGAATCTCTAGCGCTTTCCCTTGTTAATATATTTAACAAGGGAAAGCGCTAGATATTCTCTGTCATGCATAATCGTACGTTGGATTTGGTGATAATTGTCTCCATATTTTGGCTAATTCTTCTAACTAACCTTGACTAAAATGAGCTAAATTGTACTTTGATACAAACTTGATTTAAATTGTCCACCCCAAATTAGGCACCAATGATTATAACCTTTAATGGGCTAGCACTAGTTTGTAATCATCATCTCAAAATGGCCTAGTAGATGAAAAATTATCATGATTGTAATCATCGTTTCACACCATCTACATATGACCCTTCTACACATTATATAATTGAATTTATGGTAGGTCATCCCTTCTATCTAGACCACGATTGATTGTGACATTAGGTGAATAAAGGAAATTTGATATAAGGAAATGATCAGTATAAGTTTGTCCTCCTCCACGCACTCCATATCTAATGATTGCCTATTTTTCTCTTCCAACATTTTATTTTGGAAATTCATTTTGGTAGTTAATTCTACTATTTATTCACAACACACTTGGAAGTCAAAGAAATTGTTATATACACTACTAAACTCAATTAACATTGTTTTTTATTGGACTTTACAATAACAAACAACTTAGAGTTCATTAATGTAGTAGTGTATAATATGATAATTATATGTATAGTGGTGTGGCTATCGATAAAATTAGTTGCTAATGAATTTCGAGAATAGAAAGTTGGAAGTGGAAAATTGAGAAATCATAGCTATGGGGCGGATGGAGGAGGACAAGCTAGAAACTATCTTTTGCTTATAAATTGTATTTTATTCACCTGTTGTCACAATCCATTCATGGGATAGGTAGAGAGGATGACATTTCAAAAATTTATGCATATAATATGTAGAAGGGGTCATGTATGAGATGGGGTGAAGTGATGATGATGGACATGGTAAATTTTCATGTGCCAAGTCATTTTTAGATGATGATGACAAACCAATATTAGCCATTTTAAGGTTATAATCATTAATAAGAAATATGGGTAAGGAAATTCAAAGTGCCAAATTCTAAGGAAAAAGCCATATTTGCTTCTCAAAAACTTTATTTGATATATTCTTAAAAAACCAAGTACAAATTTTAGTAATCCTAGAATCATGCTTTACATAAGGTAAAAGTGGGGAACTCATGACTTGTACTATAGATAAAAAAACATTTACACTTACCAAAAAATATATGATAAAAATTGACAAACTACATACCCTTAAGCTCAAGGGGATATAATAATTCTTGCCTTCCATATAGATAATGAAAATGATTGTTCTAAGTCTCATGTTGCTTCTCATGTTATTTTATAAACCTTGGTTGGAAAGAAAAATAGGAGGGCTGAAATGTTAGAAATATAGAACATATTGGATTTAACATCCCCAAATTGGATTTTACTCTGAGGTATTGATTTTTTGAAATCTATTTTGTGAATGTTGACCAATAGATATACATCATGGAGGATGAAAGATGAAGATCAACCGAATCCCATATGGAGTCTCGGGGATCGGAGGATGTTCAGGGTATTTAAATATAATCTTAAATCTACATACATGTGTGTACATATGGAATTGATTTTTTTACTAACTTTGTGAGTGAAATTAGTTGTTAACAAGTTTCATATTTTAATTTTTAGGAGGCAAGAGGAGAAGGCTTTCTACTCCATCAATGGAGTGTGGCCAACGTTCAACCGGTCGAGGTAACATGGTGCCGGAAGGGGGTGATATTTATTCCCCCGAAGGCCAGCAATCAACGGCTGCTGGTTCTCAGCAGGGTCGCTGTGGGTCTGGTTCTCAGCAGCATCATTCTGGGGCTGGTTCTCAGCAGGGTCGCTGTGGGTCTGGTTCTCAACAGCATCATTCTGGGGCTGGTTCTCAGCAGGGTCATGTTGGAGATGATGTTAACCAACAACATCAAGGTTGCCATCAATTTCAATATTTTTTCATTAAATTTTTACAACTTTTTTTACACATGTTTTTTCTAATATATGAACTTATATATATATTGATGCAGAGGCTCAAAATGTTCGAGCCAGTGGTCAAAAAAGACGCAGGGCAGCGCGCTACATTGAAGAAGAAGGCTGTCAACCTAGCACAATTTATCCGGCTGAGATTACTGATATACCATGGGAAAGGAACATGGCGGAATGCACCTTACAAAGGTGTCAAAGCCTTTATGCAAAATTGCAGACAGATCTCCAGGATTTGACTCTACCTGCTGAGAGTAGACAAAGGCTACAGATAGTTGCACATTCATTGAGTGAAATGGTAAAAGTGTACAAAGATTTGGGGCCAACCACTGATTCGTTTGTAGAAGTGATGAGACAGAGAAGAGAAGCAGTGATAGGTCCCGATAAATGGCAGGACATAAAAAAACAAGTTTCAAGACAGGACGCTAAGTCAATGTTTAATTTTAAGGAAGGGCCAAAAAGAAAGATGTTGAAGGTGCAGTATTTCAAGCACCCAGACATAGCAAAATATTTGTATAGTCGACATCTTGCTGCCTTTGGAAGGCTTCCATGGAACGATGAGGTTCCTCTTTATTTTGCACAAATGTTTTATGCAGAATTTTTTAAGGGTATGAAACCCGACTACAATGATCTTCCTTCAAAATTTTTTGGCCCGGGGAGAGGTCGATTATGTCAACGTAAGGGCGCAAAGAGAGATGTGGAGTTGCCTCGCCCTGAGCCGCCATTGGTGAGTCGACCGTCTCGAGTCGAAACCTTGCGATCAGAGATGGATGCGACTTCTCAAATAAGTCGTGAAGCAAGAGATGTTATGATTGAAAATTTTCATAGCGGATTGAGTGGAGTCGATCTTGGCTTAAATCGACAAAGAGCACGTCAATATGCACGTGCCAATTTTGTTTATCATACAGATGAGGAGATTTACAACATGAATGTTGAAGATCTCCGAACATACGCAATATATTGTCGCAATGGTCTGCAAGACCTAATTTTTCGTGAGGAAGAGGGCACCGGAACGGTATGTGTTAGTGACCTTAGGATTTGAAATTATATTTACATATACATGTATACAATTTGTAATAAATACATGTGTATGTACACATGTATACATTTATTTGTATGTGTACATTAATCTAACAAAAATGTATGATTATATGTTAAAACACCATTTACAGTTCTCAGGCATGATGCGTGATGAAAATGTTAATATTACGTTCGGGACCTCTGGCTCAAACGATGCAGATGGGTCTGACCATCATGATATGTTGGCACATGTATGTTAGTGTTTTTTAAGTGACTCTAAAATAAATAATTGTTGCCACACATGTACATGTATGTATATATATAATTCGATAAAATGTTTTAACAAGTACCGATTCCGTCTGATGTTTTTGGGATCCCGGTACCTTCTTCTTCTTTAGGAGATATACCTTCTACTTCATTGGGAGATGACCAAGTATGGACAATTTTTCACAAGTTCAAAATTTATGTTACCTCAAAAAGTTCCATAAAAAATTGAGATATAGAGAGAGAGATCTATATTTTGAGTTAATTAAAATTTTTTGAATTTAGGTTTGTATAGAAGATTTTTTTAATCCGAGGACTTTAGCGACGGAGATAGGGACATCCACAGCATTTGAAGAAGTTGTCTTTAGTTCTTTTTTTTTAATATTATTGTTCAAATAAGTTTATATATATGTACACACGTGCATTTTCATTTGAAAGTTTTTAATTTATATAAATTATTTCTGTATATATATATATATATATAAATTTATATTTAACTGTACATGTATATTGTACAGGTTACCACTACAGATGTTTCTATGGCAGATACTCTTCATCAAATGGAGAGGCAACCTTACGAGGTATTGCGCTATTTTTTTGTTATATTTTGTTTTTTACATGAAGTTCTAGATATATATATTCTCGTTAATTTTTAAAACTTCAAATTTTAATGTTCAAGTACATGTACATTGTGTATGTAGGTTTTCCCTTTACAAGGTAGCGAGCCAATCGGGACCCAGAGGCTAAATCTTCCATTTGACGGACAAGACATACAGTAGATTTGATTTTATTTCAAAATTTAGATGGTTTTAAAATTTGTTAAACTTGATACAGTTTGATACTTGAGTGAGATTTACAATTTTTGGACATATTTTATTACAATATGTTTTTTGGACATATTTTTGGACATATATGTTAAATGTTTTTGTTGAATAGTTGAATTATAATTAGCATGGCATGTGATATTTAATGTTTTAAATGTTTTTGTTAGATAGTTGAATTATAATTGGCATGGCATGTGATATTTAATGTTAAATGTTTTTGTTAGATAGTTGAATTATAATTGGCATGGCATTTGAAGTTTTTAAAACTACATGAATGATGGAATGTGAACCTACATTTTCACATGTGGTAAATTGAAATGTTAAAGTTTGTAACAAGACAATCCCCATTGATTTCATTACATTATATATGTTGATTTCTGATTTGATATAATTGCATACATATGATGGTACATTACTTGTAAAGTCATTGGATTTCATTACATTATATATGTTGATTTCTGATTTGATATAATTGCATACATATGATGGTACATTACTTGTAAAGTCATTGGATTAATAACTTGTTCATTGATTTCAGTGTTCTTTGGATGGTTTTAGTACTTTTGGCATGTGAATGTGAAGCAATGTTGTCATTGAATTACATTTGACATTTGATATTTAATGTTAAATATTTTTGTTGGATAGTTGAATTATAATTGGCATGGCATGTGATATTTATTGTTAAATGTTTTAGTTGGATAGTTGAATTATAATTCTAATGGTATCTGAAGTTTTTAAAACTACATGAATGATAGAATGTGAACCTACATTTGCACGTGGTAAATTGAAATGTTACTGGTAACAAAACAATCCGCATTGATTTCATTATGTAGTATATGTTGATTTCTGATTTGATATAATTGCATGTATGATGGTACATTACTTGTAAAGTCATTGGATTAATAGTGTTCATTGATTTCAGTGTAAGCGCAAAAAGTTATTGACAATGTAGAATGATTTTTGTGTTATAATAACTAAACCTAATAATATTGGAGAGCAAGAGAGACTTGAGGTATGGTGTTTACTACAAGAGTTTGAGCTAAATATTTAAATGGTTTATCTATCTTTCATAAAATAGTTTAAGATTGATCACAAGAATTAAGAGTTCATGTCTCAGTCCATCATTGGTATGGTCCATCATAGAATGATCATCCATGTCAATGACTCTTAAGTCTATCTTTCCAAACCATGACCCTACTCTCACATGTGTGCTTTTCATGACACCAGTCATGCTACTTTTATCCTTGAGTTGACTGCCTTGAAAGCACTGAACTCTTTCTCGATGCTAGCCTTCCTCTTTCTAAGAGATGAAGCTGCCTTTCGACTTAGGAAGCTATGGGTAGCCCCGTGTCTATCAAAGCAGAGAACTTTTTCCCATGTACGGTTGTAGACATGAATCTCAAGTCCAAGGAACTTTCATCATCATTCCTCCTTGTCTTGTGCCTTACTTTCTCAATCTTCTTCAACATTTCCTCTTCCAATATGTTTTTCGAACTAGCCCTTGGCTTAACAGTGCTTTTCACATATCTCTTCTCATGAAGCTCCATATAACAATTTGATCCCGGGCTTGCTTGAATTGGTTCAAGCTCTTTCTTTTTCGAATTCTGTCTAATTTCTCCAATACGACATATATTGACTCCTTCCAAACGAAGTGCACCAATCCTCTTAGTGCGGTCGTCTTCTTTTCCAAGTGTGCCAACACATGCATTTTCTTTCTTCAAACCAATAGGTTTCGGATCAAGAAAGTCCCTCTTGATCTTATCTGCCATGTTCTTGACTTTACCCTGCAACGTGGTGCTTATTTCCTTCAAGTGAGCCCTTTCCATAAAGAGTTCCTGAAGTCTTTGTTCACCTTGTCGTATCTCCATGTCAAGCTTTTCAATTTCAGCAGTTTGTCTAGAAAGTCCATCCTTGGAATTTCTTGCGTGAAAAACCAAGCAGGTTGAACCAACGTTGGTCTAGTGCATTGGAATTCATTAAAGAATTGGTCATTGGCGCTGCTTCAAGCTAGGAGTGAGCATCGTCACCAACCTACATTGAATATTTTACACTCCCTATGGTGAATGATACTTTAAATTGATTGACAGTCTAAGACTTTCGAATTTTTCCGAATTCCAAATGATCTTACAAAGTGAGTATTTATAATATTCTAGTAGGTCATTCGGCGACAACTTTTACCAAAAACTTGAAACGACTTTGGCGTGTGATATTTAATTTGTTATCTCTTCTCATGAAGCTCCATAGAACAATTCGATCCTGGGTCTGCTTGAATTGGTTCAAGCTCTTTCCTTTTTGAATTCTGTCTAATCGCTCCAATACGACATATATTGACTCCTTCCAAACGAAGTGCACCAATCCTCTTAGTGTGGTCGTCTTAGTGTGGCGTGTGATATTTAATTTGTTAAATGTTTTTGTTTGATTGTTGAATTATAATTGGCATGTGGCATGTGAAGTTTTTAAAACTCCAGTTTTGGATGGTTTCAATCTACATTTTGCATGTGATATTTAATGAACTTTAAATGTTAAATGTTTTAATGATGCACAATATATAATCGAAAGGGTTTTAAGACTTAAAGTTTTGGATGGTTTCAAATTACAACTTAAAGTTTTGGATGGTTTCAACCTACATTTGCACATATGGTAAATTGAAATTATGAACTACTTGCAACAAGACAATCCCCATTGATTTCATTGTATATGTTGATTTCTAATTTGATATAATTGCACATGTATGATGGTACATTACTTGTAAAGACATTGGATTAATAGTTTTCATTGATTTTACTTTAAGCACAAAAAATTATTGATAATGTCTAGAACGATTTTTGTGTTATAATAATTAAACCTAATAATATTGGAGAGCAAGAGAGATGAGGTATGGTGTTTACTACAAGAGTTCGAGCGGGGCATTCAGTGACAAATTTTACTAGAAACTTGAAACAAAGAGAATCTATCTTTGGCTAGGACATCATGTAAGATGCTCGACATAAACAGTAAAATTGTACTTAAAAGCCGAGATTCGGGCAAGTGGGGACAACCACTTGTTATCTCGTGCCTTGGAGGCTAGGCCATATGGGGACCGAATCTGACTTTACAAAATAAAGTGAAATAGTTTGTACCATATGGTCGGAGAACATATACAAAAACAATTAATATACAAGAAAAATTAATTTCATTCTAGAATATATATATCCAATACATATTTAACATTTTTAATCAATGCACATGTATAGAAAAACTATTTTCAGTGGAAATTAGAGCACGTGCTTGTACCCAAACAATTTGTAACATTTGCAAACCACAAATAACATAAGCAGTTCAATTTTTAGTTGAGTACTGAAAGGTTTAAAAGATAATAAATTGTTGTCCCGACACTTCACTCAAAAAAATTCTAATGGAATTCCATCCTCAATAATCCGTTCATGATCGGATTTTGACATTTTCCATTTCTTAATTTTTGATTTTTTCTTTGATTGAACTTCTATCAACTTTATGCGTGTTGCACACACCAAGTGACTATATTGAAAACTTATGGAATCAGGTTCATAGTCTTCGAAGTAAACAAAGTCTCCACTTTGACGAGTTTGTTTGAAAAAATAACCTTTCAGTATAATAGACCCTTTGTCATACCGAAATCCGTGATCATTATAGTCTTGTAATAATTTCATTTTTTGTTCAGTGCAACGCATCAAATAATACTTCACATTTTCATCGTTGTCAATAGGTGCAAGTACAGCAAAAACATCTCCTGCACAATAAAATAAATTTAACATTTAATTATGCATATTTAAATTTAAATTTGTAAATCTTTAAATCATTAAAAAGTAATTCAATTGTTACCTTCTCTACCAAGATCAGAAACTCGATCACCATCGGATGATATTGTAGTTTCCTCTGATTCCATTTCTTCAATCATTGCAACAGACATTTTTCCCTTTGTATTTAGCTCCGTATGTTTCCAATCGTTCACATACATTTTGTTTTCACAGATGTCATTGGATTTTGTGTTGTCTATGCAAACATCACAAAAACAAGAATATTTTCTTTTATCCAATGCAAACACATTTGTGGACAATTTTGTTTGAATTGAATGCAATTTTCGAGTCCATTTTATTGTTCCAACTTCATTTCCAATTGATCTATTTACGTCTCCGATTCCAATATGCCAGAAAAAACTTTATATGGAAAATTAGAAAAAGAATTTGTAAATATGATATCAAAATACAATTAAAAATAATCATTGCATGATAAATGTACAATGTTTAAAATTAGATTACCAATATAAATTAAATTGAATGTACCTTTGCACTTCTCGTGATGGTTTAATCTCATGGCTTAGAGCATTTTTGCACCATTGAACAACTTCTTCAGCGTTTGCAAGTCGGCGTGCAAAGTGGTTCATTTGATATCTTCGAAGTGCTCATTTTATGCATGCTCCTGCATCGTCATGTTCTCCTTTTCCATGGCCAGTCTCAAAGAAATTCCAACAATGTTTAATGGAGGTTTTCTTATGAAGACGACACAACCAAAAAAATGATCGTGCAGATTTGAATTGACCTGCGCATCCGTCTGACCATATCCAATGTTCATTGAATGTTATTCCACGATTTTTCAATGAATCATAAATTTTTCAAAAACAATGTTGTACAAAACATGTATCATGCGTACGATCGTCACTGATATAAAAATGATATTCTTTAATGATATGTCGATTTTCACTCGTGCTTTCTATATGATCGACATTTTGTTCAGCATGTCTATATAGAATATGAACGAGCATGGAGACTTGGTCAGAGTGATAGTATTCACTCTGAATTTCTTTTTTGTGGAGCAAATGTGTAGTTTTCTGCAAAATCAATCACTGACAAAATGGTTCCTGGTGGAAAAACTTCACGAGATTTTTTGAATTGCAAGTCTTGCCATCGAGCTCTATGGGAATGCATGGTGTATTTGTAAATTTCTGCTTCAAACTTTCTCAAAAAGTCTATTAGAAAATTTTCGTCTTCTCGTAATTCGATTCTTTTAACACTATTTGCACCTTGAATCGATGTACTGGTATATTCATATCTCTTCCATTTCACTTTCATGTTGGACAATGATTGATCATTTATATCAATACGATATTTGTTTTGAAATTTAGTCAAATTTCCACAATCATCGCATTTTTTACCATCAACACATTTCTTTTTGTAAAATAGTTCATCGCTTTCTCTTTCACATAGAATTTGAGATATGAATTCGCGGATAGTGGAAGGAGGAGGTGAATCCTTCCATAATGTTCTACCTAAATCAAGGAATGTGTCATAATATAACTCAAATTCCACATGATAACGGCAACAACAAGTGTCGCGTACGGTGATAGGTTTTACATACCATGGTTTTTGTTGAACAAAAGAACTGAGTGAAACTTGAATTTGACGATTCTCTTCTTTGAACTTGTTGAATAACTCTATTTGAGTGGTTTCCAAGAGATGTTTTTCATGTTCTTCGTATTGATTTCGTGCCATTCTTCTTCGCATCACATGTCTTGCAGTGGGTGAAACACGCGAATTGTTCTTCCAATATTCATATATTATTTTTTTAACATCTTCTCCAAGTCTATCTTTGTATGGTTGCCTACAAATAGCTTTCCAACAAGCGAGTTCATCATTTACATCTATTTGCAGTTGAAATTTTCAATGTTTGTGTAGAGTTTTTCGCGAGGTTCCCAGTGCTCGTGCCATAGATGTTAGATTCAAACGATTCTCTTGAGTACTTGGTGAAACCATTGCCATTTGTATTCCTCTACGTATATTTGAAACATTTTTATCTCTAGATCTCTTAATTGACTCTATAGCACCACTAATATTTTTTATCACCTCTTCTTTCATTTTTTAATCTTTGGTTGATTTTCGAATACCCAATAGTGTCATCGCTTCTTTTAATTTCCTTGATGATAAGAGACATTTCAACATTTGAGCTTGAACTGTCACCTCAGTTTTGAAAAACATTTCCAAAATTTTCTCGACACGATATCGCATAAAATAGTCAGGTTTTTTATCTCCATATGTGCGAGTGTCGACATTTTCTAACATCTCATTATCGATAGTGATTTCATCTGTACATATTCGAAAAAATAGTACATATTCAATAAATAACTAAATTAATAAATATGTCAATAAATAATAGGAAAATTTTAAATATATCAATAGATCATAATATCTACATTTACATACCCGATTCAATTTCTGCTTGAGGTTGATTTTCTTCTTCAATATTTTGAGGAGTATCTCTCTCTGTTTACATTAAACAAAATATTTTTCAAACTAGTTCATCAAATACAAATTAAGCTTCACATTGTACATTGGGAAAACTTTAAAAATATATCAATAGATCATAATATTTACATTTACATACCTGCTTCAATTTCTGCTTGAGGTTGATTTTTTTCTTCAATATTTTGAGGAATATCTCTGTCTGTTTACATCAAACAAAATATTTTTCAAACTAGTTTATCAAATAAAAATTAAGCGTTACATTTTACATTAGGAAAATTTTAAATATATATCAATAGAGCATGTAATATTTACATTTACATACCTGCTTCAATTTCTGCTTGAGGTTGATTTTCCTCTTCAATATTTGAGAGAGCTTTTAACTTTCTTTTGCGATATTGTCTCGTCTCTTCTCTACGTTCCTCGGGCTTTCTTTTTCGATCATATTTTCTCACACAAGTTCTTCGATTTCCCATGATAATAGGGTATGAGGTTCAAAAATTTTCCTTTAAAAAATTAGACAATAACTCAATTACAAACAATATCACAAAAGATTTAATTTAAAAAAATATTTTCTAAAAAATACGTAATCCAATCCAAAACACATACATATCTCTAAGAAAAATCACACCGCCTCCAAGAAATGTCTTCCAAAAAAATTCTTTAAATCTTAAAATGTAAAGAAAAATTTTTGAACAAAAAAGCTCAAAAGATTTATTTCAACACAAAACACGTACATACCTCACAGAAAAATCACGTCGCCTCCAAAAATGTCTTCCAAAAAAGTTTTTTAAATTCAAACTTTGAACCTCCAAGAAAAATCACGCCGCCTCCAGAAAATGTCTTCCAAAAATTTTTTTTGACCCCAAACTTTGAAGAAAATTTTTTGAATTCAAACCAAGTTGTAAGATGAAATGAAGTGCGAAATGTGCGAAAATTGTGAATCATTTCGCGGCAATTTATATTGACCGCGAAATATGTGTTTTGTAGGGGGCTCCACAAAAAAATCCGGCCGACGGAAAATTATACAATAGTTCGGCCGAACTTTTGATAATAAGTTCGGCCGAACTATTAAGCCGTTAGTTTTAGCGGCCCGTAAGCGGAAAACATAGTTCGGCCGAACTGTCGCTAATAGTTCGGCCGAACTAACGCGTCACTGATTACGCAGAGCCAAGCTCTGAAAACGGTTCCGCAACTTTGGACTGATTAAACTCCATGAAAACTTGTTAATTAACTGTCGGAACCAAGACAAGCATTTTCAGAATTGAATCTACTTTCAGGAAATATAAATTTTATGAAATTTCGTACACGTTTATTAATTTTAATTATTTTTCTAATAAAATGAGTGCAAACAATTTTTGAGGGTCATCGTGATTCAGTGAAATCAAAATTTTGTATCTCCCAAAATACATTGTAAAAAAAATTTAAAAAATTATGGAGCATTACATTGGTCCGTTGACCGTAATGGGTAGCTTTTAGATTTTTAGTTTATAACTTGTATGTTAAGAAATTTGTTGCCACACGAAACATATAAAAAATACGCAGTTTTTCGTATTAGACCAGTTCAAAAAATTCTAGTAATTATGATATGCATCCATTGGCTTTGTAAATATGATGAAACCAAAGTAGACTCTGTCTAGATTGTTGTAACACATTTTTTTTTTCAAAAACAAGAATTTTCAATGAATACAACGTTGCCACATAACATGACTACTTATGAATTCTTTGATTGTTAAGAAACACACACTCAAAGAAACGCTAAGTTGACATATCAAATCCACATAAAAAAATTTCAAAAAATAAGTAATAGAAAGCTAACAAAATTTCTCACAACTTTTATTTTTACCGCAAAATGAAATTCTACACGGAAAAATTGTTATAGTTTGCAGAAAGTTGAAGAACCCAAAAAAATGAAAAAAATTTCTCAAAAAAGGGCAAAAAGTGTAACCCAGCTTCACATTTTCACCCATAATGTTGGTATGGGTTATGTCGTATCCTTTGTGATCCATACCAACATATGTCATGAAACTTTTGGGTTTATTTTTTCCCTCAAGGATTTCCTTTAGGTAGTAATAGGTGTGATGCATAGTTTTTCTCATGAGTATGAGTACCAGACTCTACCATACACCTATTCTATGGTTTATTACTACCTAATTAACATTGATTCCCGTTGGATTTCCTCCAAGACATTTCCATGATGCATTCAAAATTTTCATTGTGATCACACAAGGCTTGTTTGATATTTCAGTAAAGATAATTCCTCCTTGGGGGAATGAATTTTAATGGGATCATGGTGCTTGATTGATCCAACTTCATATTGTTCCATTTTTCAATTGATAAGGTAATAATTTCAAATTTTAACTTTACATGCCTCATCTTTCATAGAAATGGCTTATGGTTCTTAGACCACTTTCAATTATAAACACTCAATAACAACATCCTCCATTTTTTAGCATAGAGGCTTATCCTTTAGATATTTCAACCCTGGAAATAAGAATTTGATTTATACTATTATTTTTTGGTCATATTGTCCAAATGAATCCAGAATTGGTTATTTTTTGTTGTACCTATGAGCCTCATTGTATTTAACTGAGTCAAATAGAAACTCTTTGACTTACCAATTATTCACCTCTGTAGTTTTCAAAATGGCTTCTTGACATGAGTTTCGAGAGGACAAACATTTCAGCTCAATGAAATAATTATTGTCCTATTTATTTCTTGCCATGTACTTTAGTGTTTGTCATGATATTAAATATTATACCATGTTAATATATGCTACACAATTCAATAGTATAGTTCAGGGCATTATCAGAGAGAACAAATATGAGGAGGGCACCTATTCAAGACATGGAAAACAACAAGTACTAATGGTTGATACAAAAGGAAGCAAGAATGAAGGAAATTCAACAATAAAGGAACAATAGGAATATTAGATGCTAAAAACATAAAATTATCTGATTGATTCATCACATGATATAAGGATTGTTGGGATTATGGAAAACGACGACGAGTGTTGTCAATAGAAGGGGAGAAAAAGAAGTATGAAACAAGTATATCTCTTGATATGAATTTTAACTTCATTTTAAGTCAAGAGGTATGAAGCGAGTACTTGTGTTGAAATATACTACAATGGATAACAATGGGGATAAGAATACATGTAATCTCCTAACCAACTATAAGGAACTCGATGCTTAAATCAATAGGAAAGAGTTGCTTTGGGAAGATGGTCATGAGGAGGATGGAGAAGATGAAGAGAAACACTTAGATGAATTTCTCTTAATTGTGATGAAAACATAAAGTTGTTGGTGGAATTGAAATCCTTGTAGGAGATGTCGGTAAACCAAATGGTGCATATTCAACATGCCAAATGGAAATTGGAAGAATGTAACACCCAAAATTTTTTGTCAAAGAAAATTTCTGATAATTAGAATTATGAGATGGATGTGGATGAGAATAGTTCCTAAAACGAGTCATAATAAAGTTAAGAAGGAAGGAAGTGACAAGATTCAATTGACTACGCAATTTTGTACCATTAATGCTAGTGGGGCACTATAGCATAAAGTGTGGGAACATAGAAGAGTATTGACATCAATGGAACAATGACATAGAATGGATTATTCAATAGAACCAATTATGCGATCGAGAAGGAAGAAAATAATTAAAGGTTCATGGCCACAAGGTGATGCAAAATTCCAACTTGGGGAGTCTCATTTAGGAGAATCAATCAATAGATAGTCCATTTTCTTAAAAACGTCATCGTAAATGTCCCTGAGTATTCCTCGAATGAGTCTCTTCCGAAAGAATACCACAATGCTTCACCAGCTTCTGCAGAGCTGAGTTCTGTGCTTGAGAAATGGTAAGAGGTTACCATTGTTTAATGTAGACTCTCTGACTCAAAGCCTACACAGTCTCCTTGGGGCTCAGTTTGCATCATCTCAATATTATTTGTAGCTTGAAAAGTAGAAACTAAAGTTAATAGAAAAGTTTCTGAAAATAAATATAATAAATATGCTTAATGAAAAGTATCGATACCTGTGTCACGACTAGAACCTGAGAAGGAATAATCTCTTCAGGAAGCCCTTGATGTGTAGCACATACCTGAAAATTCAATAATGTTAATAGCCACACCATATAAAATTATGTTCATCTTAAAGTCACTTTCAATTTAACATAAGAATCTAGATAGATAATACATGTGCAACCACTAGAACATATGAAGGTATCATGTCTTTGGGAAGCCCTTCATGTGTAATGCTAACCTGAAAATTCCATAATGTTAAGACTCGTACCATATAAAATTATGTGACATAAATTCATTTTCAATTTTACGTACAAAAATATAGATAGATAGTAATGAATGTGGCACCTGTACACGATCATGCCCATGATCTACAGAATGAGGATCGGGGGCAAAGCAATGTTGTTCTAATAATGTTTTAAACTACATAAGTTAAATAAATATATCGGCATAATTTTTTTGAGACTAAATGTATATACACCAAAAAAACATGTTACATTCACTCTAGCTTATCTTCTAAATGTGTATTTTAAAATAGATCAAAACATGCTTGTACATACCTCGCCCATGGTGTGCATTTGTTGTCTAATGGATCGCTCATAGTGGTCTCTATAAGAGGATGCATAATTCAGAAGCTCATCTCGCTCCATATCTCTCAACACGTCATCTAGAATACTCACAAACGAATGCACTCGTACACTAGATGAAGGTTGGCATGTCCTTAAGCCGACTTCCACCCTGCCTAAAGCAGTTGCAATATGTTCTTGTATCTTCTCCCTAATTTGTGATGAAGCATTGGAGATAAGGGCTAACAACTCTGGAAGTGTAACTACCCTAGGTGTTCAAGGTGCTAAATGAGGTGTTGGAGGACTAAACCCAACATCTTGCATAGCATCAGGTCGTTCATATATACGACCTTTTCCAGTTCCATAGAATTTGGGCTCTGTATTTGTATAGTTAGGGTCCATGTGCTCTCAGAATTGAGCATATAACATCCTAAAAAAATATTGTGGCACCTCATCATTATTTGGGAAATTCCCGTATGCATATAGGAACTTCTCATAAATATAAGGTGCAATATTGGGATCGTTGAATATTGCAATCTTCAGACATTTTTTGTCTTTGAGCTGCAATTCAAATAGTGACAAGGCAATTTATTTAGTGACCCTACTTTTAACTTCATTGTAGGAGTGGATACCAATCACTGACGATCTCCTCCTACACATCATGTCAAAAAAAACTTGGGTTAATGGTCCAACCCGAAGATAAGTCTCTATCAAACTCTCCAAATTGTGAAAAACAAATTGGAGACAATCTCGACTAGGGGTAGAGAGATTGAAAATTTGCAATTGATTGTGCAATATAGTGGAATTATCCCTCATCCCATCAACAGTAAGCAAGGAGATAGTATCTTCCCAAGGCATCTTCTCAGGAATATCACCAAGATGGGTGTAAATGGGATCATAGCTCGGATTTCGAGTAAACTCATGAACCCTACGAACTCTCCCCCTAGGAGGGTGATGACCACCACCTGTAACATGTTAAATTATTGAACATATTAGAAATTAAATAATTTATAATGAAAATTTGTATTTAATTTTTTTTTTTTCATTTGAAAATACCTCGTGGAAAAACTATCTCATCCTCTTCACTCATACTAGAATTGTTCCCTTCCGAGGAATGAAGGTCTCCACTAGCCGCTGTACAAAACATTAAATTATTTTATAACATAAGTACATGAGACACACAATAAGTTTCACATTGAACATACATCAAACAATAAATTTTCCTTTATGTTTTACCTGAGCGAGAACTATCGAAGTGTGGGATGGATGCCACAGGTTGAGACATTGTTCTCCTTTGTCCCTCACCAGCAATAGGGCCAACCCCAACTCCTACATTTGAACCTATGGAGAATAATGTTTTCACATTAAACACATGTCATTTGAGAAAAAAAAATTCACTTGTTTAGCATTGAATATAACGTAAACTTGAAAATTTTAACTAGAAATGATCTACTGTGTACCTATACCGTGTATAATATACCCCTCAGAATGGGCTCTATGAAATTGGGGATGAATGGGAACAGGTCTATGGGGCTCCTCTTGTTTTATTTAGTGTCTGGGCACACGAGTCATATGAGTGTGTCCACCTGTGCAGGACAAAGAAATTTCACATTAATCAAATTTTCACAACGAACAATAAATATAACCTACTTGAAAACATGACATAACTAAACAACCAATGTACCTGATAACCCTCCTCTCATGGAGGGGTCTCTGGAGGGCTCTCCTAATGCCTTTGTTTCTATAGTATCAAATCAAATTTCTGCCCCTCACAAAAAAATTAGAAAACAAATTATCAATCGACAGTCATGTCATCAACCAATGGATAACATGTACTATAGCTTCTTGACATACAAGGGCTTGACAATAGTACATGGCATAATATTTCATGGCACTAACTAAGGTGGGTCAATAATTCCTACAGTTTTACAACTTGACTCAGATTTCTAATGAATCTCACATGTGCAATCAATATTAACATTTCTATTGAGATTATTATAAAAAATGTTTACACTATGAGAGAAGAGAAAGTTCTATGAGGAAAGTAGAGATGATTATTTTGAATCCTAAATGATTTGTTTCCAATTTTGTTGCAAAATTATGGAGGATCTCATGAGATGATGAATAGAGTTTTGATGTTCATTTTTTGTATTGAATTTACATTTTCATGCTACTACATTTTTCATTAGGTAGAAAAGTTTTAAGACCAATATTTACATTCCCCAACTTGGACGACATAACTCCTTGGGAATATATATGGAGTCGTCATATGAAAATTGATCTCAACCCTTGCAGAATGTGTGGCAATTGTCTTTGTGCCTTATTTGCATTAAAGTGATCATACAACCAACTTGTGATGTTGTGCCTTTGGTATTGCTAAATATTCCTAGAAGCATGTATGAAGATAATGTCTTGGCTTGTGAAAAAACTAGTTGTACAACCTTCATGATAAACCCTTAGCTAACATTGATGCCACACAAGTTTATTATCTTGGAAGAGATGCATTGCAAGGAATTCTTTTGGTCAGTTGGAAATCAGACCTTGATGCTTTCAACTTGATCCCATTCTCCTCCACATAGGCTAATATTTTCACTCCCTCTCTTCTTCTTACAAAAATATTATATTGATCATACATATTTGTAGCCAAAAGATACTATTAGAAACATAAAAAATGGACTGAAAGAGAGATAATACTATGGTTCCCTATATAATCCCTTTATGCACCACAATATTGTAATTTTATGTTGTATGTGCAGGATCATTATGAATATAAATGGATATAATTATATTCCACGATGAAGAACTGAAGGCTACATTTATTGACTACGACCAATGGTTTAGGCATTAATATTAGGCCAAATTTATGAATACACTTGAACACATTTTACATGCATGCCATAAAATAAGGTTTTCAATCTACCAATGGGAATGATACAAATAAACTATGTGCGTGTTTCTGTTCTAATATATTGAGCCACTATTAGTTCTTAAACTTCTATTTCAAACATGTGATTTCCCATATACATGCATATTAGTCCTATATTTCTTCTAGTGTTCACCTTCTTGTGATATTGTTTTTATCTAAGATAATGTTGGTATGGGTTATGTCGTATCCTTTGTGATCCATACCAACATATGTCATGAAACTTTTGGGTTTATTTTTTCCCTCAAGGTTTTCCTTTAGGTAGTAATAGGTGCGATGTATAGTTTTTCTCATGAGTATGAGTACCAGACTCTACCATACACCTGTTCTATGGTTTATTACTACCTAATTAACCTTGATTCCCCTTGGATTTCCTCCAAGAAATTTCCATGATGCATTCAAAATTTTCATTGTGATCACACAAGGCTTGTTTGATATTTCAGTGAAGATAATTCCTCCTTGGGGGAATGAATTTTAATGGGCTCATGGTGCTTGATTGGTCCAACTTCATATTGTTCCATTTTTCAATTGATAAGGTAATAATTTCAAATTTTAACTTTACATGCCTCATCTTTCATAGAAATGGCTTATGGTTCCTAGACCACTTTCAATTATAAACACTCAATAACAACATCCTCCATTTTTTATCATAGAGGCTTATCCTTTAGATATTTCAACCCTGGAAATAAGAATTTGATTTATACTATTATTTTTTGGTCATCTTGTCCAAATGAATCCAAAATTGTTTATTTTTTGTTGTACCTATGAGCCTCACTATATTTAACTAAGTCAAAGAGAAACTCTTTGACTTACCAATTATTCACCTCTCTAGTTTTCAAAATGGCTTCTTGACATGAGTTTCGAGAGGACAAACATTTCAACTCAATGAAATAATTATTGTCCTATTTATTTCTTGCCATGTACTTTAGTGTTTGTCATGATATTAAATATTATACCATGTTAATATATGCTACACAATTCAATAGTATAGTTCAGGGCATTATAAGAGAGAACAAATATGAGGAGGGCACCTATTCAAGACATGGAAAACAACAAGTACTAATGGTTGATACAAAAGGAAGCAAGAATGAAGGAAATTCAACAATAAAGGAACAATAGGAGTATTAGATGCTAAAAACATAAAATTATCAAATTGATTCATCACATGATATAAGGATTGTTGGGATTATGGAAAACAACGACGGGTGTTTTCAATAGAAGGGGAGAAAAAGAAGTATGAAACAAGTATATCTCTTGAGAATGAATTTTAACTTCATTTTAAGTCAAGAGGTATGAAGCGAGTACTTGTGTTGAGAGATACTACAATGGATAACAATGGGGATAAGAATACAAGTAATATCCTAACCAACTATAAGGAACTCGATGCTTAAATCAATAGGAAAGAGTTGCTTTGGGAAGATGGTCATGAGGAGGATGGAGAAGATGAAGAGAAACACTTAGATGAATTTCTCTTAATTGTGATGAAAACATAAAGTTGTTGGTGGAATTTAAATCCTTGTAGGAGAGTTCAGTAAACCAAATGGTGCATATTCAACATGCCAAATGGGAATTGGAAGAATGTAACACCCAAAATTTTCTGTCAAAGAAAATTTCTGATAATTAGATTGATGAGATGGATGTGGATGAGAATAGTTCCTAAAACGAGTCATAATAAAGTTAAGAAGGAAGGAAGTGACAAGATTCAATTGACTACGCAATTTTGTACCATTAATGCTAGTGGGGCACTATAGCATAAAGTGTGGGAACATAGAAGAGTATTGACATCAATGGAACAATGAAATAGAATGGATTATTCAATAGAACCAATTATGCGATCGAGGAGGAAGAAAATAATTAAAGGTTCATGGCCACAAGGTGATGCAAAATTCCAACTTGGGGAGTCTCATTTAGGAGAATCAATCAATAGATAGTCCATTTTCTTAAAAACATCATCGTAAATGTCCCTGAGTATTCCTCGAATGAGTCTCTTCCGAAAGAATACCACAATGCTTCACCAGCTTCTGCAGAGCTGTGTTCTGTGCTTGAGCATAGGTCTGTGTTTATTTTTCCAGATGAAGAGCCATCCAAAGCCCACTCCATAAGGCCAATAGCTCCACTTTGGTGTTTTCCCTTGCCCCCGATTCTAGCTTGTATGATATATGTCTCCATCACTGAGTTTAATCCAAGCACCACACCCAAAGGACCTGTCCTGATGGGCACCATCAAAAAAGATCATCAGGAGGGCAATCAGATGAGGCCTATTTCTAACCAAAAAATCATTTATTTTTTGATCTTCCAAAGAGGCACCAAGCATCCATCTCATAATTAAAACATGAAGCATGGGAACAGTTGTAGGGATTTCTTAAAGAATAATTCTATTTCTAGCCCTCCATTGTCTGAGAAATATTGATATGCCGCTTGTTGAATAGAAGGAGTAGAATAAAAATTATTTCCATTAGGAGACACAATATACCATATAGAGTTTTCATTTTTCCTGTCATTTGTTGTATTGTGAAAAAAATTTGTGTTCAGGTTGCCTTCCTTTAGCCATTGAACTCTACTCTTTAGTTTCCATGTCATTTCTTGCACTTTTAGGATCTTTGTAATTGTGTGGTCAATATTCTCAGGGTTGGCATATACTGTAGTGTCAGAAAAAACCCCCCTCATTTCATCGTAAATTTTGGATACAACATCTTTGAATGATTTGAGCTCTTCCCTCATCATCTCTTTTTTTTCCTTTCCCATTTTTCTTACTTTCAGCTTCAGGGTTCTGAATTTTTCCCCAAATCTGTTCCATCCACTTAAGCCATCATATTCCCCCTCCGACCTCTAGAAGTCCTACACCATCTCAACGAAACCTAGATCCTCCAACCAAACTCGGTTGAATTTAAAGGAAATACCCATACATTTTGTTTTTTGACACCAAAATAGAAACACCGCCATATGATTAGAGATGGAAGAGGATAAAATCTAAGAATGATTGTTTCCAAGTGTGTAAAACATGTTCTCCTTTATCATTACTCAGTCAAGATGCTTTCCAATATAGTCTTCACCCCGCCTTCCATTTGTCCAAGTCGGAGTCGATTTTACAGGCCGGATGTCCACCATCTTATGTTCATTGAATAAATCACTTATATGTTCAGCCAAAGGGTCCATTCGAGATTTTTGGACCCACAACTCATTAACTTCCAAAATGGAATTATAATCCCCCATAACCATTAGGTTCTCAATCTTCAGGATACTTAAGTATGGACGCGAGCCCAAAAAACAGACCTATTACAACATGGAGCATACAAATTAATAATGTTGACTTTAACTGATAGACATTTTATAAATCCCTAGAGCAGAATTCCACCGAAAAATCTGTAAGCTTTAAGAGAAAA
Source organism: Pinus albicaulis (assembly GCA_034641835.2). Classification (NCBI taxonomy): domain Eukaryota; kingdom Viridiplantae; phylum Streptophyta; class Pinopsida; order Pinales; family Pinaceae; genus Pinus; species Pinus albicaulis. The sequence continues at coordinate 419,547,516 of CM076580.1, read as the reverse complement.
CCAAGACGGATTCTAGAAATCAATAATTCCACCAGCCTTTCCGTCAGAGTCTATACCCGCAGCTAACCAACCAGGCATTATTAGTGGAAGGATATCTATAGCCTTTTATCTACAGCAGAGAGTCTCTTGCAATAAAACCACACAAGGAAGATAATCTGACAGCAGATCCCAGAGGCATATTTGTTTAGAGGAGGTGCCCATCCCCCTAATATTTAGGGAAACGATGGAATTCATTCAGGCCCCATATGCGGGCGGCCAACTCTAAGGGCCTAGAAATCATCGATAGAGGTTACAGGCACATCCCTAAAATCAGATAAATCCTCATAAAATAGAGGTTTTGTTTTGAATCGGCCTCTAAAGTGCCTAGTCCCCGCTTTAGATTTTTTCCTCACTGTAATATTGGACGCTGATGCCGAGGATATTGACGGAGGAGGTTCAGGTACCCTATCATAAACTGTTAAGACAACCATGTCCAAACCCATTTTTCCAATCAAAGCATCAATATCACTATCTATTGAATTGTTTTAAGTTTCAGATTGTACCCCAATTTGAAGATCCAATGTGGGAGGTAATGCCCACTCTAAGGGAGGCATTGTTGGTGATGTTTCAGATAGACCAACAGACTCCATGGAAGTCAGAACAAAGGTCGAGTTAATTACAAGACATGAGTTGTTCGATTTGAGACCAGAAGCATCAATGTTCAGGTTAGAAGGAAACAAAATCCCAATAACAGGATTGGCAACAGGCGACCGAAAAGACAGAGCATTTGAGGAGTCTTTAAGGATAAGGGATTGGGAGTCCAATTTCACATCCACATTCCTACAATCATCGAGTACAACAGAGGTATCACAATCAGAGGAGAAAGATATATACTTACCCGATAAACCCTCGTCGTGTGAAGAGCCTTCTTTCTTCATTTTCTGAAACTTGTTGCATTTAACCCTCCATGCCATGTTCCTGTGACGCATGGGACACTTGTTCAACATATGCCCCATGTGATAGCATATTAAGTAGCAGAATGGAACTCCCCAATAATCCACTCGCTGCCTATGGCGCTGCTAGACCCAAACAATATCCACACTCGGGCAGGCCACCACCATAGTAGAATTCCACTAAGATCCAAGTTATTCTCTTATCAATCGAGTCTAGGACTTTTGGGTCTATGTGCTTGGTTTTTCCGATTGAGTTCCTAATAGCTCTTAAAGCCTTTAAGGTCCAGAATTCTAGTGGTAAGCCAGGGAGCTTGATCCACACTAATTTTCTCTTCGGTGCATCAATAACTTAGTTGAAACCCAAGAACCAACAAACGAGTTGCATGAAATTTTGGCCCCGAACCCATGTACATTCCATTATCTTTTTACAGTTGTATTCATGCATAAAATGCATACTAAAACAACCGCTCATCATTCTACCTACTTTTGGGTTATAACCTAGGATCAGGCTCCAATAAATCTTTACCCATTCCACCATGTCGATCTCAGCAGATTCTAAGAAGAGCCATCATCCGATGAGTGCCCTTTTCTGCAGACTGACCACCCTGATCCAAAGGTTGGTGTATTCAAAAACTACTTCCTTAACCACCTCGGCCGGTTTGTAACAAGCCTTCAGATTCTTATGAGCAACCTTCTTTTGTCCACCGAAAGAGGACGATGGCACAATAGTTTCGGGAATTCTAGATACCAGGGCTTCACTGCCTAAAGATACAGAGGCATGATTAACAACAGAAACATGAGTCTATTTCAGTCACGATGCGCATAATCCTATGCACGCCTTTTCTGCATCTAAGGTGGCCACAATGAGGGCTTCATGCACTAATGTGTCGGATGACAGAACTGAGAAAGGGTCATCCATAAACGTTTACTAGGATATCACGATACCACCTCAGAAAAATGGTAGCAGCACATAGATATGTTTCACCAACCTTTGCAATGTGATATTCCCTTTCCATGAAACATGAAAAAACCTTTGAACTTTGGAAGAATGTGCAATGGTCAGTGGATCCTAGGGATTGCAAAGTACTCACTCTGACATTAACCGCAACCAATATTCACCCACTACATTTATTTCTATTTAAATAATTCCAACCACAATTTCAAGAGCAAGTACATATAAATCCTGAATTCACCAACAGAGATTTTGGAGAAAACATTATTTGTGCCCTTTTTTATGAATTTTTTAGTCCTTCATTTAAATCCCAAAATAGCATATGCCAACCGGTTATGGGAGAATGTAGTGATGGTGACTTCACATTTATTGATCCATAATCAGGATCAAGATCCGAACTTTTTTTGTACAGTCCTCTCTCCTAGTTCGAATTTGGGAAGATTTGGTTTCTTGAGACCATAAAGATCAAGTTGTTGCCAAATTAATACTTCAACCACCCGCCAGAAAATATACTACATCATAAAAAAGGTGACGAGAGGAGATATCGTTGGAAAAACAATGAGAATGTTTCAACCACCCTGCTCAGGGGTAGGATTCAAACATGGCGGCAATAGTAACAGATACAACCCAGACATTGCCACCATCTATAGCAAAGTTGAATACCAAATTCCTTACAGGGCCAGGAAATAACAAAGGACTCTAACCACTGATTCCATAGAGTACCCCATCTAGATTTGAACGAAACTACTTGGGATTCTTCCACCCTTTGAGTTATCAGCGAGATAAACTTACCTATCCAGCCTTGCATTAGACCCATAAGAGAACTAAATTGTATGTGTCTCCAGGATAGCATAAAGAATGTGTAATGCAACTAAAACAAGTATAACAATCATCCCAATCTCCCTGATATCCTCTATCATCTTTGATGCGAAGAACATCACAGAATTTCCCAACCCTCACATGGAAACTATAACTAATGACATTCTTTTACAGCAAGATTTCCTTTTCTTTTTTATTTAAGAAAAGAGTGTTTGTTATGATTAAAACTCTCTCACTGAAAAATAAAACAATAATTCCACATAACTGCGGAATCAGAGCTTAACGGGAATGAAGATGCATGTTAAAACACTACAGAAACCTTCAAGATGGAAAAACAACGAGCTCAGCCAGGTCAAGAGTCTCCTCAGTCGGTGTTCTCCCATTCTTGCTCGTTCCTAAGGGATGCATCTGCATTACTTCTATGCTTGGTCGGGGCCATTGCATCCTTATAGAAGTGCGTGTATGCACATGACTATGAATTGCATAAACGAAATGTACCCCGTGAATAACCATCACGATTTTCATTTTTTTCCTTTCTCATTAATTCCAACCAAAGATTTAAATGAGTGAGTTACTCTGTCCTAGAACCATAACTTTAAGGCAAGGTGTAAGTTGAAGATTTAAATGAGTGACTATAAGGCAAGGTGTGAGCTGGAGATTTAAATGATTGATATAGCAGGCTCTGTGGGCACATACCTCTAGAGGTGGGAGGCCTTGTAATTTTGTCTATAAGTTTCATAATTTCAAACAATTTATTGAATGGCACAATACCTTCGGGGAGAAACTCAAAATGCTCATCTATTTAAATGTTTCGTTCAATGAACGATGTAATGCATAGCAAAGAGCACCTATAGATCTGTTTTTGTTTGGTTTTTGTATTCTGTGATTGAGAACGTAGCCCACAAAATAAAATTTACCTTAAAAAATGTCGTTTTTGAGACTTACCTGGGTAGAATCTATCCAATTTGTCATTCATGCTCATAGTGGCTCGAAAACAATAGTGCTCTAATGTACAGGTTTGCAGAATGTCAAGGGAGACAGGATTTTGGGGTTTTTTTATAAGAATAAAACTCTCAGACAAGAGTTAAAAAAACTCTAGGCCGAGAGTTTACCCGAGAGTTTATGTCAATAAAACTCTCGGACAGAAGAATACTTGACTCTCGTCCGACAGTATTTCAACTCTGGTCAAGCCCAATCAAAATCTTGGGCGAAACATTAAAAATCTCTTGGACGAGAGTTCTAAAAACACTTAGTCGAGAAATTGAGTTGACTATTTTCTTGAACGAGAAATTAAAAATTTCACCCAAATTCTGGCCATCAGCCAAAAAGTGTTTCCCAACTTCGGGCTTTCACTCCGTTTTTTATTGGGAGTTGAGGTCACCTCGCTTCGTCAATTCCGCTGAGAGGGGGTTTGGATTGTGGTGGTGGATCCGGGCGTTGCGTGTCGACGCGTCAGGGTTTTCACAGCTGGCAACAAAGCTGGTGCATGGAGAACTGTTGAGAGGTGATTCAATCTATCCTTGATCATCTTGAGAACTCGAGATGCATTCGTCAGGAGAAGCACGCTAAATTCATTTCTACTCTAAACAAAATGCATTATTTTCAATGTCATACCCAGGAAATGTTGTGGTGGTCTAGCACGACCAAAATTTGCTATCAAATAAGGTCAAGAAACTGGAGGTCTAGAAGGCCGATTTCGAGCAGCATGTCCAATGCTCCTTCCGCCCTCTGACACCTCCTGGTACAGCTCTAGAAAACCTAACTTCCATCACCTTAGACGACTAGCATGGACACAAGTGTTTTATATGTTTTATCTGTTTATTGGGACCTATGGCCTTTGAAATTGTGGTTTGTGTCTCTATTTCTTTTTCAGTTTCATTGTCATATACTTTTAGTGATGAGAAACAAACCTAGTTGGAGTAAGGCTACCTACATTTTTCCCTTAATATATTTCTTTTTAAAATTATAAATAGAAATTTAAATATTTCATATTTAAATATTTCTTATATTTTTTTAATTCTATATGTGATTTTCATATATATATATATTAATTTAGTCCATAATTTTTCTTATTTCATATATTATTATTTCATATTTTTTCTATTTAAATATTTCATATTCAATATTTAAATTTTAAGATTTTATAAGTAATGTTTCATATTTAAATATTAATATTTCATAAACAACCTTTTATATTTAAATGTTTATATGTTCATGTTGAAATGTCGGTTTAAATCTTTACATTCTGATATTTAAATGTTTATCTCCTTTAAATAGTTATCTGGTCTATTTTTGGTTATTTGGTCTATTATTGGTTACTATTATCTCATCTTTTCTATTTAATGTTTAATATTAAATGTTTTGATATTTCATATTTTAATGTTTTAATCTTGAATATTTAATATTTAAATACTTAATATTGAAATCTTTAATATTTATTGTTTATTAATATTAAATGTTTTTAATGTTTATTAATATTTAATAATGTTCATTAATATTTAATAATGTTTGATGTTTTAGGTTTATTAATATTTAAACGCTTAATGTTTATTAATATTTAAATGTTTAAATGCTAATGTTTATTTCTGCTCACTCAACCGACTCCGATGTCTTTGCGGCGTTGCCGTTCAACACTAGCGTGGGGTCTAATTTATTTTTATTTCCCATTTCTGCCCACTCAACCCACTCCGATGTCTTTGCGCCGTTGCCGCTCAACGCTGGCGCGGGGTCAAATTTATTTCTATTTCCCAAAAATTAATTTTCGCTGCAACACTTTATGCTCCCTTTCCTCTCAACTATCGATATGTGACTCAGACGAACCATATTCCGTCCGATATTCCGTCCGGGCTCAATCGCGGCCATCCAAACATTCAGAAAATACAAGTCCACGTGGCTTCATCCACGTCGGAGGTCGAAATAGAGATGTCTATGAGTGAGATATATCGGATTTGTTTTTAATTATTAATATTATTTATTTTAATAAATTTGTATAGTAAATGATAAATAATATAACACAATTTTAAAAAATTAATAATTTATGTATAAATATTAAATATATATATATAAATATTATTTTTTTTTAATGAGATTTTGATTAGATGGTGATAGAGTGCTTTGTTAAAGCATTTTTATATTATTCCTTGTTAACTTTTTGGTTGTCGAAATAAAACATTTTTATGTTATATCATTAGTTCAATTCTCGTTTTTTTCAGTGTTATTTATAAACATGACCATGATATAACCTTACCACCACTCAACTTAAAAAAAAAAAAATTATAAAAAATCAAATTTCAAACAATAAAATTTATATAATTACAACCCAAATATTTAACATTATTTCCATATTTCCATAAAACTAAAAGATAGTAGAATTTAATAACTTTTCAATGGTTATCATATCCTGGAATTATATTTATTTTTCATAAAATTATTTAACATCATTTATAATAATAAATAGTGAGTTAAGTTTAAAAGACTATTCAATGAGAGAAGCCTTCACATTTCTTCAATTGAAATAAAACTTTCGAAGCGTATTAAACCCAAGAAACTTCATTTTCCCTCGTGGAGACAAGACATAAGTATTACGGGTTATTTGGAATAAACATTTCAGAGAATAAAAATGATGCACTTATATAAAAGAAAGGAATACCCATTGTGCACTTACACAATATTTCTTTCATACATGTTATGGTATTGTATTATGATATTTATAAAAAATTCCCGCAGTAAAAAATGTTGCACTTTCAAAGGGAAAGAACAACCTCTAATACTACATCATAGCCTTCTTTACTACACATGACACCCAATACAATATCATAGCTTTCTTTACTACACATGACACCCCTATACAATAGCTTTCTTTACTATAAAGGACACCCCAATAGAAATTTGAATATATATATATTTCTTAAATATATCATTTATGTATATATAATTTAAATTATTCCATAATTTTTCATATTTCGATATTTCATATGTTATTATTTCACAATTACTATTTCATATTTTTTATATTTAAATATTTCATATTCAATATTTAAATGTTAACATTTCATAATTAATGTGTCATATTTAAATGTTAATATTTTATAAATAACATTTTATATTTAAATGTTTATATGTTCATGTTTAAATGTCTATGTTTATTTTTGGGGGTAGACGATGGCATTGCAGTTTCTATTTCTGAAACTCTAGCTACATACAGTTAGGGTTTTTTATTTTGGCTAGTTTTGGGGACAATGTTGTTTGTGGTTCGCCAACTGCTTCCTGCATACTTGGGATTCTCGTGCCCGTCTTCAAGCATCCTCGGGAACTGTCATCGACCAATTTTCATCCATTTCTTTCTGTTGTTTCCAAACACCATCGGTCGACTCCAATGGAGGTAGATCTGGTTGATTATTCTCCGGATCCTTTTGAGTCAGTGTTGATCTGGACAAGATCCCCTCCACACCTGTCTCCTCCCTCTTCTTCATTGAGTATGCAGCTTCCATCCTCTCTAGCAGGTGTGCCTAGGGTTTTGACGATTATCATTTATGTGTTTCATGGCTCCACGTCACAAGTTTATCCATTACGGGCGGACTTCCCTCCATCTTCACTGTTTTTTGAGGATATTCGTGTTCTCCCCAGTAGTTACCTGCCTTCCAACTCTGCTCCCCTTTCCCCGACTTCCATTAATTTCTCCTCATCCTGTTTGCGAGTATCCTCTTCTCCTCCACCACCGGATCTTGGAACCCATCTGGATGCAACCCGTGCTCTCTCCCTCCCTTAGGTGAATAGTGATCTATCCTCTCTTCCTCAGTCTTCATCTTACCTTCCAACCTCTTGTCCAGCCTCTTGCACTCCTTCTTCAGGTTATTTTGTGGGTCCTCAACCAGACATCCAATAGGTAGATGAATCTAGGGCAATTTTCGATCAAGGTTTGTCTACAGGGGCTCAGAAATATCCCATCAAGGAAAATCCTCACGCTCCACCAAAAAATATATTTGCCTAAAGGGAGGGAATAAGAAGATCTCTTTGATTCTTCAGGACAAACTTCAAATGGGGGAAGTTTTAGAGACCACGGATCAGGTGTTGGTGGGGAGAGCTCGTGGCTGCACTTACAATCCTGCTAGACTGTGACAATGGATCATGGAGATTTGTGGTCGGGTCCTGGAGGAATTGTCGGTCATTGTTATGGTTCCTAAAGGGTGGTTTTTTCTCAGATTCTAGTGCCCTGATTATGCTAAGTGGGTTCTCTCTCGTTATTGTCATATTCAACTGGATCTGGTGCTTCTGAAAAGATGGAGTCCCTTTTTCGATCCAGAACGTGAACAATTGGGGGCATGCCCGATCTGGGTTCATCTTCCTGGGTTACCGCTTCACTTCTAGTCGGAAGAAGTATTCAAGCACATTGGTAATGCGCTTGGAACCTATCTGGATTATGAAAAATCATACATTGTCTCTGGAAATATGACCTTGGCATACATTTTGGTTCACCTTGATACAAGAGAGGGATTGGAGGAATCTATTAACATTTAGTGGAAAAATTTCTCTCAGCAACATATCTTAGATTATGAAGGGGTGCCATTTAGATGTCGTTGATGTCATAAGGTGGGTCACCTTTACAAAGAATGCCCTCTTCACTCCATTCCTCTAGAAGCTACTCCACTGGGTTCATCAATTGGGACTAATATTCCTACGGACCTGCAGACAACTCACCCTTCCAAATAGGCTGGACACCCTCATAAAGTAAATTATACATCCGCTGGCACTAGCTCAGATCATGTTAGCTCTCCATCCCCCCAGATCACTCGATATCATGTGGGTGTTGCGAGTCTCATTCCAGGTAATCCTCTTTCTCTTCCTCCTGTATGATCTTTTTTATCTATTGCATCTTATGTTGGTATCACTTCTTCTTTTCCCTTGCCCCATCAATTGGCTATCACTCTCATACCCTGCCATCCATCAGCTCCTCCTCCCATTTTCTCTGATACCCCCCGGTCCATCCCTGAAATACCGTCCACTCACTCCACATTTAATGTCTCATCAGATTCCAAGCGAATTCATTCCTACAATATCCACTCTAATGCCAAATTATCATTTGTCTCTATTAGAATTATGGGCATTATCCCCCCTCCCCCCCTCTCAAATCCTCCTGAGGAAGAAATTCCTTTATCTCTAAGGCCATTATCCAAGTCAAGTTGGATATGGCTGAGGGGAGAAAACTTACATTTGATGGGGTCCTTAGAGCATTGACCACCCTATCTAATGTTTCTCAATGAAGTAGTTGTCCTTTAATTGTTGTGGGTTGGCTAGCCCCATTAAAAAAATAGCCCTATGGAGGTTATTGGAAAATGAGATGGTGGATGTGATATTCTTACAACAAACACTTGGCCTTGCTGATTCGATTGTCCCTGCCCTGCAATATCTTCGGCCTGGATGGACCTTCGATGTCCTCAATGGTAGAGGGTGATATGGGGGAATAGATTTTGGTACCAACCCTCGATCTGTTAAGTTAAATAATCTATGGGGGGGGGATTGATTCATTGGTGTGGCTATATTCTCATCTGATCTAGGAAGGGAGTTTTGTATTATGAATGTTTATGGAATCTGCACAAATAGGGCAGATTTATGGGCACACCTTCTAAATATATCATTTATGTAATCAGAAAATGTCATATTGGTAGGTGACCTAAATTTCTCAATTAGGCACATTGAATCTTGGGGCCACTCTGCTCAGATAGACCCTATCTTTGAAACTAATGGGTCACTATTATAATATCACCATTTGGTTGACATTCCATCTTCTCGGTTACAACCTACCTGGTGGAACCATGGAGTTGGAGAGGCTATGCTAGCCATAAGGCTTGATAGATTTCTGATTTGAGATTCTGTTCTGGATAGGATTCCATCATTTCGTCAGTGCTATAGGGTAATATGCTTGGGTGGTGATTATTGGGTATCCCTCTCAGGGCTTTCCGATGCCCGAGGCACACTGTAAGACTAGTTGTAAAGTTCCAAAGGTACTGCATACAGGTTCATACTAATATATATAATTGACAAATAGAGATTGAAAATATTACCTCTTTGTGGATAGCAGATCCTATGGAGAACACCAAGCATCAAAGTAAAAGTCCTTCTTCACCAACTCCAAATCCAGATCCTACAACTAGTCAAACCACCCATGTAATCTCTACAACAATATAACTTTCTATCAATTAAACTAGCATATAAGAAACATAAAACAATGCAGATCTTAGCCACTCATGTCATGCTACATAGACGATTGAAAAAAAATTATGACACTGATGCATCAAATGGAAAAACCAGATACAGTTCTATTGATTTATGAAAAGGAGGATTACAACCATCAGTTGTACAAAGCCCTCCTCAATATTCCAATTCCTCTCTTTGTTTCTCTATCTTCAAGTGGGATGATGCTCAAGGCAGAAAGTTCTCAATGAACTTCGCCGATCTTCAAGCCTCACACTACAACAATGAAATTCTGCTCCACATATAATCAAACCTTTGACCTTAGACCAAGAGTCCATAGCTCCAATTTATAGGAGATGGAGAGGGCAAACCTTGCCAACTCTTCCAACCAGTTCAAATCGGGAAAGATCTAGATGTGTCCTCACTTTTCTTTGCTTTTTCCTTCCATATGAGTTAAATTGTGTTTGGCAGTGCCTAATAAAATGTTTGTGCCATTTAGTTTCCATTTTAAACTGATTCTTTCTGAGAAAAAGCTGGAAATGCTAGTCATTTTTCCGCAAGATATTTTCCTTTTCACATTCAAACAAGGATAACATTGCCCCTTGGGCAAGACAAAGAGTTACCCTAGGCATTAGCACTACCTTGACATGGATCAGGTGCATTATAACTCTTCCTAGTTTTTTCTAGGGTGTGTTACCTTGGCAAAAATGTGTCTTGTCAAGGTCATTTTCTTCCTTCCATGTTACCTTCTCCTCTGAGCTGATGAGGAGGTCATTTGTCCTATAACAGATTCCCCCTAAGGTGTGAGGTCAGAGGCGAAAATGATGGCCGAAATAATTTATAAGAACTGTAGTAGAATAAGAGGAATTGGAGGATGGAGGAAAACCTGAAACAACAACATATGTCAGAAAATATAGTATATGTCCTGAGTCGGGCATTTCCATGCTCAATAGCTAATCAAAATGATTTCCCTAGAGTAGGAATATGAAAAGTGTGTCCACTAATAAGCATAACGTGGAAGCGTCTATCATAATAAGATCAAACTGATCAATTATCTCCAAAAAACAATATCACAACTTGGGAGAGGAAACACAGCTATAAATGGTTTAAGCTTCAACCTAAGGTCCTGGTCATCGCTTCACTAAACTACATATTTCCGTACATGTGAATAAATGAGTTGTAGTCGAACATGCGAGAAATCATCTGATTAGCAGTAAATAACAAAAACTGTTAACAGACACAAGGGTGGCCACTGATAAGGATGATGGTCCCCAAGATGCACAATACAATCTAGCAAGCGTGAATAAAAGGAGTCAATGTCGAACACTCATAGAATCATTCGATCGGGAGCCAATAATGAGAACCCCCAACCAAACACAAGGTGACCTTCCACTAATGTCTGCAAGTACCGAGGTACTGATGTGTTTCTATATCAACTTCCTAGATAGGACGTTGAAGTCGATTGGAAGAGATCTATCAAAAGGTAGGCATTGAAGCGTCCTACATCAGTCAACATGAAACGGGAAAATATGATTTTGTTTTTATGGAAATAATCAAGAGAAAATGGGAATAACTGATGACAAATAAGTTATGGTATATGATGGCTTGGTTGATACAAGGAGCAGTAGATAACGAGATCCTCTTGAACAATAGAAGGTACTCTAACAGGGTACTAGGAAGCTTAGGCTTAATGAACACTAAAGAGAATCAAGATTCACCAATGCAGGAACATTAGCATACGAAGGCTAAACTAATAGATGGTAGGGTTTGGCTAAATGCGAGAAAACTTTCTAGGAAGTGCCATGTTCAAGATTTTGTGTTGCCAAATTGACCTTTAAAATGTAATAGAATAAGTATCCACTTTTTCCAAAAAATTTCCCCGTCTGATTAAGTTTAACGAGTCAAGACATGTAAACTCGGTGATCTTTTCATATTTAGAGAGTCTAAAAAACATCGTAAAAGACAACTCCATGGGGTACCTTTGTCATTTTTTATAACTGGGCATGAAAAAGGGAGAATGGTAAGCCCGAAACAGTTCATTTTCCATGAGTTAGTCCATTGAATCTAGAAAAGTGAGAAACCTATGTTCAATGGACATCTGCCTCATTTTGTTATGAGTACGAGGAGATGGAGCAAACTCAAATTTCTTTGTGAAATTTTAACGAGTCCAAGGAAGAAAAACTTGATGCTCTCCGTGAATTTTTAATGAGTTCCATGGAGAAAAACTCGGTGCCTTTTTCTCTTTAATGAGTTTTGAAAAAGATGAAAAATAATGGCTCATATTTCTTCATCGTAGTAGTTTAACGAGCCTGACGAAGGAAACTCAGGGTTTTTTCAGTTTTATGAGCTAGAAAAAGTCCCTAAAAGTAAAGCTCGTAACTAGGTCCAACATGGTCAAATCTGCACATCAACACTAACAACTCATCAGAGCATTGGTAACATTTAAAAACCAATAGTTGCAACAAAATATCGTAGTAATTTACCAATTTTGACAGACTAGCTGAGTGAGTCTTACCTCTAGAATGGCTATAAGAAGGTAGCAGACCTTCATGTTCATTGTTTTGAGTGCTATGATAGAGATCTAGAGTGAAAAAATTGGTGAAACTTCTGTTGTTGATTGTGGACGAACCGGGAAATGGTTTTTGATTCCGCGAGATCTAGGTAAGAGCTTGAACCTTCCTCTAGCTTTCCATTGTCATTTTATCTCTTATTGCTGACTAAAAATGTGATTTTTAGCAGGCAATAAATATATTTAGAGGCTAACATGGATGCCCAGTGTCTGGACCACATTAAATGCACTGCTCGTTAAGGGATAGTGTGTTAGCACGCACTGATTTGCACTACAGCCCACGTTTGCCAGCATAAATGTTTTTTGAACTTGTTTTTATTAATCCTAAAGTGTTCTAGCCCAAAACTAATCCATTGGAAATGTTGCTTGTGTAGGTGTGAAGAATTTTACCATGAGAATTTGGCGTGAATGGGAGCATGAGCGGGAAGAACACGAAATGGTTACTGATGCTGCTACTTTTCTAGCTCTCCAAAGATGCGGATTACTGAAGTATGCTCATTTAGAGTTGATGAGAGGGCAGGAAGACCTTCTGAGATGGATCATCCAACAGTGGGATGACCAACAGCATGTCTTTCACATCGGGGGTAATGAATTCTCGATATAGAAAGATGACATATACTACTTGAATGACTTGTCATGCAGAGGACTGAGGCCCAATATGACTGGTTCCAAGGCTGATCCCCACACTACTATGGATATGATCTGATCTCACTTCATAAACAATGTGGCAGTAAGTAACCGTGTGCCTATTGTACGGGTGGCAACAAGACCATTGAGGTCTCTCTTGTGGATGATAGTTCTCCTGGCAAGAGCTAAGAGTCATCACGTGGCCACTAAGGCCTAGGTATTGATAACACTGGATTGCATGCAGCCTTAGGTTTTTGACTGGTGTGAAGGTGTTATCTACCGGGTTCGAGAAGAACTGACAACATGTAAGACCATGACCCAAAGAGAGTTTGGGTATGGCACATTGATCATGTCTTTCATACTAGAGTGGGTGCCCTCAACGAGGCCAAGAATGATCACGGATGCATTGGGACCTCGAGAGCCAAGACAGGCTTGTTGGTCAGTTTTGATACCATGGACTGGAGAGGGTCCAATCCATCACTATTTTGATGACACATTCTTTGAGTGGTTAGACAACCAAATCCCGATGATTGAAGATTATCCCTATGCAGGGATGAACTACATAGGAGATCCGGAGTTGAAATTGCCTCCAAGAACTCAGTGGGGTCCAGATGGTAGGAATGAAATCAATCAATTTTTTTAATTATTTTTTATGTTTTGAATGTTTATGCAAATTTTTTTTTTAATGGGTGAAAATGTTTTTGACATGAAGCTTGTTGCTTGACACAGATGTGGCACCTGTCCATCCAGCTGGAGCCCCTCGCTATGGAAGGCGAGGAATGCAACTACCTGGGGTTGGCGCATCATTAGAGGCCGCAGCAGCCATCAAAGAGGGTGATGATGCATGTAGTTTGCATGATCTTTCTAGGAACCTTAAGGGTCTAAGCATGGGCGTGCCACCTCTTCCCATGAGGGAGATCCCAGTTCACCTACAACGACACATAGTGGGTGTGCCAGAGAGGTTATTGGTGCCTCTTAGGAGGTTAGCCAGAGCAGTTATCTATTATTCTGAGCAGTTGGCTCAGGAGGAATAGTGGATAGATGTGTAAATGTTAGAGCGAGGCTTAGCTGAGCCAAATTTTTGCTTATAAAACACCAAAGTTTTGGGAAGATTTTTTATGTAACTTGACTGGACATGACATATATATATACATATACATATTTTGGTGATTTTGATTCTTGTGTTCTTAATTTTTATGTATTTTTATAGTAAAAAATATACATTCATGTATGACTCTTTCTATAATAAATGTGCCAAATGCCAATCAAACACATAATTTTCCAACGAATCAGTTAAAATATTAAATTCTCTAGGAATGTGCTCAAACGAAATGGTTTGAAATTAACATTATAGAAGTCATACCCTTAAGTAATAACGTAATAATACAGGATGACAAACGTGATAACAATTGTTTAACTCCATAAAAACGAGTTGGGAATCTAACCTGACCACCAGATTGGAGATGTCGTGAGATGCAACTTCAGTGAGTAGTTGTATCATTAACATGTATTCAGCAATATTGTTGGTGGCATTGGCCAGGAAGATTCCCCTAGAACCAAGGAGCTTCACCTCAAGTGTGTAGGGGACCTAAGTGGCTGACGCAATGTGCCGAGTATGACGACTGACACCATATGCGTATCCAATGTATGATAAGGATGATGAAGGCATCTGTGTAAAAATAAAAAGTGTTTATAAGAAAAGCACTCAAAAACCCAAAATATCCAGACGCATCAAAAAAATAAAAAAATGATATACATAAAATTTACAAAGCATATGCCTAGTGGAACACTAGGAAAAATACTTCTTTAGATAGAGCTCGTTGCGAGGCTCCGTGAGTGGAATTCCATTACAGTCCAAGAGTTCATAAGCTCCTTTTGCCGAGACTTTCGTGATGACGTAAGGACTAAGCCATAATGGTTGGAGTGTTCCTTCCCCTAAGAGGTCGTGTCTCTGATCATAGAGTAGAACGAGATCACCCTCTTGGAAAGAAAAAGGCTTGACATATTTGTCGTATTGAGCCTTTACTCTATGCTTGTGAGCTTCGTGTGCCAGCATGGCATCTCGATGAGTTTCATCCAATTGATCGAGTGAGAGCAAGTGCTATTCTTCATTAGTGGTGCCGGGTAGGAGTTCAAAATCGAGCTTGATTGACAAAATCTCACACTCGATTGGGAGTACTACTTCTAGGCAGAATGCAAGTTGGAATGGCGTGAAGCCTGTAGTAGTTTTTACTGATGTTCGGTATGCCCATAACGTGGAATATAACTTCTGATGCCATGTGGTTTTATGGTTGTCGACTAACCAAAAAATCATAGTTTTGAGGACGCCATTTACGGCTTCGACTTGACCATTCTCTTGTGGATAGTAGCACAAAGACTTATCTTATCGAAAAACTAGCATGGAAGTCAATTCCATCATCATATGGTTCTGAAAATGTGACCCATGATCTGTGATGATCAAGAGGGGCACACCGAAATGACAGATGACCTGATTGAACATGAACAGAGTGGTGGTTTCTCCATCAGCCTTAAAAGTGGGAATGGATTCTACCCATTTTGTGAAATAGTCGATCGCAACTACAATGTAGTTATCCATCCATAGAAGTAGGATTTCATGTAACGAATTTTATTCCCCATTTAGTGAAAGGACCAACAGAGAGAACCAGATGAAGAGGGGCAGGATGGGTGCGCATTTTCTTCATGAAAATCGGAGACGGATGGCACTTTTGGACCACTATGATGTAGTCTTTAAACAAAGTGGGCCAATAGTATCCTGCATGTAAGATTTTCTGGGCACGAGCTATGCCAAAAAGATTATCGCCACACTCCCCTGCATGACACTCATTTAAAACTTGTTCCGCCTCATTAAGAGTGAGACAACGTCGAAGAATAGTATCAACACCACAACAATATAGAGTATCATTTAGCATGAGGTAGTGTTTCGCTTGGTGAAGAATACCACGACGGTCATCTGACGTGAGATTTTGGCGAAAAAGTTGAGTTTGGAGGTATACCAAAATGTCTCCATACCAAGGATCAGAAGAATCGACTAGGAAGACAGATTCATCAGGAAATGGATCATGAGATACATCTTCCAGGTCAATTATGGGAAGGTTCGACAGTAATTCGATGAAGACTAGAGATTTCTTTTCTTTGGCAGCAGTGAAAACAAAATCAAAATATTGGAGGATTACAATCCATTTAGAATATTTTCCTCCAATAAATTGTTGAGACAAAATGTGTCGCATGGGATTCTCCAAAGCGATTATGGTAGTTTACCGCAACAATATATAGTGTCGGAGTTGGGTGACAGCGAAGACCGGTGCAAGAGGTAGTTTCTCCAGATGTTAATATCGTAGTTTAGGTCCAATGAGACCTTTTGACAAATAATGTATCACGTGTTCACTATTGTCATCGTGAACTTGAACCAAAACCATTCCTAACAAGGATGGTGTGGCTGCCAGGTAGAGGAGAAAGTCGCGTGAATAGCTGGGGGCACTACGAAGTGGAGCAGAAACAAGTGCTCGTTTCAAGGCCTCAAACAATAGTTGAGCTTGGTCATCCCACAAATATAGTTTTCCTTTCTTCAGTAAGCGCATAAATCCTTTCGTCATCTCAGCATAGTTTACTATCAAACAACATAAAAAAATTTCCTTCCCTTGCAAACGTTGGAGTTGCAGAATGGATTGTGGCAAAGGTAATTCAATGATCGCCTTAACCTTATCGGGATCAACCCTAATCCCATGCTTGGAAACAATAAAGCCCAGAAGGCATCCAAACTCGACAAAAAAAATGCACTTATGTGGATTCAGGCGTATATTGTAGAACCTACGCCGAGTGAAGATTTGTTTCAGATGCACAAGGTGGTGGGTTCGCTTCTTGGAGTGAGCTGAAAGGTCATCCAAGTAGGCTTGTAAAATTTGTTGAATATTGTGAAATTCATAGTCCGTAGCCCTTTAAAAATTTTCTACCGCATTCTTCAGACCAAATGGGAGTTTACTATACGCAAATGTGCCCCAAGGACAGATGAATGTGGTTTTATGCTGGTCATCTTTTTTAATCGCAATTTGGTTATAGCCCGAGAAACCATCCATGAAGGAGAAAGACTCACATTCAGCAAAGTTGTCAAGAATCATATCTATAAACGACGTAGGATAATTTTCTTTTGGACAAGCGATGTTCAGATCGCGCTAATAAACACAGACTCGGATGGTGCCTTGTTTTTTATCTACAGGAACCGGATTGGAAACCCATTCTGTCAAAGGAACGGGATAGATGAAACCATCGTGTAAGAGTTTTTCAACTTTAGTCTTATTGGTGGCTACTTTTTGAGGGCGGACAGATCGAAGTCTTTGCCGGACAAGCCTGGCATTGTCATACACATTGATTTCCTACTAAAAAATAGATGGATCTATGTCAGATTTCATCATAAGACAAAGAAAACACATTGTGGAATTCCTTAAAAAGGGATGTGAAGCGTGCAATTTCCTCGAGATTACAATTAGCTCCAATATAAATGTTTTCCATGATATCCGTTTTGACCGAGATATCTATGAGCATAGTCTTGGAAAGATTTCCCATGTTCCCTTTTGAATCAATAGTTTGAATAGTCATGTAAGTGGAGGGAATGATCTCAGGTGGGTCAAAATATGGGATTGGAGTAGTAATCGCATCCAAATTGCACATCGAAGCATGATGATGGAAATCTCCCCAAGGTCATTCTTCTAGAGACATGACCTCTCGAATAGCTTTTTCTGTAGGTAGGACTTCATCGAGGAGATACCTAGAAATAATAGTGATGGGTGGGAGGATGGTACCATTGGTCGAAACCAAAGTAGTGGAGGGTTTAGATGCAATTTGGATGGCTTGATAAGCCAACTCTGCTAATGATAACGACATATGATCTTTGTAGGAATTAATGTTTGAAGCTGTCGGTAGAATCCATGGATTGATAGAGCCATCAGAAATGATAGATATCATTGCAATCATATGTGTAACTTCATGTGGCAGGAGAGGAAAGCAACCCATCAGGGAAGATGCCTTCAGAAGAGCGGTACCAATGTTGACGTATGAGTCTGGAATGCCTCCTACTAAGGGTATAGTGCTACTTGGTAACGTGGAATAATCGGCAGGGAAAAAGGATAATTGATCCATTGTGACTATTTTCCCATCCAATGGAAAGAGGATGAGTCGGAAGACCAAAGAGACAATGGCACTCATTGCGTAAGACCTTCTGCAACCCAGCAACAGATTATAATCGAGATGACAATCTACGACTTCTATGTCCACCATTATCATTTTCGCACTAAGAGAAATGGTAAAGCTAGCAAGGTATCCTTTTGGGAGGAAAGTGTGGCCATTGAATGCTTTAAGGGAATTCGACAGTGGAGACAAAGTATGAGAACCCAAAGAAAATCAACATGCAGTTGACATAATGCAGGTCAAAGCACGTTCATTTATGACAGTGCGATGAATTGGTCTTCCTTTCGACACAACTTACACCTGGAATGCAAGTTGGTGTGATAGGAGAGGTTTAGATTTCTCCATGTTGAAGATGGCTAGCATAGAATCCTGGGGATCGATTCCACCAATGGCTAAAAGCAAAGATTTCCTTTGCACTAGGAAGGTTTGCAATACTTCGAGTGCAGAGATGGTTAATGGTGCTTGCACCAAATCTTTTACAATATTGTAGTTTTGGTCATCGTGTATAGAGGTGTTATGAGTCATGCGTCGAAGTGTCCCTTTGGGGGAATGAATCGCGGGGTCAGCAGTAGGCCTTTCGATATGAAAATCGTTGGGCGGCAGTGGATTCGAACAGGTACTAGGTTCTTGAGTATCAATGATAGGATTTCCATAAAATTTCTCTAGTGTTTGGATTTCAACCCTTTCTACGCCATAAATGGTGGATTATCCTTCACCAGAAGGATGGGTACCACTGTTGCCGCTTTGTAGGGGTTATGGTGGTTTTCCAACCATGTGTTATTGTTGCTACTATGGATTAGGGAATGGATTATGAAGAATGAAAGGTATCCTCCCAAATTCCTTGTTTGAGATAAAATATGTGCATTCCTGCAGTAGAGGACATTTGTATGTCAAGTGGTCCTCTCCACAGATTCTACAAGGAAATTTCATGGGTTTCTCCTTTCCTTTTTTTTTTAGTAACTTTTTTCTGATTTGGAATATTCTGAGTATCCGATTGCTCTTCAGAAGAAGAGGTATTTTACTTTTTCTTCCTGTTCTTGCTGCTAGGTTTTTGTGAAAAATGCATAGAATTTACCTCAGCGGTAGGAAGAGTAGTCGATTGGTTATGGGTAGTGGCAAATGAAGATGGCTGGGATGTTTTCTCACTAGGTTGTTTATGGCTATGCCAGATATTGCACCAACACACCGTCCGGGTTTTTGAGTAGCAGGCAGATTAAAATTACCAGGGGCATGGGGGACTAAATCATATAGCATGTTAGATTATGAATAGATCAGATCTAAATGCTATTCATGACGAAGGTATTGGTCTTTCGTGACTGCACCGAACATACAAACATTGTTAGCTAGGGGTGGTAAGAGTGACTTACAAAACCAGTTGGATAAGAGATCATCTGGGATTGGTGCTTTGACAAGCCTCTGCCTACATCTCCATTCATGAATATGATCGAAGATGTGGGTGGCGGTGCCTTGGCGCAGCGAGGTTAAGATTTCCACGTCAGTTTCATATCTAATAGGTAATTGGAAGTTCTTAAGAAATTATATAGCTAAGGTGCAAAAAGTGTTGATCGCCCCACGTGGTAACTCAATGTACCATTTAACAGCACTGTATGTGATAGTGCGGGGGAAAAGTCGAAGCCGAATACTATCATCTACCATGGAGTTAGAAACATACCATAGATGAAAGGTGATGGCATCCATAGCCATATCGTCCCTTGTTCCCTGTCAAATTTAGGGATGTCAGATGAAATCTTGTACGGTACTGGAGGCCAGAGTGAGTTGTGGTTGATGGGATCATTGGTCAGTTTGTAGATGTCAGAGATGTCTAGAGCTGCAAAAAATGGCAATTACATGTTTTCCCCTAGATCTAGCCAAGGAATTATTTTCCAACCGTTCGAACCGTATGGTCTGCCCATCAATGCGTTACTAATGGGATAAGTAGGACTTTGTTGATAAAATTTCCCTATGGGTGGGGGTGTAGGGGTGTATGGTTGCTATCCGTAGGGTATGTTGTACTAGGGGGCGAACTGTTGGTTTCCCCTAGTGTAAAAGTTACCCCCTTGCCCAAATTGACTTTTGGGTTGGTTCACCCATATGGACGTGATAGAGTTAGGCAAAGGCATACTACTATTTGTGTAGTTAAGCAACGGCATAGACCCTACACGTGAAGTTTGACCACTCACAGGAAAAATGTTAGCAATAGGTTGTCATGTTTTTCCCAATGACTGTAGGGGTACCAAAGTGCCCCCCGACATATATGTGTTGGTGAAATTTTCCCCTAGCATGATTTCCAAGGGGTTTGAACTCAGAAAAGGGTTCGAACCAAAAGGGTTTCTAAAAGGAATCGAAGTAGCCCTGATAGCGGGAGCAGAAACCATGGGTCCCAATGCAGTCACAATAGGATCATATCCTGAAGGATTTGGAGGTTCACTGGCAATTGTGGTGACCATATTGTTGGGAACGGATATAGCCTAGCTACTAGGGTTGCCAATCATTGGCATAGAATAGAAAATCGGAAATGAATATGGTGGCGAACCAGAGTTGGTTACCATTAGCATCGACCCCATGGATGTCGGTTGTGAAATGAATGTTGATGCAGCCGAAGACATATCTTTTCCCAATGTAACCTGAACTAACACTAGCGCCAACAGGTTAGTGAGAGGAGGATTATAAGGAGGTACAAATCCTTCCATAAAAGGATCCTCTCGAAACTTCATATGATACGGGGCTATGTGAAAATCAGGGGTTGTCACTGGAGACTTCTCTTCTGAAGAAGGCATTGGCTCACCGAGATTCCACTCCTCCTCCGGTGTTAATGGAGGGAGACCTCGCTGTCATTGAGATAGATAGCGAGGGTCGAAGGACGCCATGGTGACCTGTTTATTTTTAGCAAATTTTAATTATTTGTGATGTATTATAAAGTCTTAGTGATAGTAACCACACACCTAAAAAAGAAAAAAGAAAAAAGGACTTTCTAAAATCAATTAACAAATAGTCGGAACAAGTTGGCCCTATTTGAGTACTATTTTTTACTGGAGATGAAACCCAGTATCACAATAGCATACAGAGAGGGTTGGTCAAAAGCACAATTACCGTTACTCTAGAGCTTTGCCCGATCCTCAGAAAATAGGTGTAAGCACTCTCGTGAAGACGAGTACCCTCCCAAATACTGAAGACAGTGTAGGTCCATCTATTTTAGGTACCAGGATATCCCGTCCCAGTTAGCTTGTGTAAGTGCCTAAAAATTCTGGCAACTAAAGATACCTCAAATCACAGATATCATCAGGGGGGTAATAGTCATAGACAACACACTATATGGGCTGAACACCTAGATCCCCGATCTAGTTTCAACATCCCCAAAGAGAACCCCAATATATAGCATGCCCATTGAATGCACTCGAAGGTGGGCTACCTTCTCATGCACCCTGTTGTTGTCTCGCGCTTAACTCCAGTGGTAGTGGAGTGGTCCCGATAATACGAGTGCAGTAGGATTTCACTTTTTAATGATTCTAGTTTCAATTTTTGAGATCTTGGGTGATTTTCTCACTTCTCCTACCCAAAGATCCTAGCCTAAACTACTATTGGTCTGAGCTCCGAAAATTTTATAGGATTAATTTTATTATCGCTTGATTCTTAGTGTACATGATTATTAGTCTTGAGGAGGGGGATTGGACGTATGAAATGTAATGAAACTATGACTCAAAAACCATCCAGAAACATGCTCTAAATATTTAATTCAATGAAGAGTTTATTCTACAAGGAGAGATTCTTTCAACATCCATGTACCAAAACTTCAAATAACACAGTTCAACTTTAAAGATTCATAAATCTATCTATCTTCTCCTAACATCTTTCTAACCAAAATTTTTCATAATTAATTCAACTAAGTTCAGAAGACTTAAAAAAAAAATCTTCTTCAAAAAGTAGATGCTACTAATATTAACTTTTTTAAACAAGAACTAAAGACAAAAATTTTAATTGCTAATCAAGCACATGGATCCAAGAAAAGAAGCTAATCTGGTGGCCAATAACTCCACAACCAAAGGGAAACACAACAGAGGTGTAAACAATAGATTTTGGTTGGGTAATGCTACCAAGTAGAGGCTACAAAGCATTAATATTCTAACTAACGCACTGTATCTGAGCATAAGTACCATTATAACGCACTGAAACACTCTCAGGAGGAGCGTTACTTAGGGTAAAGTTGCACAGTTGGCTAAGCAGGCTCTAGTCTAGACTATGTGAGCTTTTGAGATGATTACTGAGCATATAAAATGGTCAGAAGGATATGTGAACTGAGGAAAAGAGGTGAAGCCATAGGAACAACCTGGAAACTTGGGGTTTACTCCCTAGTGGAGTTGCGATTTCTTCTATAGGGTAATATGCTCAGGTGGTGGTTATTGGGTATCCCTCTCAGGGCTTTTCGGCGTGGCAAACTATAAGAATAGCTGTAAAGTTCAAAAGGTACTGCATATATGTTCATACTAATATATATAATTGACAAAGAGAGATTGAAAATATTACCTCTTTGTGGACAGCAGATCCTATGGAGAACACTAAGCAGTGAAGTAGAATTCCTTCTTCACCAGCTCTAAATCCAGATCCTACAACCAATCAAAGCACCTGTGATCTCTACAACAATATAGCTTTCTATAAATTAAACTAGCATATAAGAAAAATAAAAAAATAAAATCTAAGTCACTCATATCATGCTACATAGACTATTGAACAACAATTGTTACACTGATGCGTCGAATGGACAAAATAGATATAGTTCTATTGATTTATGAAAGGGCAGATTACAACCGTTAGTTGCACCAAGCCCTCCTAAATATTTGAATTCCTCTTTCTCGTTCTCTATCTCCGAGTGTGATGATGCTCAAGGAAGAAAGTTCTCAATGAAATTCGCCGATATTCAAGCCTCACACTACAACAATGAAATTTTGCTCCACATATAATCAAACTTTCGACCTTAGACCAAGAGCCCACAACTCTAATTTATAGGAGATGGAGAGGGAAAACCTTTCCAAATCTTCCAACAAGTTCAAATCGGGAAAGATCTAGATGTGTCCTCGCTTCTCCTTGCTTTTTCCTTCAATAGGAGTTCAGTTGTGTTTGGAAATTCCTAATAAAAGGTTTGTGCCATTTAGTTTCCATTTTGAACTAACTCTTTCTGAGAAAAAGCTGGAAATGCCAGTCAGTTTTCCGTGAGATATTTCGTTTTTCACATTCAAACATAGATAACCCTGCCCCTTAGGCAATACAGAGCATTACCCTAGGCATTAACATTCCCTTTGCATGGCTTAGGTGTGTTATGACTCTACCTAGTTGTTTCTGTGGTGCATTACCTTGGAAAAAATGGGTCTTGTCTATGTCATTTTCTTCCTTCCATGTTACCTTCTCCTCCGAGCTGATGAGGAGGTCATTTGTCCTGTAACAGTCAGTGTGTTGGATCAAGAGGTTTATTTGATCACTCTCCCATTTATCTAGAGTTGGATGGTGACTCCTGCAACTCAAAAGCTCCATTTAAATTTAATGTGGCATGGTTAAAGGATGGGCATTACAACAATATGATCACAAATTTTTGGGTATCTCATCCACCTGCCCCTGTAAAATCACCCTCGACTTCCTTCGCCTCCAAAATCCTTGAAGTGAAAAAATTAACTATTGAATTCACAAAGGAGAAAAAATAAAGGGACAACCATGCTCTTTAGGCGATTGAGTGTGAATTTACCTCACTGCAAGAGGTCGACGATGATGGTTTTGTTTCAGATACTTCAAAAAGCCATATGATGCTTTTGGAATCTAAGAGGACCCTCATAGTGAAGGAAATCAAAGAAACATGGAGATGAAAATACAAAATTTTATCATCAATTTTCAAATGGTAGTCGGGCTATTAACACTATTTGGCACTTGGAAGATGAATTTGGGCAGAGGGCCCAAACCTTCCAACAATTTTCCACTCTCGGCACAACACACTTCAGTTAGTTATAGAAATCCCCATGGATTTCCTCCTTGGTAGAGAAAATCAAGGTAGCAGGTCTGTTCCCTCGTATTTTTGAGCAGGATGGTGCTGAGGATCTCATTCAACTACTCACTATGGGTGAACTTGAGGATACCATGAAATGGTTTCAAAAGGACAACAATCCGCATCCGGATGGCTGGCCCATCAAATTCTATTTGTATTTTTTTGATATTCTTGGGAATGATATACTTCAAGTTGTGGAATAATTCTTGGTCTATGGAAGTATGTATGATGCACTTAACTCCACCTTTATTTCCATCATCCCCAAATCATATTCTCCCCATAGTTTCAATGATTTTAGGCCAATATCTATTTGTAATTGTATTGACAAAATCATTGCTAAAATTATCTCCAACATACTCAAGCCCATTTTATCTGAGCATATCTTTCCTAATCAGTTTTCCTTTCTCCACCATTGTTAGATCCATGAGGCCATAGGCACTACTCAAGAGGTCTTTCATTCCATTAAGATAAAAAATCTCAAAGGTGTTATCCTTAAGATTGATCTTGCAAAGGATTTTGATCAAACAAATTGGTTATACATTTGTATGCTCTTAACACATTTTGGGTTCCCCATTACATTCATTAATTGGATTATGTGATGTATAAATAATGTCTCATTCATTGTGCTCATTAATGGATCAACCTCTCCTTTCTTTCATTCTAAGAGCGGACTTAGGCATGTCCTCCCTCTATCCCCTCTTCTTCTTTTTCTTGATTATGGAAGCATTGAGCCATCTTATCTCAGAGGAGTGACCATTGGATGGACTCTAAGGCATCAAAATTATTGATAGATGCACTATATCACATATCTTCTTTGTGGATGATGTATTAATTTTTCTGTATCATTTGTTTTTTTCTCTGTCCTAAAATCTTTCTAGAATGGAGGGTTATAACCAAAAATTGACCTTAGCGTTTATTGGTTCTTCTAATCAGGAATCTATATATGGCCATCATAGATATCCTTTTTCTCTCCTAGAGTTGGAATATTTTCTTAAATATCTTGGATTTCGGTTAAAACCGAAAAACTATAGAATTGCAGACTGGACATGCCTGATTGCAAAAATTGAAAAAGAATAATTTTTTGGTATCATCGTTAGCTATCGGGGGTTGGGCATCTCTTTCTCATCAAATCGGTGATTGAAGCCACCCCGGTATACTAGATGTCTCTGGCCTGGATACCAAAGGGAATGTTATCAAGGATTCAACAATTATGTTGTCATTTCTTATGGAAAGCTAATCAGGAAGGCCACACATTTGCCTAGGTCTGATGGGAAATCATTGCTTTGGCAAAGAAATGGGGTGGATGGGGCATGAAAAATATTGATGCTTTTTAAAAATCGCTTGCATCAAATATGGGTTGGTAGGCAATCTTCTCTTAGAATATTTGGTCATATTTGGTCACACAGAAATACATCAAGCCTCTACACCTTCTGGATTGGATTCACAGACCAACTTGGAACATGTCACACATCTCCTCTAATTGGAAAGTTTTTCTAAATTCCTTTCCCTATATTAGAGATGGTTTGAATTGGAGGATTATATTTGGGAATTTGTACCGTGTTGGATTTTCCCATGGTCGAGATGTGGAAATGCTCATTTCCTCCCTCCTGAGCTCATTCAGTTCCTATCAACATTGGGTATACATCATATAGCACAAATTGTTGATCCAGATAGTTCATCTATTTTTTTCCAAGGATGGAAATATGTTGAGAATTTTAATATTGCTTAACTTTGGAGATCGACTTGGAAATCATACATATCCACCCTCTCTGAATCCCACATTTGCATCATAGATGATGATGACAATCTTATTTGGTCTCATGCTAGGAACGGTCTCTCCTCTCCCAAGGAATTTTATCCTATTATCTACTCTGATCATAAGCCCGATGAAGATGCATAGTGGTGAAGCAACCTCTTCAAATTAAAATCACCTCCATGATCAAAGTTATTTATGTGGCTTGTTCTTCGAAACAAGGCTCCAACGAGTGATAATATTCTTAAGCACTCCTATCATGGCCCTACTTGGTTCATCCTGTGTAAACAAGATTCTGAATCCACTGACCATCTCTTCCTTTTATGTCCCTCCACCATCACTTTATGGAACTTGATCCTCTCCAATTTTAATATTCCTACTAGATAGTCTGGCCTAAATATAAATGAGGCCTAGAAATCCTAATGGAGTTCTCCTCTTCCTTGTAAGACCCAGAAACTCCTTTTGTTGATGAGTTGGGGCATCTGGCTTCTGTGGAATAAATCTATTTTCAATAACATTGTCCCAAACTGGCACCTGGCTTGACCCCAAATTATCTCCATATATAATAGCCTCCCAAATGATTATCACTCTCACCATCTTGTAACAATTACTCCTAAAGTACTTGACAACCTTCATCCTTGGGAATATTTTGATGGAGCTACTTAGCAGATTGGCTGCGGGGGAGGGGGGGTAATTTTGTACCTTAATTATGATCATTATTTCAAAATTAATATGGGCCTAGGAAATGGCACAAGAAATTTTTTTGAGTTATTTACCCGGAGACACCTCCTTCATTTTTCCATTGAGAAGGGTTGCAATCATTTACTGATTTTTGGCGATTCAAATATCATCATTAATTGGTTCAATCAGATATCAAAATGTCATGTGCACAAACTTTAGAATATTTTGGAGGTTATAGGGAGTGGAATCATATTTCCGATGCTCTATCCAAGGAGGCATTGAACTAGCCTAGGGGTCTCTGGTTGATCGAGAAGCAGATGGAACATGACATCTTCCAACAGTACCACAAGCCATACATAAATCACTTGCAGGGGAGGGGGGTGATTGGGTGCCTTGTTAAATCACTCTTAGGTTATGTCATTGGTTCAATTCCCGCTCTTTTTAAGTTTTATTTGTAGACATGACCATTATATAGCCTAACCACCACTAAACTTACAAAAAATAAAAAATTATGAAAAATCAAATTTCAAAAAGTAGAATCTATATAATTACAAACCAAATATTTAACTTTATTTCCATATTTCCATAAAACTAAAATATGGTAGAATTTAATAAATTTTCAATGGTTATGATATTTTTGAATTATATTTATTTTTCATAAAATTATTTAAAATCATTTGAAATAATAAATAGTGAGTTACGTTTAAAAGACTATTCAATGAGAGAAGCCTTCACATTTCTTCAATTGAAATATAACTTTCAAAGCGTATTAAACCCAAAAAACTTCATTTTCCCTCGTGGAGACAAGACTTAAGTATTACTAGTTATTTGGAATAAACATTTCACAGAATAAAAATGGCCTAATTATATAAAAGAAAGGAATAGCCATTCGTGCACTTACACAATATTTGTTTGATACATGTTATTGTATTTTCTTATGATCCTTATAAAAAATTCACGCAATAAAAAATGTTGCACTTCAAAAACGAACAATTAATTCCATTAACCTAAAAGTAAATCATTTTTAAATGATTAAGCTAAACTCGAGTTACACATGTTAATTCTAGTTATGTGTTTATGGCAGTATAATGCAAGGAATTGCATGACAAAGAGTCTTCCATGAAGTCTTGAAGAAGGCTCGGGTTGAGATTTCCCTTGGAAGCATTGGGAATCATGGGGTTGAGTCATGGTGTATATTGCAAGTTTTGTGCTTTTGGTGCTTTGTGATTTGTTTGCACTTGATTTATGTTTTTGATGGTGTCTAGTGCATGGCCATGCCACTTTGTTTATGCTATTGTATTACTATTTTTTTCCATGGTTTTCTTCTTGTTTTCTTCTTGTTATTTCCTTTTATGTTTAGGTGTCTTGGGAATTGGGTTGGGAAGTGGAAATTTAATGGAGCTCGAAGGGAGTTGAATGAAACCAAATAGGTGGTGTAATACCCAAATGGAGCCTATGCATGAATACAGGGAAGATAAAGGAAATAATTTGATAGCTAGTTTGGTTGGTTGGGTCCATTGGGGTAAATGGATGGTGGCATGACAGTCATGAGAAAGGTAAGAGGAAAGGTAAAGTAAATGGATTTGAGGCTTCATATGCCTTGGCCATGTTGGGAACTATTTTTCTCAATGTTGTGTATGCATTAAACATATAAGTGGAGTTATATTAACCTTGATATTATGATATTCATTAATTTTTTGTGGTTATGAATATGTTAATGATAGTATATATGTGTATAAGTGGAGTTATATTAACCTTGATATTATGATATTCATTAATTATTTTGTGGTTATGAATATGTTAACGATAGTATATATGTGTTTGTGTGTGTGTGTGTGTGTGTGCCATTGCCTGAAAGGATCATCAGGGATCGTGATTGTCTTATGCTAGTGTTTACATGTATATATATGCATGTATGTCATTTTCTGAAAAAGTTGTTAGGGATCATTCCTGTGGATGAATGATTTCTTAAGCAGGTGAATGGCATGAAGAGGTTCCTAGTTTCATGAGGAATCAAGTGGGAAGAGTAGTGTTGATTGATCTATGAGGTTAGTAGCATGTGGATGTGAATTAATATTATGTGCTTATATTATGCCTATTTTTATGCTATGACATGTAATTTTGAGGGATACATTGGCAAAATGAAAACAATGCGATCTATGGCATGCTGGGACAAGCATCGATAGTAGAGAGACACTAGAAACAAGGCTACTTGGTAGAGACAATGTGTTCTCCAGATGTGAAGTAATGGTATTATGTACTTCTTGTATACGCAATGTTATCTACATATGGTGGTGTGCGCATGTTGGATATGCAGTGTTGGGTACATATGGTATTGTCCATGTGTTAGATATGTGGTGTTATGTACGTATGGTGTTGTGTGCATGTTGGATATGTGTTTTTATGTACAAATGGTGTTATGAACATGTTCTATATGTAGTGCTATGTACATATTATGTTGTGTGAATGTTGTACATGTGGTTCTATATACATATCACTATAAGGAAAAGACCCTCAAGCAGATTTTTTTGAGGAACCCCTTATAAAAATAGCCTAGATATCTGTTTGTAGCAGAGGTTTCTAGAAGAGGTTGGTGGGTGGAGGTTTTTTTGGATGTTTTTTTTTCCAGTGCGTTTCTCATCCTACACTACACTGGTGCGTTCAACTAGAAAAGCACCGGTGCGTACTACAAATTGGAACATCGAGAGTCCATGCTCTATCTAAAAATCCTCTTTTACTATTCAACCCCGATGCGTCATAAGAACTTGGGCCAAAACTAAAGCATCCCAGTGCGGTTGGAAGAAACCACACAGCGCACTTGAAAAACCCGCGCAACAGAACAGGGTTAAATAAAAAAAAATACAGCCAAAAATCTTCTTTTTCACTTCATCAGTGCTCCATAGCTCTCAAGCACCGGTGCAAATTTCCCTTGTGTGAGGTGCTCTACCATTGGTGTTCCCATTGCACGCACTGCAACTATCCATTGCCCACCATCTCGATTTCGAATTTTGGAAAATGGTGGGAAATCTTAGTTTTTCAAATTATACTACAAATATGCCTCCTCGATGGCCAAATGTACAGGTATTTTACTTTTTTCTTCATAATTAAACTTTTTAGCGGATTAGTTTTGTAAAAATATTAAAATTCACCCATAAAAAAAAAAGAAAAAGAAAAATCCCGCGCGGTGCGCTCGAGTCGTTAGGCTCGCACTGATTCACGGTGGTGCCTAAAAATTTACAGGCCACATCACGACCGGTACTAATTGTAAACACATTGGTTCCAGTGAGGTACCAAAATGATCCACCATGTCTCTTTTAAATACATAAATTACAGTTCGACCGAACCATTGACTATGTCCAAGTTCGGGAGGTCGGTGCGCTGAACAAAATATCCGCCCTAGGGAGGATATTTTGGTCAACGCACCACCCTACGAACACTGGTCCATAGTCAATGGTGCGGTCATGTAAACGACTACACCATTGACCATGTATTGATGTTAGGAGGGCGGTGTGTTGACTAAACTATATGCCCCAGGGCACATAATTTGATCAGCGCACTGCCCTCCTGATACTGGTAAATAGTCAACGGTGCAGTCGGTTATACCACCACACCATTGACCATGTAATGATGCTAGGAGGGTGGTGTGCTTACGAAACTATCCAGCCCGGGGTGAGTAGTTTGGTCAGCGCACTGCCCTCCCCAATTTTGTAATATCCCAAAATTGGGAGAGCAACAATACAAGACATAAAACTGGAAATATGCATAGATATCAATAGATAAATACATGAGACAACCATAGATCCATTCCATAATGATTATAACAGCAAAATAGGTACAAATAATTTTAGGAAAAGATCACTAAAGTTGGGCAAACAAGCCTCCCATGAAAGCATACACATAGATCTAAAATGTTGCTAATACAATATAAGCTGGAATGTCAAAACAGCACGGTCTGTGAGAGAGTAACAACTGAAAGATAGAAAAATATATTTCTGCTGATACAATTCTCCAAAATATTTAGGACTAGATATCTATGCTCCAAAACATATTTCCAGGACAACCCAAAAAAGGTTTTCAGAAATACACACTATACAAAAATAGCAGATTTGGCCATAGGGCTGAATAATCACTGCAACTGAATCACTAGTAGGAGGTGGCTGATATGAAATATCAAATGGCTGATCCATCTCCAATTGATCTCCTAAATTAAGGGTTGATCCCCTCAAAGGAAACACAACTCTTCCAAGTAGGGCAACAAACCCACTGTTGCAGCTGCTCTCTAAAATAACGCAGTCTTTGAGGGGAACTACGTTGTATTTGAGGGTAGCTACTTGGCATCCTTCCAAATATGGAAACAATGCACCAAGGACTTCCTCACAAGCCTCCTGGATGAAAGGATGAACCCTACGATGGAAAAAAATCTCAGAAATGGGGTTTTACAACCCTACACTGCTACAACCCTGCAACACAACTCAGATATGGAATAGACTGCATTGTAGAAGAAGACTGAAGCTTGGAAAAATTCCATATAGTGGTAAAGTAGCTCTATATAAGCTCCCCTGAGTAGATGCTCGAAGTCCCTCGAGGATGAGGGTGGTATTTCCACTCGGAAACACACAGTGTTCTGAACAACACTTGTAGACTTCACTCAATAGAAAAAACATGCTCAATGTCAAAAGACAGAAATCAGAGATGCATAATAGAATTCCTGAATGAGAACCCTCTTCCCCTTTTTAGTCTTTGAGAGCCTTTCTCTCATCCAGCCCCCACCAAACTGTGCTATCCCTCTTGGCCCATGTTGTCCCTCTCTCAGTGCATTGTCATGGGCCGACGTTTCCCAAGCTTCCTCTTCCCTCACGCTGCCACTTCACCCTCCTAGGCCCCACGTTGTCAAGTAAATAGGTTCTCAAGTGACTTTAGGCACGTGCTTATAATCTAATGTTTTATTCATGGGTCCCCTCACCCATTTATTTCCTATCAAACTTAGGAAAATAAAAAAATTATCAAAATATTACAGTCCTCCCCTCCAAAATGTTGCTTGTCCTCAAGCAACTGCAAGCGTACTACAAAACCTTAAATTGATATGTCTACTCCAAAGTATACAAGTTAGCCTTTGGTAGACAAACCAAATAGCTCTCATTATGAAGAAGTGGGATATAAATGGAAAATGTTATATGTTGTCTATTGTATCTTAAGAGACAATCCCTTTATTGTGAAAGGAACCAGTGCTCAAGAAAATTTTAAAAGTGTGTCACAGGAATGATTTTATCATGAGGTGTTTATTTTATCCCTCTGGGAACTAGTTTTATAAAGGCCTTAATGATCTGGAATAATAAAATATTTCATAATGCCATTCACTACTAATATCTGAATGGAAAGAAGAACTGCAGGGGAAACTCAAAATGATATGCTGAGGATTAGAATCTGCGACTTTAAAGTATCAGAGGAAATTCATGGAGAGAGAGGAAAATTATAAATAATATGTTGTAAAGACAAAATATGTTACTTTAAAGTTTCATAATGAGTTTTTGAAGAAAGGGGAAACTCAAAATGATATGTTGAGGAGCAGAATCTATCACTTTAAATTTTCAGAGAGAATTGGTGAAGAGAGAAAATTTGGAGTGAAGGAGCGCAAATTAAGGTTATTTAACTCTTACACAGATGTAATTAAGAGACTGCCTGCTACATTACTTCACTTGATTCAAAGAGGAAGGGACACAAAATGACACAAGAAATATAGATCACCATCAACAGTTGTAGGAAACTTGCTTCTACTTTCATTTACTAATAAGAAAAATAAGTACAAAATGTAATCCCCCAAGAGCTCCAAAACTCAGACCCCCCTTCTTCACTCTTTCTCCCTTGTTTAAATACAAACAAAATAATTTTGTAACTGCTCGAACTTCTTGAAATTCCTAAACTTCCTAAACTGTTAAACTACCAATTACATTGCAATCGAGGACACCATTATGGCTTCAATCTTAACAAAGAAAATATAATACACTTGGAATAATCCTTTTGATGAGTCTGATTCATTGTTGATGTGTCCCTTCAAAGTGTTGAGGTTTCCTTTATCATTATGATGCGATAGCTGCATAGTTCTACAACAACGCCACTGTGCCTGACTTTCCCTAGTTGTTGTGCTTCCAACAGTGCCAACATCTACTCTTCTGCTTGACTCTGGTTGTGCCTTTGTGTGTTTCAGCTGTGATGTCCCAATATTCTATATAAATGCATCTCAACCAGACTTTGCCCATGCTTTTTCATTTTTAACACTGCTATCATGTCACTTGATACCCAAATCTCCCTCTTCTATGCATGCATGATGTGTTCAGTCTTCTCTTCTCCTTTGCTTTACATCGGGTCACTTACCTAAGTCTCTCTGGCCGCATTCAGACCTTCTTCCATTATCAAGGCGTTTCGTTGGCTTTACGTTATAACGCTCTTTTATTCCTCCAACATGGTTTAACACACAAAAATGACTTACTTCCAAATCTACAAACCTTTGGAATTCATGTTTGAAACCATGTCACATCCATTGCATATCGCACTTCGGCGCACTAAGCATTTACCTCCACACTTATTCCTTAAAAATTACGATTTGCAATTTTTGATCGGGCCCCACCGCATTGCATATCGCACTTAGGTGCTTTTAACATTTACCTCCACACTTATTCTTTAAAACGTGCAATTGGCAGTTTTCGATTTGATCTTCACCGTATATCTCTCCGCTCCAATTTTGTGCTTTAATCCCGACCGTCTATTTTTCCCTTTGCACCTCCTCCAACTCGCTTAAGTGTTTGAGGGAAATGTACCCTTTCTCTGCCATTAGGAAATTAGTTTGTTTACTCCATGGTGTAACCCTCCTGAGCTTATCCAGTGTCCTCCCACTCTGGTCCCTCCTGAGCTTGTGAATGAGCCCGACTCAGGCATGTTTGGTGTGTAATGCTCTGAATGCGCCCATCGGTCTGGCTCCTAAACTGTTATGAACGTGAATGAGCTCAAATTGACCCCTCCTACATGCTTTTATTTTTTTTTCTCCTCTAGCTTAGATTACACCTCCAATGCTGATGATTCTTTGATTTTAGTTCTGGTGCACCTGTGATGCCAAATCCTCATTGAGCTTGTGGTCAACCTTTCGAGCATATTACAAGTATTTTTTGAAATTTTAACAATTTTTCCTCAATAACCTTGAACTGCTGAGAACCTCTCTTGAATTTTAGCTGAGTCAAATTAGGCTACAACATCTAGCTCCAATTGGGGACAACACTTTGGTAACAAAGTGCTGAGAACTTGTAGATCAGTAGCCTTTATTGGGCATGGATTTAAATAGAACTTGTAGATTAGTAGCCTTTATTAGGCATGGAGTCAAATAGGACTTGTAGATTAGTGGCCTTTATTGGGCTTGGAGTCAATCCCAAATGTGAGTTGATCCAGTATGAAATCCTCTCGAAACCTGCTACACTTTGGACTTCTTCCTTTATTCTTAAATTGAAAATACCGAAATGAAAATACCACAACTAAAAATTCTCAACTTTTGAGCTTATTTATGCACAAATCCTACACATGTATTCATGCTTGAACTCTATCAAGTGAAGCGATACTTCCAATGGCACCAATCCAACATCTCCATGTTAGACATAATGCCCCCATACTGTGGAAATTTGAAAAATCAAGACAGGGATGCACAATGAAAATTTTCCAGATACAGAGATTTGAACATACCCCTGCTAAATTCTTGTTGCTAACAAAAGAAAGTTGTCACATAGTCATCCACCAGATCATAGAACTGATGAGACAAATTTTTGGTTGGCTCCTCTTCTTGAACATCCTGTTGATGTAGACTTCTTTGAGCAGGGCAGCTTCCTTCATTGTTTGACTCCTCAATTTGAGGTTGTATGTGAAAATATCGATTGTTGTTTTCTCCTGATAACCATTTAGGTCGGAAAGATGAATGTAAGGTTTGTTCCTCATAATGTTGATGTTCTTCATATAATGCCAATTCTTGACAAGAGTCTTCCCCCTCCTGCAAACACACCTGAGAAGCTCCACTAATTTCTCCTCTATTCACAAAATCATTAAAATTATGAAAATTTTAATGATCTTCCGGGCTTTCAATGTGTAGTTCAATTGAAGTATCTTCTTCCTCTCCAAAAAAACTTGGAAAATTTTTGAATCCTTTTGAAGGATATTGATGGAGGATTTTGGGCAGCACCAAGGGTTTGAAAATCACATTGGTTAG
Source organism: Pinus albicaulis (assembly GCA_034641835.2). Taxonomy (NCBI): domain Eukaryota; kingdom Viridiplantae; phylum Streptophyta; class Pinopsida; order Pinales; family Pinaceae; genus Pinus; species Pinus albicaulis. The sequence continues at coordinate 419,512,523 of CM076580.1, read as the reverse complement.
AAGTTAGAAAGATGCGGATTTCTTATGATGCAGAATTTTATACCCAAAGATGATGAATCCTCACCTTTATTCCCAGGCTGTGACAGATTACCTTTAGGAATAGTAATGCAACAGTCGTCTCTCATTTCATATTTAGGAGATGAAGTTGTGTCAAGATCAATAATACAATCAAAAGAAAAATCTTCTTTCTCCAATAAAGAATGTACATTTTGGGTCTTATAATAGTCTGAGAAAATAAAGCAGGAAAAAATCTTCTTGATATGTGAGGGAAAATAGACCACAAAACTGATAGTGAAAAGTAAAACTTCCTTTAAAAGATTCAAACTTTGATATCTGTATTTTCGACGGTGCTGTCTCATTTTCTTGCCCATAGAATACCTCATCTAATGGAACCTTCATCGGTGGAGTCTCCAGGTGGATAATACACAACCAAATTTGTATCTAAATCTTGTTCACCATCAAGAATAGATTTCAAACTCTGATATCTATATTTTCCATGGTGTTGTCTCATTTTCTTGCCCGCAAAATACCTCATCTAATGGAACCTTCATCAGTGGAGTCTCCAGGTGGATAATACATAACCAAATTTGTATCTAAATATTTTTCACCATCAAGAAATAGATTTCAGTACCTAGGGACAAATAAATTTGTTTCTTTGTCCCCGACAATGATGCCAAAAAATGTTGTATCTTAAGAGACAATCTGTTGGTTGTCAAAGGAATCAATGCTTAAGAAAATTTTAAAAGTGTGTCACGGGAATGATTTTATCATGATGTCTTTGTTCTATCCCTCTGGCAACTAGTTTTCTAAAGCCCTTAATGATCTGGAATAATAAAATATTTCACAATGCCATTAACTGTTGATATCTGAATGGAAAGAAGAACTATAGGGGAAAATCAAAATGATATGCCGAGCAGAATATACCACTTTAAAGTTTCAAAGGAAATTCATGGAGAGATAGGAAACTTTTAAATAATATGTTGTAGACACATAATCTATTACTTTAAAGTTTCATCAGGAGTTTGTGATGAGAGGGGGAACTCAAAATGATATGTTGAGGAGCATAATCTACCACTTTAAAGTTTAAGAGAGAATTGGTGAAGAGAGAAAAGCTGGAGTGAAGGAGTGCAAATTAAGGTTATTTAACTCTTACACAGATGTAATTAAGACACGGGCTGCTACATTACTTCACTTCATTCAAAGAGGAAGGGACACAAAATGACACAAGAAATACAAATCACCATCAATAGTTGCAGGAAATTTGCTGCTACTTTGATTTACCAATTAGAAAAATAAGTAAAAAACGTAATCCCCAAGAGGTCCTGAACTCGGACTCCCATTCTTCACTCTTTCTCCCTTGCTTAAATACAAAAAAAAGAAGTTTGCAACTTCTCAAACTTCTTGAAACTCCTAAACTGCCTAAACTACTAAACTACTGATTAAATTACAATCGAGGACACCATTGTGGCTTAGATCTTAACAAATAAAACAAAATACACTTGGAATAATCCTCTTACTGAGTCTAATTCATTTTTGATGTGTCCTTTCTCGTTATGATATGATAGTTGCACAGTTCTGCAACAATGCCCCTGTGCCTGACTTGCCCTAGCTATCATGCTTCCAACAGTGCCACCATCTTCTCTTCTGCCTGACTCTACTTATGCCTTTGTGATTTTCAGCTGTGATGTCCCAATATTCTGTATAAACGCATCTCCACTCGAATCTTCCCATTATTTTGCATTTCAAACGCTATCATCATGTCACCTAATACCTGACTCTGTCTCTTCTACACGTGTCTATTGTGTTCAGTCTTCTCTTCTCCTTTTCTCTGCATCGGGTCACTTACCTAAGTCTCTCTGTCTGCATTTAGTCCTTCTTCCGTTATGAATTCATTTCACAGGATTTATGTTATAACACTCTTTTCTTCCTCCAAAATGGTTTAACACATGAAAATAAGTTACTTTTGGATCTAAAAACCTTTTGAATTCACCTTTGAAACCATGTCGCATCCATCACATATCGCACTTTGACGCATTTAACATTTACCACTGCAATTATTCTTTAAAACTTCCAATTTTTTATTTGAGATGGCGCCCCACACATCACGTATCACACTTAGGCACTTTTAACATTTACCTTCGCACTTATTCTTTAAACTTTCAATTGGCGGTTTTCGATTTGATCTCCGCCGTCTATCTCTCCGCTCCAGTTCTACGCTTTGATCCCAATCGTTTTTTTTCCCTTTGTGCCTCATCCAACTCTCTTAAGTGTTTGAGGGTAATGCACCCTTTCTCTGCCTTTGGGAAATTAGTTTGTTTACTCCACGGTGTAACCCTCCTAATTTTATTTGGTGTCCTCGCACGCTGGTCCCTCCTAAGCTTGCAAATGAGCCTGACTCAACCCTGTTTGGCGTGCAATGCTTTGAACACGCCCATCAGTCTGACTCCTAAACTATTATGCATGTGAATGAGCTCGACTTGAGCCCTCCTACATGCTTTTCTCTTTGTTGCTCCTTTGTCTTAGATTGCACCTCCAATGTTGTTGCTTCTTTGATTTTGGTTATGGTGCACTTGTAATGTTGAGTCCTCATAGAGCTTTTGGTCATCCTTTAGAGCATATTACAAGTATTTTTTGACATTTTGACAATTGTTCCTCAATAACCTTGAACCACTCAGAATCTCTCTTGACTTTTAACTGAGTAAAATTAGGCTACAACACTGTCCATTGGTCTCCTCAAGGTATGAGAGATGGTAAATGTTGGGTGTCTCATCCCCAGTGAGAAACTCCAATCTCCATGCTATCATCCAAACAAAGTGAGCCATCTGTGGTAGCTCATAGAAAAAATCACCAATCCCCTGCTTTTGCAATGTATAGGGCTTCATGGCTGAAAGTGGGAGATTAAATTGTTCAACTCACGTTGTCTCTCTCTCGATTTATGATAGATATGGAACTGCTGATCTTGGGCTGAAATAATGTGGGCATTAGGAAGCCAAAATGAAATTGGACTCTCATGATCCCACTCTTTGGTTCCAAGAATCCCTCTTGCCCAATCCATCCCACATTTAGTGAATAGAGTGTCTTCACCATATGGGATCCAAAAGAAACATGAACTAAGTGTCATTTGACATACTGGATGGTGACAATAGTCCATCAAGTGAGACCAACATTATTCTACTTCTTGTTGTCTCAAAAAATGATATGATAAGTGGCCACCTAACCACTTGTTTGCTACCATAAGCTTCTCAAAAGCTTGGAAATAGTAAAGGACATTAGATTTTAACTAAATATGAGCCAAGAAAAACAAGTCTTGCCTAAAGTCCTCTAGAAAGTGTTCAATCCCATCATTGAACATAGCCCCAAAAGGAGGACCACGAAATCCAAAGAGAGGCTAGCTCTCTTGTGGAGAAATGTGATGAAAATGTATGGCAAGGGAATTATCATACATGGTTGGTTGATCAATAAGCATCCAGACACAATCCTTACCATATATTGTAGGCAAGTTGGTGTAGAGGTCCATAGATGAGCCTTCCCATCTCTCCATCAAAAGGGAAAGTGGATGTAACAACCTTACAAGGTGGTTGCTTTCCTCCTCATACTTCAAACAGGATACATATCTCTTGATATGTTGGGGCACGTCTTCTTTCAGATTCTCCCAATAGAATCCCTCCATGTTGGTGTGATAAGACTCAATGAAGTCTACATGTCCTGAAGAGAGTGCCTCATATACTGCATGTAGAATATCATCCTTGAGCTTGGAGTCTCTGGTCAAGTAGATTTGATCATGGAAATAAATGACTCCATAAACAACTCTATACCTCACATCTATCACTTTCCCATCAAGAAGCTTACATGTGAAGAGGTTCTTGGAATATTCCACCAATAGTTGGGACTCCCAATATGGATCTATGCTCCCCAAAAATGACAGGGTTGTTGAAATCTGAAACGAAACACCTGTCACATCATAGCTCTCCTCTTTGACATGCTCAATGCCAAAGCCACATGTTGGAGTACTTATACCCCACTTTTGCTGCCTACTTTGCAGCTGATCTTGCCCAAGACAAGATTTAAGTATATGGTGGTCATTTTCCTCTTGGAAGGTATTGCCCCTCCAAAACTTCCATAGTTTGGCCAATGCATGCAAGAGTGTCAATAACCTCTTGTCATATTCAAAAACATTCCTTATGTGTGGAAGTATCATTCGCTTCTCCAAGGTTATGGAGTAGCCCTTTGACACCATGCTTGTATCATCATAGATTCTAGAATCATCATCTGTCAGCACAAATAGCTGAGTGGGAGATGGAAATTTCCATATCAGAAAATTTCTCATCCCTCCTTTGAACCCATCAAAGGTTCTCTGTGCTATGTTAGCTCCTCCCAAGGCTCCTTCCTTAGCCAAATATATCAATGCTGCACCATGTTGAGCTAACTCTTTGTTCATCTTCTAATCAAGGGGTCTCCCTGGTGGAAAGCCTCCATGTAATGAAACATCAAGGCCTAGAGTAGGTTGTATATGTGAATGGACTTATTTTTCCCTACTCTCACTACACAAATCATCCTCCTGCTTCTGTGCATAAACATCCTGAAAAGGATTGGTGTGTATGTTCCCAATCACTTAATGCTAGCCCTCCTTCGCATCTTCTCATACCTTCTACAATATCTCACATTTTAAGGTGTTCTTCTCCAATTTAATCAACCCATGCACCTCAAACTAATGAATAACTTTACAATCCATGATATTTTGAAGTGCACCTCCAATGAGACCTCTCCATGAGATCTTATTCTCATGAATGGCCCTCCAAAAACAAAAAGGTTATGGATCTGCTATAGGTATAAGTTCCTCTTTGAGCTATGAGATGCACATTGAGAAAGAGTCATCTTGAAAGCAGAAAAGATTTCCCATCTCAAGATGTCTACCATTTATCATATTCTTCTCCATTGCTTCATGAGTGAAACTGCCATTTGATTGCTCCCATAAGGAATGGTTCCTCTTATTCTCGTTGTTTCTCATTAATAGTGTTGTAGATCTGCAAGTTAAAACATGTGCTGTCTCAAAGAAAGGCACAATCTTGAACTCATACCCAGAAATTGTACATAGGATCATACTCATCCCATCTTATGAAACTATACACTTCAACTCAAAGGGTTGAATGTAGCCCATCAATGACAAACTAGGATTTTTCTTCCTTCCTTCCTTGATTAGATCAAGGATGCTCTGCGTAGTGATATGATGCTGCTCCAAATCAGCATGTTGTTATAACCCTTGGTCATGCATTAGCCTCGATGGCATGTCCCCATAGGTTTCAATACGAGGTACTAAAACAATATGATATGAAAATGGATGCATACCTTGGATCAACTGATACTCAAATACATCTTGCAATATCACAAGAGTTTCTTCTTCCAGTGCAATGATCCTTCCAATATCTAGTAAGAGTGATGGCTTCACTTCTATCAATGTACCAATAATTGAATCTACCTCCTCTTCCTCATGTATATCCTTAATCATGCATGGGACTTTATGTGTCATGATATTAAGACCATCTTTCAAAGATGCAGGTGTCTTTCCTCCGGATACAAGTACTTCTATAGCTAGTGGTGAATGTAGTGACTCTTTGTCCATAGTGACAAGAATGACATCCTCCATTGCTTCCTTAGGAAATGTCCTTTGAGACACATCTCTGGTTTTCTCACATCAAAATTCTTTTTTCAACTTGTGAAAGAAAACTTAATATCTAGTCACCTTTGCATGCTCCATGTGACCAAACTACCAATCCTTGGCTTCATCTAAAAGATGAGGTGCTGCAATATGGACAACCTCTTTTTCAGCCACAAGATGTAGCCTAAAAAATGCATCTAAATATTTCCTCCATGCCTTAACAGTGCTTGAGAAAGATCTATCATATGTAGGAAAATGGAATCTATTGGGATTCTTACTTCTATTGCTGCTATATGATCTTATTTCTTCTTTGAGTTTGAAGAATTGCTGGAGAGTTACATTCTCCTTGAATTCTCTAGACTATGCTTGGTACTCTTCAAGATATAAACTGAGAGTCTCATGAGTCTCAAGTTCCACATTTCTTGTTTCTTAATTTATATACCATTTACCTTATTCAAAGAAAGTGGGCATAGTAAATCTATTAGGAGATCCGTGATTCTTCGATCTTCTTTGTTGCGGATAAGAAGTATTGGGACCTTCTTCATCCTGAAACCTTCTTGAGGTTTATCTTTTCCTTTCTCTTTCATTTCCTTGATATCCTTGGAGGGATCCTTAATAGCTCTAAATAAATATGAGGAAAAATTTAATCCCTCCATAATATATCTCTACTATCTACTTTTCATATTTTTTCAATAATGTCCACAAGCTGAGCCAAAGATCATGCTCTGATATGACTGTAATATCCCAAAATTGGGAAAGCAGCAATACAAGACATAAAACTAGAAATATGCAGAAATACCAACAGATAAATACATGAGAAAACCATAGATCCATTCCATTATGATTATTAAAAAAAAAAAGGTACAAATACTTTGAGGAAAATATCACTTGAGTTGGGTAAACAAGCCTCCCATGAAAGCATACACCTAGATCTGAAATGTTTCTAATACAATATAAGTTGGAATGTCAAAAATGTGCGGTATATGAGAGAGTAAAAACTGAAAGATATAAAAATATATTTCTACTGATACAATGCTACAAAAGAGTTAGGATTTGAGATCTATGCTCCAAAATAGATTTCTAGGACAACCTGGAAAAGGTTTCCGGAAATACACACTATACAAAAATAGCAGATTTGGCCCTAGGGCTGAATAATCACTGCAACTGAATCACTCGTAGGAGGTGGATTATCTGAAATATGCAATGGCTGATCCTTCACCAATAGATCTCCTAAATTAAGGGTTGATTCCCTCAAAGGAAACACAACTCCTCCAAATAGGGAAAGAAACCCATTGCTGCAGCTGCTCTCTAAAATAACGTAGTCCTTGAGGGAAAATATTTTGTAGCTGAGGGTAGCTACTTGGCCTCATTCCAAATATGGAAATGATGCACCAAATACTTCCTCATAGGCCTCCTGGATGAAAGGATCAACCCTCAAATGGAAAATAAGCTCAGAAATGGGGTTTTACGACCCTCCACTGCTTCAACCCTGCAACACAACTCAGATCTGGAGTAGTCTGCACTGTAGAAGAAGAATGAAGCTTGGAAAAATGCTAGATAGTGGTAATGCAGCTCAAGATAAACTCTCCTGAGTAGGAACTCGAAGTCCCCCGAGGATGAGGGTGGGATTTCTGCTCGTAAACACTTAGTGTGCTGAACAACACTTGCAGAATTTGCTCAACAACACAAGCATGCTCAATGTCAAAAGACAGAAATCAGAGATGCATAATAGAATGCCTGAATGAGAAGCCTCTTCCCCTTTTTATGTTTTGATATCCTTCATCTCATTCAGCCCCCACCAAACTGTGCTATCCCTCTTGGCCCATGCTATCCCTCTCTCACTGTGTTGTCATGGGCCCACACTGCCCACGCTGCCTCTTCCCTCATGCTGCCACTCACCCTTATGGGCCCCACAGTGTCAAGTAAATATGTGCTCAAGTGAATTTAGCAAAGTTCTTATAATCTAATGTCTTAGTAATGGGTCCCCTCACCCCTTTATTTCCTGTCAAACTTATGAAAAGAAAAAATTTATCGAAATTAATATCCTGAATTAGCTGATTGCTAATTTGGGGATATTATAAATTTGTACATAGTCAACAGTGTGATTGGTTAAACAACCACATCGTTGACCATTAACTAATGTTTGGCAATGCGTTGACGTAATTATCTTCCCCGGGATGGATATTTTCACCAACACACTGCGTGAGAAAGTACATTTCATGTTGTTTGGTGCACTGAAAATTTCCAAGCGCATTGTGGACGGTGCACGATAAAAATAGACACACCGATACAGGTGCATGAATTTTTTTTTTTTGCACACCGGCTATTTTTTTTTTCAAAAATAAAAATAAAATAATATATATATATATATATGCACCGATAAAAATAGACACACCGATACAGGTGCATGAATTTTTTTTTTTGCACACCAGCTATTTTTTTTTTCAAAAATAAAAATAAAATAATATATATATATATATCTTTATGTATGTATGTATATATATACATGTATCATTTAATAAAAAAATTGTATTTAATATGTGAATCATTTAGCGATGTCAAAGGAGAGAAGAGAGGGAACAATAGGAACATATGGAGGACCAATATAATGTGGTTCACTTGTGGGAGGCATGAGATAGGGAGAGACTTGTGTACCCACACCCTATTAAGTCGGCCACCTAGGTGCTCCTAATGGAGGTAGGCCTCCTCAAGTTCTACGAGGAGGCTACATCCCTGAAGAGCCATAATGGGTTATTACGATAGCTTATCTTTAGGTGGAATGCCCACCGATAGGATTTATGGGTTGGTCTTAACCAGTGGTACACTCCCACTCCAGAGGAAATGTGTTTTATTACTGGCCTATCGAAGAGAGGGCATGATTTTCCCTCATTTCGAGAGGTCCCCGTCAACTATGCAACAAGGAGTCTGTTGGTGCAATCCTAGAGATACATTAGCATCGATATACTATCTCCTGCAGATTTTCACGTCTCCAGTTGTAGGTTATGTATTTCTTCATTTGGTGGAGAGGAGGTGAGGTGCCTCTCACTACTGATTTCTACCATTGCACACTATACCAGTGACGAGACATGCATTAGTTTCCCGCTTTTATTTTATGTTGATTCTTTATTACAGGCACCACAACTTGTGAGGTGGTCTACGATTTTTTTGTGGTAATTCTGTACAACTTCAGATAGATGTCATGCTCAGGCATAAGAGAGAGTGAACTTCCCTTTTGCTTTAGATATATTTTCTTTATTTTTTGAGATATTTCTAGAGACGAGGCCTACTTTTGTTCGGCAGCCTCGTAGGCCGATGCTGCATGTACAAATACAAATGTGGAGACAGATGATGCCCAAGAGGGGTGAGTCTGAATTTTCTGCAAGGACATCTCATGATGCACTAGATTTGCTATCCAGTCTTGATGATCACACCTTCATTCTATTCCCATGTCCATATGTTTGTTTGGATTAGCGAGGGTGTGCTAACATCCTCTTCACAATTGATGAGTCGTCGGATGATAGAGGTAATATTAGTGTTTTCTTTAAATTTATTCTAAGATGTTATTAACTTATTTTTATTAATTTGTTTAATGAAAATGTTTAATTATTGTTGTGTACTTATATATATTCTGTAGATATTGGGTCATTTTTTGGCGATGAGATGCCACTGCCACCAAATGATCCAGGTGTAGATCCTGATGACGATCAGGTGATGGCATACGCGGAGGATCGGGCCAGTGATAGACCTGGTCTTCATGATCATGCGCAGGTACCAGCAGGTGTGAGGCATAGGCTTGATACTATATTTAGGATGGATTTGGGTGGCCAACTCTGTCGAATCCTAGTGGGGGAGGGAGTCAGGTCGGCCATTATCAGAGAGATACAAGCCGATGACAAGCTGATGGTGATATGGTGAGGCATGCCACATGATATGTTGACCCTAATGCGGTATGTTATTGGAGCTACCTGCTTAGTGGCACAGTTGAGGATGGTCATTCGACATAGGCGTGGTGGAGATGTAGTACGCCAACATTTGAGGAGCGGTTCATCATTTGATGGTCACAATTAGGGGAATGATCATCATTCACCTCACGTTGGATATGAACAACCTACAACATCCAACAGTCATGATCATGAGAAGGATGGACCATCCACGTCGAGTCATCATGAGCAGCCTGCAACATCTAGCAGTCATGATCATGAGTAGGCTGGACCATCCACGTCGATTCATCATGAGAAGCCTACAACATCTAGCGGTCATAATCATGGGTATGCTAGACCATCCACGTTGAGTCATCATGAGCAGGTAGTTGATCTTGATAAGCATGAGGCACCTCCAGATCAACAGGCAGGTGATGATCGACATCTATCTGATCTTGTTTAGGTTGAACCATTGACTGAGCAGGCCTTGACTAGTACTACTATTGATGTATCACCAGTTGATATTTGAAATTTATATTGCAGTTGTATATTTTTGACATTATATATATATATATAGTCTGTGTATTTCATATTCATGTTGCATTTTTAATTAATTTACATGTTGGTGATCATCATGATGTGTATATTGTTAGGTCATGTTAGATATGTTCATTTAATGTGCAGCTTGCAAATAGATGTGTATATGATAGCAATTATTTGACATGAGATGTATATTTGATGTTTATGTTGTGATGATGTTATACAATGCCTTTGGTTTGTTATATGATCAGGATCACAATGATTAGATGATGTTAGCTAATTTGAATGTGTTTTTTAGTCGAATATGATGTTTTTACAATGGTTAGCATGATCGTGATGTTTGTTTTTAATATTAAGTCATAATATTTATTAAATATTATGTCGTGATTGTAATTGAAATTCTAATTTTAATTATATGTAAAATTGTAAAATTGTATTTGTATTTGTAATTTTAATTTCAATTTCAATTGTAATTGTATGTAAAATATTTGTAATTTTTTTATTGTAATTGTAATTGTAACTGTATGCAAAATTCTAAAATTGTAATTGTAATTGCAATTGCAATTCTAATTCTAATTCTAATTCTAATTATATGTAAAATATTTGTAAAATTTTAATTGTATTAATGTGAAATTATTGTAATTGTATGTAAAATTCTAAAATTGTAATTGTAAGTATTGTAATTGTAATTTTAATTCTAGTTGTATGTGAAATTGCGAAATTCTAATTCTAATTGTAATTGTATGTAAAATATTCGTAAAATTTTAATTGTATTAATGTAAAATGATTGTAATTGTAAAATTGTAATTCTAATTGTAATTGTATGTAAAATTCTAAAATTGTAATTGTAATTATAATTATAATTGTAATTGTAATTGTATGTGAAATTGTAAAATTGTAATTGTAATTCTAATTCTAATTGTAATTGTATGTAAAACATTCGTAAATTTTAATTGTATTAATGTGAAATGATTGTAATTGCAAAATTGTACTTGTAATTGTAATTGTATGTAAAATTCTAAAATTGTAGTTGTAATTTTTATTGTAATTGTATGTGAAATTGTAAAATTGTAATTGTAATTTTAATTTTAGTTGTAATTTTATTTGTATGTAAAATATTTGTGAAATTTTAATTGTATTAATGTGAAATGATTGTAATTATAATTATAATTGTAATTGTATATATATAAAATTGTAAAATTGTAATTGTAATTGTAATTGTGTGTGATTGTAAAATTGTAATTGTAATTGTAATTCTACTTGTATGTAAAATATTTGTAAAATTTTAATTGTATTAATGTGAAATGATTGTAATTGTAATTGCATATAAAATTCTAAAATTGCAATTATAATTGTATTGTAAAATTGTAAAATGGTAATTGTAATTGTATGTATTGTCATCATTCAATTTTATTAAAATTTTAAATTTGTAAATTTGTAAATTAATTGTCAATTTTGAACCATAACTACCATAAGTAAAATGTACCATAAATATTGTTAAATTACCATAACTATAAAATTGCAAATTTGTATGAATATAAATAATTGTAAAACAACAAATATAAAATTATATGAATTTTTGTAACATAATAAAGTTTATAAAATAATGCAAATAAATTCATGTACTTTAGAATTATCATTATTTTATTATGATCTTACATACCAAAAAAAAAAAAACATTATACAGTACGCCATTGTTTTCGAGATCAACATAATTGCAAATTATCAAGTGAAATGATTTTGACATTAACACAAGGAAAATTACCGATTAATTCAAAATACATATTATGATGTTTCAAAGAAAAGTGTCTTAGTATAAGTTAATTAAGTCCTCTTCTTTATAAAAACCCATCTTAAAAAGTATAAATGATGAAATAACACATGTACCATATCACTCTGGGTTCTCATTATCACCCTCATTATCTTCTAGCTCGCTTGGTATGATAACACTATTGTTCTCAAAAATATGTTTTGATATACGATCATGTCTCAATACAAACCACTAATCCCTATCTAACACATGTGGGTAAAAAAGCACTTGGTTGCGGTGTATGGGGAGAACATAGGGCTCCTTATCTTCATCCCACATCTTTCTAGATTTGATACATATCAGCCTATTATCGCGATCTTCCTTTACATTATTTCAATCAAAGGTGTCCTATCACTTGTACCTAAAAATAACACATTGGAAAGAAGAGAAATCCACTTCAATGATCTCTTATATATTTCCGACGTAACCTAACCCTTGTACTAGGTTTTGGTCACGATGACTAGATTGACTAGATTGATCGAACTTGACTTCCACTCCACAGTCTTGTGTCCTATGTCCATCATCGACATTTTTTGTGTGAAAATGGTGTCCATATGCCCACATAGATGGGAAAAAATCACCTATAAAACATTTAAAAAAATCATAGTGTCATGTGTCTTATAATAACCCAACAGCTAAAATATGAAATATTGATGTAATTTGTTGTGTAACCAACTCCAAAAATAGAAGAAAAGATATATCAACACCTTAGAAATAAGCCACTTCGAGGGGGTAACCTCCAATACATTACATAAATGAACAATTCTTGGATGAGCAAATGAACAAAAACTTCTTCTATATATAGGAGTCCATGGGGCCACAATATAATCCTAGTGGGGCCATAATGTAATACTAGCCAACCTAAAAATATGGGGGTTACAGAGGTACAACAATAACAATAAGTGGGGCTAATCTAACATAATAAGGGACTACACTATTAATATAGGGACTTAACATTCCCCTCTCCTTCAAACAAGTGTTCTCCTCAACGCTTGATTATTTCTTGATGCTTCTATATAAAATTCTCATCCTTCCATGTGGAATATTTTACAGGAAAGTTCTTCCACTTGCTGAGATACTCTGAAATTGATCGTACTTGTTGAGTTCTTGTTTTTGTGACCGCTTCAAAACTTCTTTCGATGTGATGTTGATATTCCTGTTGTTTCATTAGATTCTGCACCAAAGTTAGGTTATCCTTTGAGAGTTGGAGAACTTGTTTTTGATGCTCAATGTCATCTTCCACTAATTTATCATCTCTATTAGCTATTATTTTATCCTTCAAACCATCCAACTTAGCCTCCATTTCTTCTTTTAAACCATCTATGTCCACTTTGGTTGCTCTTCGTAAGATCGAAATTTGTTGCACTTGGTACCATAATTTTGATATCTCATACTGCAATTCTTCCACTTCATGCATCATAATATAGATTTCTGAGGGCTTAATGGATGTTGAATTATTTTTAGGAGGCATTTTAGAATGAAATACTGAAATATATGCTCAATAGGCCCTTGGAATCACTTCAAACAAGATTTATGCAATTCGGGAAAAGTAATACACACCTTTTACTTGCTTTTGAGGATCTCGATATTGGAATTGGATTATCTCTGTGATTGTGACTCTTCAATATCTGAAATTCAGCAACGAAATAGCCCTCTTAATTATCTTTTGAATGCCACAGGTCTGACCTGATTTGGATTCTCCAAGACAAATTTGTGGCCAATCTCCCACAATGACCTAATTATGGACTGGTTCAGTAGAGCGAATTTGTACGACTTTCCACGTGTCACTGTTTCATCCTTTGTCTCTAAAATTGATATCCAAGAAACTATAGTCCGTTTAATTGCAACCACTTTTTACGGCACTCCAATCCAATGCCCAGAGAGAGAGTTATTGAAATTTTCCCACGATCACCTCTTTGAGATGAAATTCAGGAGCCTTAAAAAGACCTAACTTCCACAGATCATATCTCCAAAATAATTGTGAACCAAGCTCTGAAATTTTTAGACAAGCTTCCTCAGGATTTCGGCTTTGTACCCTAAAACTTTCAGCTTCTGAAACTTCGTAGAAAAAACGTTATAGCGAAAATTCCACGATGACCTGTTTGGAGCAGCAAAACCATAGAATCCAAAGCTCTGATACCAAATGTTGTGTAACCAACTCCAAAAATACAAGAAAAGAGATATAAACGCCTTAGAAATAAGCCACTTCGAGGGGGAAACCTCCAATACATTACATAAATGAAAAATTCTTGGATGATACAAATAAAAAAAAACTCCTTCTATATATAGGAGTCCATGGGGCCACAATATAATCCTACTGGGGCCATAATGTAATCCTAGCCGACCTAACAATAATAATGTAAGGGCACAATAATAACAATATGGGGGTTACAGGGGTACAACAATAACAATAAGTGGGGCTAATCTAACATAATAAGGGACTACACTATTAATATAGGGACTTAACATAATTACATTTCAAAGGTGAATTATTAAGTTGAAAGTGTACATAAATAGATTATTACCGAGTGGGTGCACCCAATCCCTACGTTTAGATCATCCTCTTTAGAACACGGGTAAGGAGCAGTTGCACCATATTTCTCTCAGACTTGGTTAGCAACCCAACTATTGGGGCATATTTTTGGCATATTTTCTTTTAAATGATCAGGATAAGGCATACTTATACCATTCAACTATCTGAATTATTTATTGACACTATCCATTTCATCATATTTGTTTCATACAATGCGACCCATGGTTGTGTTGCTTTAGAATTGTAAGGAACAAATTTATTGATTGCTTCAATTTTTGCATTCGTCGATGAAATCAAACCGACATATAGTACATATGAGATCAAAATATAAATTATATTGAAGTTCAACATGAATATTTACTGTGTAAATTTGAAAAATTATAAGTCGCTTACTCTTTATCAACCACCTTTTTCCATTTGTTTGGAGCAACTCCCCTTCTCTTTTGTCTTCATCCCTTTCATCATCCCAAATCACTGCACCTGGTCTATTGTCGATCTTCTTCATTTACTCACTAGAATAATAGAAAGACTCATATGATATTTACCCCTCTTCCATAGACCCCTTGGGTTTTTCCCTTTGTTGAACAAAACCTATCAATTTATTCACGTACCTCTCTAAGAACAACATCCAATGACAAGAACCACCCCAACTAATTAAACCTCATCTACTAGGTCGATTAGACGATGAACCTAAAAGTCCATGAAAATTGTGGTAGTTCCTTCTGAAACATACAAACAATCTCAACTATCTCTTGACGCCACCATGGAATGCTTGTCACATGAATCTCCTTTGACGTGATCCAACGTACAAATGTAGACAATTTATATATAGCATGTCCTAGGTCTTGGGGGAATTCATTTTTCACACACCCATGCATGAACAAAGGATAATGACACTGCAAAGTTATAAACACATGCAATAATATCCAAAATTAGTTATGTTTTATGCTCCCTACATGGGATAAAATTTATGAATATAAAAAATAATAAACTCATGACTTTGAAATTATAGGTACTCTTAGAATATTCAAATGGTCATGTGCTTTCAACCTCAAGAAATGGTCATCCATGGTGAAGAAACATCGTAGTGAAGATCCATATGAAGATGGCATCCTCACACCCATTATAACTTCCTTTTCCAAATAAAGATCATCTTTCTTAAAAATCCATGGGACATCACCTTCTTTGAAATACCATGAATTAAAGGGACCAACGTCTACCTCTGATTCTGTACTTTCTAATCGTCTTGGCCAATATTTATTTTTAGTTTTTGAAGTAATAAGATCTTTCCTAACAGCCAATGTATCACTTTGTTTTGATGATATGTGCCTCCATTAAGAATATGGAACATTTTTAAATATATGCATGGGATCTAATAAGTTTGTAATATTAATATGCTCCCAATATGGGAGGTTATAAAAGATAGATTTCCTTTTCATCCCAATGAGAAAATTCTCAACATAAGTGTTAAATAATTATGGATCATCGAACATAGGCTCCCCATTTGAATCGAAAATTTCTATGAAGTCAATCTCCTTCTCTCTCTCATATGATCTAAGCCATTTAGCTGGTGTCGTTATTGGAGGCATTTGGGTTCTGTCTCATTTACCATTCAAAATGGATGTTGCTCTTATGGAAGAGTGTTCTTCTGGGAGGAATACCCTGGAGTAGTCATACACTGGCTTTCGTAGGTCGTTGCACCATCTAGCTTTCAGAGAAGGTCCACAACATTTACATCCAAAATACCCTTTTGCTACAAGACCTGCGAGATTATTGTATGCAATATATATGCATGGAATGTTAAATAAGATCATGAAGATCAGAAAAATTACAATGAATTAAATAACTGATATGCGAAATAATATTTTTACATATATAAACAAATAAATAAACATGTAATTTACTAGAGAAAACTCCTAATCCTGGATAATCATGCGTCGTGTAAGCACATATGCCATACAACACAAAAATCCTCTCTACTGCGAAGGGTCTTGATACACCGTATACATTTATCCCATCCCATAATTCCTTCAATTCATCTACCAGTGGTTATAGGTATACTTCCATATTCTTCAGTTGTATTCTACCATGGACTATGAGAGCCAACATAATATGTTTATTCTTCACGAACAACCATGGTGGGATATTGTTATTGATCACTACTATAGGCCAAACAGAATAGTTGGTGTTCTGGAGGGAATATGGGTTGACGCCATCCATGGCTATGCTGAGTCATAGACTTCATGCTTCACCATTGAATTTTTTGGGCCATGTATCCTCTATATGCTTCATGGCTATTAAATCTGTTGGGATTCGCATAACACCCAACTCACTTCTGTGTGAAGCATGCTATCCCTGCAACACAGCTAATTATTTGCAACAAAATAGCATTTGAATACTTGAGATTATAGACATGTGCCTCAACATATTAAAAGGAGGACAATGTGATTTACCCTTCTTTTTCTATTTACCATACATGTCATGCCCACATTTTGGACATATCTCTTGGACTGCATATTCTCCTCTATATAGAATACAATCATTTGGACATGCATTATATGATATGTACTCAACACCCAACATTTTCAAAAATTTCTTTGCCTCTTCGCAGCTACCAGGAAAGACATTATCATTGGAAAGAACCTTATCATTGAATAACCTGTAGTTGGTGATCATGGGAAATATTAAATGTACATTAATGCCAATATAATTATTAATGGTCATAAAAGTGACCATTTGTAATGTCCATTGTGTGATTATATTTGTCAAAATATAAGGGAGGACTTTATGGTAACTTACCTCAAAATTTCTGAGAAACATGCATTCGACAAGCCAAACGTTTCTTTCAAGATGTAGAGTAACATCATTGTCCCCAACTGGGTAGACTTTTAGTGATAGCCAGGTCCAAAGAGAGGAGCGGTGGAAGAAAATTTAAGGATTTTGAAAAAGGTGACAGTGATATGAGCATCATCCCCTAGCTGATCATCGTTCTGGAATGCATCTAATAACATTGTCTCCATGTCAGTTGTATCCCTAAAGTAATCATCTATACCAAACTCTATTTGATTGCCTCCATTGCCAGCTTGTGAAGAACTACTATTATTGTAGTCATTCCTAATTAGTGAATCTGGACATACTGGGAATTGAATAGGTGGTTGATTCAACCATTCTTGCTATCATTCCTCTCCAATTTTTTCTCTTAATTTAGCCTTCTTTCGATTTAACATTGTCATGGGGTGCAATAGAATGTAGAAATTTGAATAACTGATATATTATTCACTGAGATTCTCTTGATCACACACTATTTTAGCTTCATGCATAATACAAAATCTCTTCTACCGTTGATCATCACATGCGGAAATAAAATCAATTACATGCATACATTAAAACCACAAACAATCACACATATGAACACAGTATTTAATGGGAAATCTTAAAGCTAAAAACCCCAACTATCTATATATTATATGTCATGGAGATCTTGTAACAATCATAGTACAAAATCTCCTCACAACCTCTCATGCACAGCCTCAATTGCTACACACTATCAAGCTAGATCTAGCAAAACACATGCTCGAATATTTTGCCACTTGATAGCCAGCGTCTATTGTGTAATCAATGCTATGGGATGGCTTCATTAAATAGATAAACCACCTGGCTTGTACTGCGTAATCCTCGTGGGCTTCTCCACCTATCTGTGTGTTGCAAATAGCAAGAGTATAGTCACAACTGATAGTTAACCTGCTCTTTCACCTATTTCTGCACTAGTCTCCACTGAAACTATCCATGAACTGAAGTTAACTGATGCATTCTTTAGTTGATTAATGAGTTTATAATTAGTGAATTAATTAATAATTAATTCACACCACACTCACTAATTGTATCAATTAGTTAAATTGAATACAAATAACTCAACTATGTTTAGATTAGTTAAAATCAATACAACTCCACTAACTTCCTCAATCAACTCCACCAAACTCTGTCACATGAGTTCTAACTGAAGTATCCATGCAATAGCTCCACTTAACCCTTAGGAATAGCGTAATTCCTTCTGTCAGCTCTGGTGCCACATCTGTGCACTTAACTAAAGTGCTCCAAGAGAATAAGATAATGTTTAGACTCTAAATATTATTAAGAGCTAATAATATTTGACATATCTATTTTTAGACTGGCAATCTAAAAATAGATTCCGCCCAATATGTCTAAAAATAGAAGTCCATCTATTTTTTTCTGACTTGACCAACCATCCATAAATAGCATCCTGCAACTCATAGAACATGATCCATATGTCTAAAAATAGACATAGTCTAAAAATAGACTTTGCGCCAAAAATAGCCTGCGGGCCCACTTAGTGAAGGTGGCTCCTTTCCACTAAGCTCATCATCTTGTTGCAATCTCAACACTCCCTCTCAACAAGATAAGGATTATATGCAACCCCTATCCTACCCCCGTGGTATTCGAATTTTCTCTTGGTGAGCACCTTCATCAAGATATCAGCATCTTGATCCTCCGTGGGAATGTATGAAAGCAACATGACCTTCCGCTACACACAATCTCTGATATGATGATACCAATCCGTGAAGCCATGCTGCCTCAACTCATCCTCCTGTCTTTACCACAATCCATATTCTGATGTGCCTCTGAGCTATCTCAATACATGCTTCCCCACCTTCCAAAAGAGCTTGGTAGGCTTAACCATAGCTTGTGAAACATGGTTAACTGCATAGCATATGTCGGGTTGTGTATTGACCAAATACATAAGCGACCCCACCAACTGTCGATAAACAGTGGCATCCACTACCTCCGCCGAAGTAGCATCCTCCTTCCTCCTGGCATCCTTCGTCACATGAATGTAAACAGGTGAACCAAAAATCCTAAAATGGGAAATATCAGGCCTCTTACCAGAAAACGCCTCCTCGGGTGTACTCATGCCAAGTATCCTGTGAGGACAATGGTTCTGCACATATACTGCAGTATTGCATGCCTTAGACCACAAGTGTATGGGTAGGCCCTGATCATGCAACATCGCCCGTGCAGCACCCACGATCGTTCTGTTCTTCCGCTCAACAACCGCGTTCTGCTGTGGGTTATGAGGTGCTATGAGCTCTCTTCAAATTCCTTCTGCGCTGCAAAATTCCTTGAATTTTCCAGAGATGAATTCACCACCATTTTCGCTCCTAAGAGCCTTCACCTGCTTCCCTGATTCTTTATCAGCCAGTGCCTTGAACTCACAGAACTTTGAGTATGTCTCGCTCTTCTTCTGCATGAAGAAGATCCAGCACTTACGAGAAAAATCATCAAAAAATATCACATAATACCTGTGCTTTGCTGTTGAAGCTACTAAAAAAGGTCCACACACATTTGTGTGAATTCTCTCAAGGATCGTCATGGTGCGACTATCCTTTTCATGAAAGGTGGCTTTCACAAATTTTCCCAAGGTACATCCCTTGCACTAATCTAACTGAACAAGAGTACCCTTAGGAAGCCCAGTAGAAATCTGCTGCAGTATCTTCAAAGCTCCATGCTGAAGGTGGCCCAATCTCCGGTGCCACAACTCCCCATCATCTCGTCTCACCACTCCTTCTGCCTTGCCTGCCATTGCTGCACAGCCATCTACCTGCAATTGATAAAGGTTCTTAACTCAAACCCCTATCCTTCGGGTCTCACCAATTGCCTTACTACGCAATAAAGGCTTTCCCTCGCTAAAGACAACATCATATCCCTTGTCTTCTAACATCGCCACAGAGATAAGATTCTTCTTCAATCTTGGAACATGCATCACTTCCTTCAATACGAAGGGTTTACCTGACTCCCTCTCAAAGGAAATGGTACCGATACCGGTCACACTATATCTACTATCATCTCCCATCTCGATGTGCACTCCAAGATCTTTCTCATCCAGATCAGTAAACAAATCTCGATCTCCTGTCATGTGAAAAGACGCACCACTGTCAAGAAACCACACTGATCCCTTCATACTTGAGACCAAGCATATAATCAGCAAAAAATCCAGCTCAAACTGCGAGGCTAAGGCCTCTCCAGCTGCAGTCCCAGTAGCCTGCTTATTTTTCTTCTTCTGTGGACAACTAGTGGCGTAATGTCTGTGTTGGTGATAGTGAAAGCACTTCACCTTGGACATGTCCTGCTTCTTGCCTTTCGCACCAGATTGAGAAGATTTCTTGCTCTTCCCCTTCTTTGCTTTGGCAGCCAAAGCAAAATTCTCTTCATCAGAGTTCTTTGATGAAGATCCATCCCTGGTACCTCGCCTTATCTCCTCTTGCATAAGATCCAACCAAAGTCGCTCCCATACTGGAAATTTCTCCCAACCATTGACAGAGTCCTGATAGGAATGCCAACTCTTCGGAAGCCCAAGGAGAGCCAAGCTCACCAATTCCTCATCATCAATAGTCACCCCCACACTTCCCAGCTCATCCCTGCATTGGATGAACTTCGTGAGGTACTTGGGCATATTGTCACCTTTCTCCATTTTTATGTTTCTGAGTTTATCCTTGAGTGCAAACTTCCTCTGATTGCTCTTGCTTTGGAATAACTCTGTCAAAGCTTTCCACATCAATAATGGAGAAGCCTTACCATGAAGGCTGGATACTATGTGATCCTTCACGCCCTCCAATAGAATCCTTCAACACAGTTTTTCTATCTTCTTTTGCCATGTGTCAAGTATGGCAGCATCACTAAAAGTAGGCTTTGGAATTTCTGCATCTATGAACTCCTTCAACCCATTGTCATCCAGCACCACCTCCATCCTGTCCTTACATGCAATATAATTAGAGCTGCCCTCAAGGGCATACTCCAATCGCAATCCGTTGAAAGACATCTCAACTTTGACACCAAGAAAACACTACTGCAAATTCGAATTCCACCAGCACAAAACTCAACCGCTTCAATGTTTTGCAATTGCTCCAATGATCAATATCGCTATGATACCATGTATAAATTTGAATAACTGATATATTATTCACTGATATTCTCCTGATCACACACTATTTTAGCTTCATGCATAATACAGAATCTCTTCTACCATTGATCATCACATCCGGAAATAAAATCAATTGCATGCATACATTAAAACCACAAACAATCACACATATGAACACAGTATTTAATGGAAAAGCTTAAAGCTTAAAACCCCAAATATCTGTATATTATATTTCATGGAGATCATGTAACAATCATAGTACAAAATCTCCTCACAAGCTCTCATGCACACCCTCAATTGCTACACACTATCAAGCTAGATCTAGCAAAACACATGCTCCAATATTTTTCCACTTGATAGCCAGCCTCTATTGCATTTTCAATGCTATGGGATGGCTTCATTAAATAGATAAACCACCTGGCTTGTACTGCGCAATCCTCATGGGCTTCTCCACCTATTTGTGTGTTGCAAATAGCAACAGTATAGTCACAACTGATAGCTAACCTGCTCTTTCACCTATTTCTGCACTGGTCTCCACTGAAACTGTCCATGCACTGAAGTTAACTGATGCATTCTTTAGTTGATTAATGAGTTTATAATTAGTGAATTAATTAATAATTAATTCACACCACTCTCAATAATTGTATCAATCAGTTAAACTAGATACAAATAGCTCAACTATGTTTAGATTAGTTAAACTAAACACAACTCCATTAACTTCCTCAATCAACTCCACCAAACTCTGTCACATGAGTTCTAACTGAAGTATCCATGCAATAGCTCCACTTAACCCTTAGGAATAGTGTAATTCCTTCTGTCATCTCCTGTGCCACATCCGTGCACTTAACTGAAGTGCTCCAAGAGAATAAGATAATGTTTATAGTCCAAATATTATTAAGAGCTAATAATATTCGACATATCTATTTTTAGACTGGCAATCTAAAAATAGATTCCGCCCAATATGTCTAAAAATAGAAGTCCATCTATTTTTTCCGACTTGACCAACCATCCACAACTAGCATCCTGCAACTCATAGAACATGATCCATATGTCTAAAAATAGACATAGTCTAAAAATAGACTTTGCGCCAAAAATAGCCTGCGGGCCCACTTAGTGAAGGTGACTCCTTTCCACTATGCTCATCATCTTGTTGCAATCTCAACATAGAAGATGGTAGGTAGGTCGTTCATCATCACTATAATCCTAATAATTTCAAAAAATATATTTGAACATGATTATTATAAAATCTATGATATCAATTAGTAAGAACGTTGACAATGCATGATTAATTGGTTTAACGTTGAAATAATTACATTAATATACCAAAAAATTATTATTACCATCATTGTCCCAAGATTGTGGCTAGAAGATGCAATATTGTTACAATTGGCAAGGTGAAGTGACTGTCCATTTTCATCTACTAAATGTGCCTTCTGGTATTATGCTCCTGATAAGAGCTTCCAACATTTTGGATCTGTTTGAATGTTTTGTGCACCTAAACTCGATTTTGAATCTGCATGAACTTGCAAATTTGTATAAATTATAAATTTTATTAAGATTATTGACATGGATAAAAAACATAAATTCAATTAGATAATGAAAATATAAATAAAATCTGAAGTAAATATTATGTCTCAAGATGGATAGGGAGAACTCTGCAATCGACTTTGAGAAATATTATGGAACGAGCTAGATTTTTAAGAATTGTCCATTCGATATTATTGTAATGTTTTATCCCCGCATTTGAGAAAAATCAAGAATAAATTTTTCTGTACACACCTAAAAGTAATTTTGGTGCCTTAAAAATGGACTTATTAATATCGTTGCTAATGTATAGATAACCACACTAGTACATTTTAGTTACTGTGCACCGGTGTGGTGTCATTAATTTATGCACCGGTGCCAAATGGCCGCAAATAAAAAAAGGGAAAATTTTCTTTTTTAAGTGAAAAAAAAGCGGTAAATTCAAAATGGGTGGCAAAATATTTTTGAATATCTAATTTCATAAAACAATTCTTTAAATAGTAAACAAATTTCATTATTTCATTATTTTTGCAAAAAATTTCAGGGAGAGATTTGCATGAGACAAACCTGGAGCAAGAAAGAACGAGAGCATTGTGGAGCAGTGAAATACTTTCAAACAGAACTATTCAGAGAATCATAATTCCAAAACTCTAGTGATTCAAACCCTCTAGCATAGAATTTCAAACCGAATAGTCTATAATGCGACTTTTTGAAGGCTTTTACGGTAGTTTTTTCCGGTCTAATTTCTCTAAATTCCAGCAGGAATTTAGTGAAAATAGAAGTTTGATGAGTATTTTTGCACAATTTAAGTGTCCTAGGGGTTTTTTAGGATGCTAAATCCATATATACAGTCAAAAAACTAGTTTAAATAACAGAAATCAAGCTTTTACCTCCATATTTTTCACTAGATTCCAGCACCTAAAACTCCAAAAAGTCGCACTAAAGACAACTCCATTTCAAACCATCTAGTGATTAAATTTTATTGTTTTTTTTACATTTTTTGCAGTATTTCTTATGTAGTAAGTAAAAAAATTAAATTTGTTGTTCATTTTCAGAAAAATAAAAAATAAAATAAATCAATAAAATAAAATAAATAATAATAAAAAATCCATTCTTACGTTAAACCCTTGATACTTTTTGTTTCTGCCCTTGCTTCTTCATGTTTCTGTGATTTCAGAATTAGGTATTTTTATTTTATATTTATAGGGTTTGTATTGCTATTCTTATAGGCATATGACATCTAACCCACGGGACGACCTACATAGTCGAATCCCAATCCATGTCAACCCTTGCATAAATTTTTAAAAAACATAATTTTTTTAATCGGTGCACCCTGTGTAAACTAGCGTACCGGTGCATTGTTTTATCACATGGAACCACACACGTACTGTTTGATAAAAAAAATTAAAAACATTTTTTTTTTTAATCCGTGCGCTATATGTAAAATAGGGCACTGGTGCGTTGTTTCATTATAGCACACCATGCACGTACTATTTGACAAAATAAAATAAAATTATGTCTGTGTTAATCGATGCACTATTTAAGATATAATGCATCGGGTCTCCTTGTTGACAGAGAGCACCATACAGTGGTCCCCTGTTTTTGCGGTGCGTTTATAATTATATGTCGCATCACCCCCTCCACGAAATCATATGCTACAAAAACTAACACTAGAGGATTTTTATTAATTTTTCTTTGTTAATCGGTGCGTTGGTTAGCATATAATGTGTCAGTGCTTCTTGTTGACATAGAGAACTGTACGATGTTTCTACTACTTTGGCGGTGTGTTTAGAAGAACACGCCGCACCAACGTCAGTGCGTACATCATTAAACGCGCACAGGTTTCTTTAATTTTTTTATTTTTACCTAAAAATTTTATGATTTATTTTTTAAAAATATTAATGAATGGTATGGTACAGGTTTCATATTGATAAAGAAATGGTTGACAAGAGATCAAGTAACAAAAATATTGATAGCACATCAAGAAAAGAAAAAAAGGCAAGTTCTTTGTAAATTATTTACAAAAATTATTATTTTTGAACTATATGTAAGTTTAACTAATATGTATTGTTTATTTTGTATCAGCCATAGCCATAAAATGACGAAGCTCGATAATATTATTTCTGATCTAGGACCAGAAGAGCGTAAAATCTTGATGGAAAAATTGCAAAATCATGAATCAAGTGAATGAAAAAATACTATCGATCCAAAATGAGTTTCTTTTTTTTATTTTCATTAATAATATACTTCAAATTATTAGATAACATGTTTCAAACAATCTATAAATTCACGTATGTTTAATCTTATACAATCTTCAACAACTCAGAAAAGAAATGTTTTTCTAAGAAAAGAAAAAAAATAGAACATGCAAAAGAAAATGAATTTCTCCTTAGCTCATCTGGAGTGGTGTTGGAGGTTAACCAAAGAGGTAAAAAAATTTACAAAACTTTGAGGGATCTAGTGGAATGAATGTATAGACGTTATTTCCACTTACAATACAAAAATCAATCCAATGATTCCAAGAACCAAATTTTATCTAAACTAGAGGATGAGTTTCCAAAGAATTGGTCGATGAGACATCTTATACTTTTAATAGAAAAAACGTACAACAACAAGAAAGAAGGAATGAAAAAGTAATATTCCTTTAAATGTTTCTCTATAATTATATGTATATATTACTAGAAAGCATTCATTTATAAATATCACTTTTGTTATATTTACTTTTGATATATCAATATAAATATTGAATATTTTATTTTCATGTTACATTTTCAGGAAGATTATGAAAATCTCAAAGGATGAAGGAGTTGATATCAGAAATATGCAGTAGGAATGTCCAAAAAGGTGTACAATGAGATAGTCAAAGAAATGGACATAATTTCATTGCATGAGGAGCCATCTCAACAACAACTTACTTCAAATGTACTATGTAATCATTGAATTTTTTGATTAGGTACAAGGAAGAAAAGGGTTGATATCTAAGTTTATGATTAATTGTTAATTCTTTATAACAACTTAACCATATTTGATTTTTGTATGTTTTAAGTTGTTTTACAACAATCATCATTGAATGTCTTCAAACAGGTGATAACATACAAAGAAGAACCAACAGACGAATTGATTGACCTTGGGTTAAATATGGGTTGTCAGTATATGTTGGCATATCAAAAATTAATTGTGGAATTTGTAAGCAACTATCAATATTGTTTTACTTAGCTATGTCTATAATTAATAGAACAAAAAAATATTTTATATTAAATATATGATCTATTATGGGGTATAAAACTTGTAGGAAACAAAGTATGGAACTGCGCCAACAAATGAAATCTTGAAAGATGGCATGAAATTTGGTTTTGAAAAAATGTGTATAGTGCATGAGTCAATTTTTGCTATGGTATATCATTTATTTTCGATTTACATTGATGTATATTATTTAATATTGAAATTTTCATTATTCTCACCAATGCATATACACTCATTACAATTTATTTTTATGTTTGTAGATGTAAGGTGAAGAAGAAGAAGAAAACAATTGACACCGTGAACAAAACATTCCTCAAAATAACCCAAGTTATGGAAATAGCTCGAGCAGTGATAGAAGTTCAAGCGAAGAATGCTGACCATTATGTTTTGATATCAAAGCAAGGTGTTGCATTTTTTGAAATATTTTTCTATGAAATCAAAAATTTTGTTTAATGTAATGGACAGAGTGTCCCAATTGAAAGACAAAGGGATACCAATAACTATCCCATTTTGTATGATGAAGAGTGTCTTATTCATATATATATATAATAAAATATGTTTTAATTTATTCTATTGCATTCTCTATTATCGTTGTGAAATGTAACACCACTGATTAAATATATCGATGAGTAAATGTTATAATGAAGAGATGTGAAATATGATCGTATGATATAACAAATTAATCCGAACATCACATTCAAATGCATTAATAAAAATTTAATTGATATGAATACTGTTAAAAGATATGTGTCACCTTTTGATGAATAATGAATTTTAAAAAATCACAATAATTATGATATGATATAAAAAATTAATCCAAACATCACATTCAATTGAAATAATAAAAATTTAATTGATATGAATATTGTTATAAGATATGTGTTGACTTTTGATGAATAATGAATTTTAAAAAATCACAATAATTGCATTGTCATAGGTCAATGTTTCTAAAAAATACAAAATGAACACTGGAGCATATCAGTTACTGTGCACTGGTGTGTTTCTACGACTTATGGGCACCGCAAAAATACCAATACCAATTATAACTCTCGGTACGTTTATGCGATATTGTGCATCGGTGCATTTATGTGAGACTGCTCATCGGTGTGTTTATACGACCTATGGGCACCACACAAATACCAATAGCAGTTAGAATGATCGGTGTGTTTGTGTGATACTACGCACCAATGCGTTTGTATAATATTACGCACCAATGCATCGATACGACCTATGGGCACTAGACAAATCCCAATAGCAATTACAACGGCCTAGTGCATTGTATCGCCTAAAGTGGACTCTATGCAGTTTTAGACCTTGATGGCCCAGTGCATGCACCTTCAACTACCCCGAGGCGACTATCTGGCTAACATGTACTTGGATGTTGCTAAACGCCCCAGGGTGTCCTATATTTTTTTCTGTCTCGGTGCTTGGTAGGTTTGCATTATCGGTGTGTTCACTCTAAAATGCACCAATGCATTAACACCTGATTAGCGCATCGATGAGAAAAGCATCTGAACTAACATCCATCCACCTAGGTTTTTTTAGTTATGTTGAAATTCCGTTAGAAGCTCCACAAAAACATCTGTTACCAAAAACGAATGTTGTAGAAAATGTTTTTTTGACAATTTTGGCCAATTTTATAACACTAAAAATCTTCGTTATAAGTTCCTCTAGAGGGTCTTTTCCTTGTAGTGTATGTTGTTATGTGTATGATTCTAATGTGGTGTTGTATGCATTTGGTGTTGTGTGCATGTGGTGTTGTGTACATGTAGTGCTATGTACACATTGTACATGTGGTCTTGTGTACATGTTGTGTTGTGTACAAGTTGTGTAGGTGATGTTGTGTACATGTGGTGTTGTGTATACATTGTGCGAGTGGTGTTGTGTACACGTTTTTCAGCTGGTGTTGTGTACATGTGGTATTGTGTACAGGTCGTACATGTTGTATCGTTCACATGTGGTACTATTTTATGTTATTGTGTGGTTATTGTATCGTTACATGTGTATTCATTGTGTTTTACTCTCTATACATATATGTATTGTGTTGTACACTGAGTGTAGTAGTATGTGCTGTGTTGTACACCGGGTGTAGGTGTATGTGTTGTGTTGTAAACTAGGTGTAGGATTATGTGTTTTTTTATACACCAGGTGAAGTTTTATGTGTTGTGTTTTACACCGGGTGTATGTGTATGTGTTGTTTTGTACACCGGGTATAGGTGTATGTGTTTTGTTGTACTCCAGGTGTAGGTGTATGTGTTGTATTTTATACAGGGTGTACGCATATGTATTTTGTAGTACACCATGTGTGGATGTATACATGTGATGTATAATGTGTGTATGTATACATGATTGAATAAAATACATTAGGTGCTTTTCGGGTGTGGAAATCAATCCGGTATGCATATGGAAAGGACAAAGAACAGAGATAGAAGAAAAGAACCATTTATAGTATAAGTATCAATATTTTATTTTAGTTTTTAATTATTCATGTGATATATGACTCTGATTTATGATGGTTACTAATAATCTACGATTTTTATTATGATGGTTTCATTTTTAGCTAACTGGATGTAATATGTTTATACATGATGATTTTATCGAAGAGCGACCTTGGCTTGTTGTGATAGGAAAATAATAGAATTTCAGGTGTATCTTTTTGGCAGACCACCAATGAGGTATGATTCAAATTTATTTTAATTTATTTTAAATCCAATGGAAATTATGTTCCTCATATAAGAAAACATGGAAATTTCCAGGTTGGGTGGTTGGAACTAAATACAAGAATTATAAACAACAACAAAGGGAAATGGAACATGCAACAATATGTTGGTAAAGCACTTTAGCAGAAAAGCCATTATGGGACACTGGTACCCAATAGTGACTATTGATTTCCATGAGCATTCTATGACTGGTATGATGATTTTAAGGCAAGGATATGCCTTGTTTTTTGGACCTTTTGATGCGAGGAAACCCTGCCAAGGGATGGATAACCCAAGGAACTATGTAACAAAGAACGGGATTTCAGATGAACTTGGAAGATGTGTGACTTCATGGAAGTAGGTGATTGGATTTCCTGAGGGACTGTGTTGTAGAGCAGGGAAGGCAGGGGAATGACCTTTTTTTGGTCATTAGCATTTATAGATGGGATCAAAAGCACATTGGAAGTTTTCCCTCAAAAAATGAGTAAATAACTACTCACTAGGAGATCATGTAGCACAAGGATTATAATGTTGGAGATTGGATGCAGACTTTTGTTTTGACGGTGGATTTTGGACCTCCTGGGAAGGAGGCTAATCCTAGTACTAATTTTGACGGTGGAGGTGTAAGCCACTAGACCCTCTTGTTGTTGATGCATACATCATATCATTATTTATTGGTTGAATAAAATGTGCATTATTATAACTATTGTATCGAGATATGGTTATAAATCTCCATAGATAGTACGATTATTTTTTGGTTGAAGCAAGTGTGCATCAATATATGTGGTTTTTACTGTAAATACCATAATGAGTTGTGTTATAAAGCTCTAGTAAATAATATATTGTTATTTTTTCATAAGTTTGTATGATGTAAATGTTGCATCGAGCTTTGTATAAAGATCCATGGGAAGCATGAGTTGTATTGACTTATAAGAATCATTTAACACCGATGATAGTTCCTCCCCAAGGGATAGGGGTTTGTAACAACCCCTGGTTGATTTTCCATATAAATAAAAGATAAAACGAAGGTCATTGGACACGTATTCAAAGTTGTATGTTGGGAAATACATAGTGATGGGAATAAATGGTGATTAATTAATGGCTATGGAATTGGAAAACACATTGGAAAAGGAAAAGTTGAAATAATTTCCATTTTATTTATGAAATAAAGGAAAATAGGAGAAAAGGAAGGTGAAAGGTCACATATTTGCATGAGGAGAAAAATGAAGGAAATATTAAGGACAATGAATAAAATAGAGGACTCAATGATAAAAAGGCTTCTGAGGATTAATTCATGGCCTTTTGACATTTTATGGGTTGAGCTCTCTTCTATTCTCTCTCTCTCTCATATTCTTGAAAACTTGGAGCATGCTTGGAGCACTCTAGTTTTCATTGAATTTGGAGAAAGAAGGAAAAGGAAAAGCAACAAGCAAAAGGGAACAACAGGATCAAAAACTACATCGAGATTTCCTTGCAAGTATTGAGTTTCATGTATGATATCCTTTCTATTTTTTGCATGAATTTTATATGTATGTGGTTAATTGGTTATGGTCTGTCATTGGAATGGAGGATTCTCTGGATTAATAGTATTTTTTCTTAGCCTTGCCATTTTCTTAATAGCCATGGTGTCATGGATTTTTCCACTTTTATTTCTAATTGGTGCTTAGGTTTTTTATGGTTGTGGGTTGAGTTACTCATTTGTGGAGCTGCTTGTTGGAACAAATGCTCTAGAGCCTTGGAACAACTTGGGTTTAGTTACTAGTACTAGAGCCTTGGTTGTAAAAACTCTCTCGAGCCCTTGGTGGGTTGAGCTACTATTTGTGGAGCCTTGGTTGGACCAACTCTCTGGAACCCTAGAAGTTTGTGGGTTTATTTATTATTTCATGGAATCATGGTTGGGGAAAATGCATTGGAGCCCTCGATAGCTTGGATAGAGACCGATCTGGTTGGTGTTAGTGATGTTTATCTGTGAGATAGAATCACTGGTTTAGGTTTGAGGTAGCTTTTCCTCTAGAAGCTCTAGTTTGGTTTTGTTTGGTTTATTTCATGAGATCCCACATTCATGCTTGGAATATGGTGTAGCGATGATTGGGTAAAATAAATATTTAGTTCATCCTAATCTATGGACGAGTGTTTTTTTGAAATCCCTGACTTGGTTGGCTTTTTCATATGTTAATAAGAGTTATTTTTCCCTCTTTTATTTATTGAGTACTTGTACTTTTTCTTATGTGTATTTGATGGTTTTTCTATCATGGTTATTATTCTGGCTATATACTAGTTATAAGCATGGTTTCATAACAGGTTCTAGTTATGGCTCTTGGCATGCTTTGATTAGTTTATTAATGGTTATTGAATGCATGAGCTAACAAATGTTATTGTAGCTATTATGAGAGGGAATTAGAACTTCTTGATGATTCTCAGATAAGTATCTAACCCCTACGTTCAAATATCCATATATGAACTACAAATTACATGTTCACCATATTTTTAACAAAATGAATTTTGTGGTTAGGACTGGTTAGGTCAATTGATTGATCAAGATTTTTATGAATATATTTTTCTCAATGTTATTTATCATTCTGGAAAGCATCATTAAGTTATGGGTAGTAGTCTCTAGAAAAGCCCTGAAATGTGGCACTGATTATGGGGTTGTAGGCTTAGAACTAAGAAATTGGGATTGTAGTTGGTACCTTTCAGGCTTATGCATGTGGCTAGAGGCCTATAGTTGCATGGATTCCTTCTCATTCAAGCGACTCATAGCGTAGGTCACAAAAAGGGAAATCTGACTCAAGGTTTGGGCACCTAGAAGGGTGGTTTAGCTCTTGGGGGTGGTCACTAAGGTTTCATTTTGTCAACTCCATTTCCTTAATGTGATCTAGGAGGTCGATTCATGTCATATTAGCTCCTCCTCTCATGTTTACCCTAGCAGGTTAATGAAATTGGGTAAATGATGGAGGTGGTGTTACAAATGTTTACACTCTTTATCAATTTCTCAAATACCCCATTGACATGTTCAATCCTAGTTCCATAATCAATATTACTTGTTATGTATTGTACATATTATAAGAGTTATGATCATAGTCACATAAATCCACCTAGATATTATGACCCTCAATCTAATCATCTTGTAATATTTCTATCTCCATACTCGTCATATCACAAATTATTATGACATTTGATACAATCTTCTTTTGCCACACTACAACCCTTAAATAAAAAAATACTTTAACACATCAAGGCCCATACCAAATATGAGTAGATAGACACTATACTACGTAATCCTTATAATCTCTTATATAATTACCCTTAAGCATTATGAAATTTTGACCATGTGATCCCTAAAATAGTAACCCCTTAGCATACCAACCTGCTCATTTGTTGTTTCTTTGAGGACATTAACCCCCTAAAAAACTATGACTATGAGCACACTAATCAACTGCTAGACTTTAAACCTTAACAACTATGACCCTCCTACATGTTGAAATATGTAACTAGGTTTGGTCTTCACAGAGACATATGTAATCATGTTTTTATGTATTTAATGTAAAAATAAGAATAAATTTATTATTATTATTATTCTTGAGGCATGGGTTTCATGCTCAAGAGAAATTTATTTTTAGTTCAAGCACCCATTGTGTGCTTCTAGGGCTTGTCATTGAGTCTAGAAGTCAATTGAGTCATTGTCATATATGGAAGACCCTTTTGGGCATGTTACATATTGTAATAAAATTTATTTTAGTCAAAATTAGAGTTAAAGACCCTCCAATACGTTGTCAAAGTGCAAGCAACAAGTTGAACTTCAAAAGGAGCAAGTCAACCTATCTATAAGGAGAAGTCGTCCTATTAGGGCACTCAAGGAAGTCTATATATAAGAATACTTTAACTTCATTTTGACCATAATCCAATCATATCTCAAGAAGTTTTATCAAAGAAGATAAGAGGACAAAAAAGAAGTTGAATACCTAACAAAGAAGGGGAAGAAGAAATTCAAGGTTTTGGGATAGTTTTTGGGATAATGTCTTTCACACATGCGAGGAAACTAGGGGATCATTTGTAGCAATAATTCTGAAATTGCAGCTACCTTGGAGACCAAAAATATTTGTGAAATAAAATAAGTTTGTTGGTTGATTAGTCAATAAGGATAAATCTATCTAGGCGAAGAAGGAATCGAAGAAAATTCATCTGACACGTGCAATCTAGGGTTTTGACTAAAGAATATCTTGGTGGTTGAAATTACAGAAAAGGTTGGTAGGGGTTGTAATTGCAGAAGAAGTAGATGGAGCTTGAAGTTGCATAACAACTCAGGTCATGTTGTTGAAAGGAAAGCTCATCGAGGAGGAAGAAGTGACCTGGTCTTGGAGGGGACTTTGACAGGAGTCTTAGATCTTGGAATTTGTCAATTGAAGTTCTATAACAAGAGAAGAGTTCTTGTGGGTTTTCCTCTCAAAAGGAGATATTTTTTCCCTAAATGATAGCCTATATCTTGTATCCTCTTGTCTCATTGGTATTTATTATTTTAGTATATGTTTGATGATAAGAACAATAATTATAATCAACTGAAAGAAGACGCTAATTAAGCTAAGTAAAATACATCACAAGCAATTATCAAAGTAAGAGAAATCACCTACTCTAGCTTCCCTTAGATTTCTCAAAACCACAATCACCCCCTAACACTATATGACCTTGAATGTTATAACTCTTTAATACACCATAATCCTAAAATCATTATAACCCTAGACATGGCATTTTATGAACATTGACATTGCTAACCCTTGGCACAATCTCTTTTTCACACACTATGTCATCAGAGGCATTTACCCCGAAAAGATATTAGGACCTTGAATGCACTAATTTTTTAAGAAATAACTACAATATCCCTAAAATGGTAACCACATAAAAATACTATCACACCTCAAAGACACTAATTCCTTAACAAAATATCACGACAAGCACACTAACACACTCATACACTTTAATTTATTATCATTATTAATTATATAATAATAATTATGAAGGTATAGAACTTCAATTCACTACCCATCTGCCAACAGTCATACAAGGGAAAGAGCTTGATCCCTTAATAGTCCTCGGGTTTCACTTTCTTTACATCAAATCATGATTATATTTGAAGGTTGCACTAGAGGATACAATTCTTGAAACTCTATTGATAATCATGGTGAACGCTTCCTAAATTGAATCTTGCGATGGAAACATGATTGTGTTTGATTAAATATTGTAGTGAGTTTTTTAATGGCTAATCTCTGCAAAATTTGTTAGAAATTGTTAAATTGGTAGTCATTTTGTATTGAACTAATAGTCTGAGACTGGTATATGCGTTGAATTTTTTTTATGGCATACAAAAATTGTTGAATGACATTCATTGAATAATGTTTTTGAAGGGTTTTGGGTCAAATCCATGAAAAGTGTTGATCGTGTTTCCCAATGGCGTATTGCATGAATTGAATGGCTTATTTAGTGACTTGTGAATCCAGTGCCATAATTATTGATGTATTGAGTGGCATGTGAATGTAGTGGCATATTGTGTGAATAAAGTGGCATATGATTTACAGGTGTGTTGAGAATGGATTCTATCTAAAATTTGTATTCTCTGTGTGTGAAACATTTTTTTGAAGAATGAACCTTGAATGGTTGTGTTCCTTTATTTTGGGCCAACATACATTGTGTCATGAATAATTATGAGAATTTCACATATATATTGAGTTATATTGGAGGTTGTGGTCATATATATTGATTCATGGTATATTATTACATATGTTTGGTATTCCATATAAAAAAATAGAGATATATTAATGATTTTTTTTAAGACATAACCGCTCCATTTCATTACAAATACATCAACTTTATGTTGCAACCACTATAATATTTTGAGGCCAGATTATACTATATGGTGCACTCACTCATCTCTATTGTGGGTGTAGTTCTCTTAGGAAAAGATAACTATCCTGGGTGTTCCTGAAAGATAAAATAGACCCTCATAATCAATGAGTTGTGGAAATGGTTTTGTGAAGGAGAAGGAGAAAATGCACCTAAAAAGCCCACTTCGGATAAGGAGATTTCTATTTGGGAAAAAAAAGAACAACAATGCCTATTCCTTGATTACAACATCAGTAAATCAAGAGGTGAGTAAACATATTTCTCCATTTTCAAATTCCTTTGAAGCTTTAAATAAGTTGGACGAATTGTATGACTCACACTCTGAAATTGAATTTGTTCAATTCATGATTAACTTTTTCAATCTTGAGTTAAAAAATGATGACCTTCTTGCCTTAGCATCACAAGCAAGATCCATTATTCATGAAATAAATCCACTAATTTTGAAATAGATATTCCTCCCATAGCTTATGTCAAGGCACTATATCCTAGCTATTCACTTTACCTTAAGTCATTGGAAGAAAGTGGAAACCTTAAAGGTATTACAATTGACTCCCTTGAGAAGAAGTTTACTGAGAGAGAGAAGGATTTTGGGAAGAAAACAATTCCTCTATATTTTGAAGAAGTTGTGTGTCTTGAAAATAAATAGAAGAATCATGTGCAATATTCTTCTAGAGGAAGAGGTGGTTGAAGAGGAAGAGGAAGGAGGAATTTTAGAGGCATGGGGGTAGATAGTTCCAAGGAGAAATGTTCGATCTTCATTGCATATGATGCAATAAAGATGGGCATGATGCTTCTACATGTCAGGTGCGTTGGGATAGTGTTGAGTAGGAAAGAAATTAAGTAGAATGTAAATAAACTGAAAAAGTGAAAGGTAAATGACTTGAATATACTCATTATGTTGTGGCATCTTTCAACATTGGAGTAATTGAAGACTTATTCAATGCTTCACTTGCTTCACTTGCTTCACTTGCTTCATGGAAATGTGATTGGTTGCTTAATTCAGGAGAAACTTGCCACATGGATTTATGAGAGATGTATTTTAATAATTCATTGATAATGTTGATGGAGTAGTACACTTTGCAGAAAATTCGAAACTCAAGCGATCAGGGCTTGACACCATCAAGCTGAAACTGCCTGGTCTTCCAGAATTTCTTCTACATGATGTTCTATACCCCCCAGAGCTGAGGAGAAACTTATTGTATTTGGTCCATATCCACAAATAAGGACACTCCATTCATATATTTTATGTGGTTGAGGTAATAAAATCATTGGATCACTCACTTGTCATGGCAAGGATAGAAGAAGAAAGACTTGTGAAGCCGTAAGGAACATTTTCTCGTGAAAATAACTTTTCATACATTTCTCACTACGATTAAGGTACATTTACATCAAGTATTTTATGGCATGCTATATTTTGACACTTGAACTATGACAACCTTCGTTTGTTAAAGAAAAATGGTGTTAATAGTTTTCCTACTATTCCTAGGAAACTTAAGCAACATGATGCTTGTATTCTAGGAGAGCATAGAAAATAGTGTTTTCATGATTCTCATTCCAGAGCACATAGAAAATTGAAATCAATAATTTTATTTGTGTGTCCAAATGCTTATTCCTTCTGCAAATGGTAATAACTATATGATGACATTTATTGATGACTACACCAGAACGTGTTTGGTTTATTTATTGAAGAACAAATTTGAAGCGTTTGAGATATTCAAGAACTTTCATGCAAGGATTGAAAATTATGCATAATAACATATTGGATCTATTCACACTGATATTGAAAAAGAATACACTTCAAATGAATTTGAAAAATATATTTTCTAGCATGGAATAAAACATCAAACAACTGTGCCTTATAATCCTCAATAGAATGGAGCAGTTGAAAGAATGAATAGGAAAATATTAAATATGGTATGCTCCATGATGTTTTTCAAGAATGTTAAATTGATGTTTTGGGTTGATGCAGTTCTATGTGTTGTGTATATAAAGAATAGGTGTCTATATAATGTTATAAAAAACAAGACTCCCTATGAAATGGGGTATGGCCACATTCCTTTGGTGAGGCACCTTAGGGTTTTTGGTTCCACCTGTTATGACTTGATACCTAAGAAACATAGAAAAAAACTTGGTGCAAGGAGTTTCAAGTGTATATTATTGAGGTGCTTAAATACCTCCAAAGCATACCATCTCTATGATGATGCCAATAAAAAAATTATAATATCTAGAGATGTGGTCCTTCTTGAACCTTCCAAGGTTGACAATGTTATTGAGTGGCAGCTTGATCACTTGGATATATTTGTACATAAAAAATATTTTCAAGAGTCCTATACTCAATCAATCTATGTAATATTCTTCTGAAGCACTCTTTCCCCCACATGAAGCTCCAACCATTGATCCATATGACACTTTGAGTGATGTTATTGACATAATTGGGAGACTAAATCTTGATTCAGCCCCAAATCAGTCAATTGAGCAGTGTGGGCCATCCCAGAAACGTCCTCCAAAATGGCTAAAAAAGGCACTTGAAATATTTTATCGTGATGAGGTTGAAAAGACAGGAATAAGAATGTTAGCCAAAAAGAATGGAGGTGATGTAGAAAATCCTAATTCACTGGTTGATATGGATGTTTCTTATGATTTTGAATTGAATTTCTCTACATATTTCAAACCAACTTCCTTCAAATAATCCGCTTCACATGGTGAATTGAAAGAGACAATGCAGAAATAATATGATGTCTTGATAAATAATGGCACCTGGAAGCTGGTTGATCATCCATTTGGAATCAAACCAATCAACTAAAAGTGGGTATTCAAGAAAAAATATAAATTTGATGCTCACTTGACAAGCATAAATTCAGGATTGTGGCAAAAAAAAAATTCACATAAGGGGTCGATTATGAGGATAATTTTTCCCCCATAGAAAAATGGGCTACCATCCGAACACTCTTTGCCTTCGCAGCTTATAACGACTAGAAAGTCCATCAATTTGATGTAAAAACTGCTTTCTTGAATGAATATCTAAAAGATAATGTTTTTATGTCGCAACTAGAAGAATTTGTTGTGAAGGGTTGAGAACATAAAGTATGCAAGCTTGTTAAATCCTTGTATGGCCTCCAGCAAGCACCACAAGCCTTGTACGAGAAGTTAACTGACCATCTTCTAAAACTCAACTTGAAACATTATGATCTTGATGATGCAACCTTTTTTGTCAAGAAATTCGCAAAAAAAAATTGTATATATTATGGTGTATGTAGATGATCTTCTGATGACAGGGAACAATGAGAGATACATTGCATCCATAAATAAGGATTTGGGAAAGGTTTTGAAATAACATATGTGGGCTATGTTCACTGCTATCTTGGTATTGAAGTAACTCAACATCATAAGTTTATATTCCTCTCTCAGAATAAGTGCGTTGGAGATATGTTGAATAGGTTTGGTATTCTTGAGTGTAATCCTTTGACTACTCCAATGGAACATAACTTAAAGCTCACATCCACTGAAATAAAATAATTTGAGGATATAATAAACTATAGAGAGCTTGTAGGAAGTATCAACTACATGACTACTACCAGACCAAAAATTTCTATTGGAATCCTCTCCAGGTTTATGCAAAATCCTTGTGAGGGTTATTAGTTTGGTACAAAAAGAGTTCTAAAGTACCTGAATGGAACTCAAGGCTTTGTACTTAAATATACACAGTTGTGCAACTTCAGCTTGATTCGATACTCTGATTCATAGTTTGATGGATGTAAATAAACTAGGTTATCTTCTTCAAGTTATGTTATGAGTCCTAGATTAGGAGAGGTCTCCTGAATTTCACGCAAACAGTCAATTCCAGTAGATTCCACAAGTGAGGAAAAATATGTGGCAGCAACTGAAGCAACGAAGTAAATTGTGTGGCTAAGGAAAATTATGAAATATTTGCAAGAGAAACAAGTGCATTCAACTCTTGTTTTGATTTACAACACTTCGACAATAAATTTGGCCAAGAACCCAAAGTTCCAAGATCGAACGAAGCACATAAATAAAAAATTCCATAGGATTTGACATCACGTTGATACTAAGACAATCCACCTACGCCATTGTTCCACAAATGAGTAGATTGAAGAAATATTCACCAAAGTGCTTGGAAGATAAAAGTTTGAAATATTAATAATGATGCTTGGACTCACCAAGATCCCTTCAAATTAGGGGGGGGGGGGATGTTAACACCTAATCCGAAAGGATTATTGTAAAAATTATAAATATTGTTAGTTATGCATTTGAGCAAACTAAGAGTGCTTGGAATTGGAATCCCAAGATTCTCTCAACTCATGTATAAATTAATGATATGGTTAATGCAATAAAAAATTCATTTCATGGAGTTACCTCCTGGCCTAAAAATATAAATCATCAATATATAAGATTTATATACACATTTAAAAAAACATATAACAATATTCTTGAAAATGTATATTTACCCCTACTTTACCATATATATTCTTAAACCTAAATAAGCTTTGTTAAAATACCAAGGGATAAGACCATGGCTTATCAACACCAAATGCCAAAAAAACCATAAATAATTTCATATGGCATTTGGTCATATCCAAATTTTTTAATTGATCAATTGAGTGAAAATGTCATAAATAACATAACTAATTTTAAGATAAATATCAAAATTTAATTTATGACTACTACTTAGAATATTCTAGAGTATTCCATGGGGGTTAGATCCCTATAATCCACTTAATAATGGTCGTTAATTTAATTAAAATTATAGAAGCCATATTCCAAAATAAACATGGCCATCAATGTAAAAACATTGGTTGCCTCTCACAACTAGCCTCTTATCTAGACATGTTAACTATCCCACTAACAATTTAATCAATTGTAACTCCTTGACACACCAATGTTAGTAAATCATTGACCCTAGGTAATTATTAACCATATGTACTACTATTGGCCAAGTTGACCTAGGTTGACCTCATTAACTATATAGACCATGTTTTCTATGGTTCACCATATGAACTACATTGACCCATTAATTGATAGTTCACTTACACATGAATGATGTGGCATAGTGCTTCCTATTAAAATTTGGGGAAACATCGGGAAGAATCAACCTTGAGATATCCTACTAGCTAAAAGGAAAATCGTTAAAACCAAAAATGGAATTCAATTGGTCAAAGGAATTATTATTCAAGTATTAAACATAGCTACCGATCAAATAGGTAACTAAACTAGTAACTACTTTTTTGAGGTAGCAAAAAAAGCACCTAATTTTCAAAAGTGGTGATGTAGAATCATCCTTATTTTTTAGCATATTTTTCACACTTTAATTTTTTTATTTATGAAGTATGAACATTTGTTTTAAAATATTAGTGATTTTCATGCTAATTTTGAAAAGTATTAATGCAGCATCAACCATTTTTTTTAGAGTGGTGATTTTCATGTCGGTAATCGAACATAAAAATAAAATAAGAAAAACATGACAAAAAACTCAAATAAAATAATATATAAAAATAATAAAAAGGCCAATAAAGATGTTAAAAAACAACAAAAATAACTTATAAAAAAAAAAATTAAACGAAAATAAATAAATAAAACAAAACAAAAAAAACAAGAAATTTTGAAAATTCTGGGGAAAAGATTTAAAAAAAACACATAAATTAAAGAAAAAAAACAAAAATTGAACAAAAAAAAATAAAAAATAAAAAGATAAAAACCAATTTTTTCTAAGTTATTAGAAAAAACCATATAATTAAAAAAAATAGAAAATTTAAAAATAATTAAAATTTAAAAAATAAAAAAAATAAAAAAAAAATTAATTAAAAAAAATTAATAAGAAAATAAAAATTTAAAATTTAAAATGATAAAAATTAAATTAAAAAAAAAAAATTAAAATTTAAAAAGAAAATTAAAATTAAAATACAAAAATACAAAAATTAAGATTAAAAAAAATTAATAATTAAAAATAAATAAATAAAAATCTATGTTTTTTCTAAATTAAACCATTTAAAAAATTTAAAAAGGAAAAGAATTAAAAAAAAAAAGTAAAAAAAAAAAAAATTAAACAAAAAAAATTTTCAAATTAAAATTTAAAAAATTTAATAAATAAATTAAAAACTAAA
This sequence comes from Pinus albicaulis, assembly GCA_034641835.2. Taxonomy (NCBI): domain Eukaryota; kingdom Viridiplantae; phylum Streptophyta; class Pinopsida; order Pinales; family Pinaceae; genus Pinus; species Pinus albicaulis. The sequence continues at coordinate 419,471,647 of CM076580.1, read as the reverse complement.
ATGAAAAAAAATAATAATTAACCTAAAATATTAAATTAAAAAAAATTTAATATATATATATATATATATATATATATATATATATATATATATATATATATATATATATATATATATATATATATTAAAATTAAAATATTAAATTAAATAAAAAACAAATATGAAATTTTAACAAATATATAAAAAATATTAAAAACAAAAGAAATTATTAAAATTTAATAAAAATAAAAATAAAAAATCAAATTAATCAAATTTTAATTTAATTTAAAAACATGACTGAGTGGTGTTGCCTAAGTGGCGACGATGGCCAGCCGCTGGGTGGGCAGGGAACTGCTTGCAACCTCCCCGCCCGCTCAGCGACCTGCCCCCGTCGCCACCTGGGTGGGAGGTTGATTCTACGAATCGACCTCCCGCCCATGTGGTGGTGGGGGCCGTCCGTTAGGTGGGCGGGGGCCTCCTTGCAGCCTCCCTGCCCGCCTATCAGCCGGCCCCCACCACCACCTGTGTGATTGCAGGCTCCCCGCCCGCCCAGCATCCAGCCCCCGCTGCCACCCGGTCGCTTGCCACCTGACCAATGGTCGGCCCCCGCTGCCACCTAGGTGGTCACAGCCTCCCACCCGCTCAGTGGTCATCCCCCATCACCACATGGACGGGAGGTCGATTCCAGGAATCGACCTCCCGTCCAGGTGGCGTCGGGGGTCAGCCGCTGGGCGGGCGGGGAGCCTGCAAATAGCTCCCCGTCCACCCAGCTGCCGGCCCCCGTCGCCACCTTAACTAAAATTTTATTAATTCGATTATTTTTTATTAGATTTTAATAAAAAAAAATTCTTAATATTTTTTTATTTTTTATTAAATTTTGTGTTTGTTTTTTTAATTTAATTGAATATTTCTTTTCTTTATTATTATTATTACTATTAAATTTTATATAAATTTTTTTATTTTATTTAATAAAATTTAATAAAAATTTTAATTTTTTTATGTTCATTTTTTATTTTTTTATTTTTAATTACATAAAATTTAATATTTTTTATTTAAATTAAACTTGTGTATTTTAAATTAATTTGTTTTTTTAATTTAATATTTTTAATTTATTTATTTTCTTCCATTTTCTATTTTTTATTGATTTTTAAATTTTTTTAAATTTTGATTTTAAATGTGTTCTTTTATTTTGATTTTTTTTTTAATTATTTCAAAAAAAATTATTTATTAAAATTTAATATTTTTGTTTTTAAATTTAATTTTTTATCTTAATAATTTTTTTTAATATATATATATATATATATATATATATATATATATATATTATTTATTTTTTACAATTTAAATTTAATTTTTTTTCATTTAATATTTTTATTTTATTTCATTTTTTCATTTTTAATTTTTAATTAATTAATTTTTCATTTAATTTTAATTTAAATAATGTTTCTTATATTTTTTTCGATTTTTAGATTTACTAAAATTTAAAAATATATTTTTAAACTTAATTTTTTATTTTTAAATTTAAATTTAATAAAAAATTTCATTTTATATTTTAAATTTAATTTGTATATTTTAATTTAATTGAAAATTTTAAAATTTATTTGTTTTTTTTTTAATTTGTTTTTTTTCTAATTTAATATTTTTTTTTGTTTTTTGTTTTTAATATATTTTAAAATTTTAATTTTTAAAATGTTTTTTATTTTTATTTTTTAAATTTTAGTTTTTTTTTCTAATTTTTTAATTTTAAAAATTTTTAATCTAAAAAATATAATGAATTAGGTTTTTTTTTTAATTATTTTAAAATGTTTTTTTCATTTTTTTGTTATTTTTTAATATAATTTTTTATTAAAAATTTACTCTGAAAGAAAAAGGGAGGTTATTCAACAATACAACTTCTCATTTTGGGGGTGTTTTATGCACAAAAAAGAATTGGCTTTTACTTCCATTTTTTAAAAATGTTGAAAATTTACCCCGAAAAAAAAGTTAATCCGGAATACAACTTTTCATTTCCGGCTTTATTTTTCATGGTTTTTTTTTATGTTTTTTTTGTTAGAGTTATCATTTTGAGGTAATAGTTCCCGTTTGATCGGTAATTATGTTATTAGCGAATTAAATTTTATGGTATTATGGGTCAGCCACAGTTTAAGGAGGGAAAAATATAATTTGAAATCTCAGATTTTGACCTAAGTCGGCCTCAAATGCTCAAGTCGACTCTTTCAAGGGTCACAACATTTCACTCATAGAAATTAGTATAAATACCTTGTTGGGTTTTTTTCCAAAATATATACTTCACATAACACGTTTCACTTTAAATATTTTCGACCATAATGTCTCAGGTTTTGAGGTGTGGTTTATATCCTTTCTATGGTGCGGATTTGAGTCTCTCTAAGGTGCGGTGCCATATATCCTATTTGTGGTGCAGATTTCAGTTTCTTTGAGGTGTGGTCTATATCCTATCTATGGTGTGTATTTGAGTCTCTATGATGTGTGTTCTATATATTATTTGTGGTATGTATTTGACAATTACTGCATTCAAGGTCATAATATCTTTTAGGGGTCAATGTATTTGATGGCATATTGTGTGACAGAGTTATTGTGCCAAGGGTTAACCATGTCAAGGTTCTTAAAATGCCATGTCTAGGGTTATAATGATTGAGGTTTATGGTGTATTAAAGAGCTAGAACATTCAAGGTCATATAGTGTTACACCATTTTTTGGTCATCTAACCTATTATCATTAGATGGATCCAAGTACACCATGTAAGACCAATTTTACCCTAAGTAAAATTGCTTTCGCTATAAAAATAACTTAGTAAACCACCTTTATTAAGTTGTTTATGGTCTAAACAGGAAACCCCATGAGGAAATATTAAATAAATCTAGATTTGTTTGATTTTCCTCAAGGAATAATTAATTAAACGACAGTTCGATTAATATTTCTGGTTATATTTAACACAAAACAAGGAAATTAATTAGATAAATCATTATTTATCTTATTATTTCCTAAAGAATAGTTATTTAAACCTTATTTAAATAATATTGTTTGTTAAATATGACTAAATCACCCATAAATAATTAAATAAATCATTATTTATTTTATTATTACTCAACCACATCCTTAAAATTATAAATAAATCATGTATTTATTTATTATGTACAAATAAAGGGATTTAACCCAAGTCAAATTAAATTTCCCTCTAACAAATATAATAAAACATTCCATAAAAGTTGGATATTGATTTGGTTAATAATATTTTAAATATGCACCAATATCTAGACTGACTCAATATTTTGTTATAAATAGAAGATTTTTTCCATTCATTTATCACCTTTTGTTGCCTAAATAACACTTTGGATATACACTTTTGGTCTGACTATTGATCCACCATCATAGTCATATTTTGCTGCCATTTTTTTCTGGGTTTTCTACACCATTAAGAGAGAGAAGTTTTAGATATGAAGTGCTAAGTACTGACAAGAACCCATCCCATTGAGGAGAACTGGTAACACCCTTTTGTGTTTTCCTCCCAGGTGCCCATAAATACAAAAATTTATTCAATATATTCTTGTTTTTTCTATTGGATGCATGGAGTAAATCTTGTTTTTTCTACTATTTAATGTCTTCTAATGCATAGATCTAGATTTTTGCAGCATTTATCTTGATCACCTAACTATAGATCTGAAGATATTGACAACCATCTTGGCTGTTAGGGCTGTTGTTATGCACAGCTAAAGTGGTCTTTTTCCGTACGCTTGGAATTAAGATTCATACTAACAACTGGCGACTCCAAATGGGTTTACGATTACAACCACTGTCGTTATTCTGATCCTTACATGTGCAGCTGCTTCAAACCCTCGGATTTCTCTTCAGCCACTTGTTTTTTCTTTTCTGATGTTGTTTTTAACCTATAAAACCATAAAACGATAAAAATTCTAACTTCTGTGTGTTTTCAGACCTATTGCGTAGGTGACAAACATAAGCCGCAGCTGAGATGAAAAGTTTTTTTGAAATTTGTCGCCGAGAGTGCTGGAAGTGTAGGTCGCACTTTTTTGCCCAAAAACTGTGACTTGGAGCTTTAGGAAGCAGGAATCAGCCCAAAAACTGCGACCTCTACTGAAAACAGGTTAGAAACTGCGACCTAAATTTTCTGCAGGGATTTTTCTAAAAGTTTTTTGGGTTTGCCTGAGCCTCTGTTCAGGGTTTTCTGACCTCTATCTCTACCCGTTTTGGATCTGTACTTGTTCTGTTTTGCTCAACTTAGTGGGAACCTAGCCCCCCAGGGCTTCAGTACCCTCCACTTTTTGTGGAAGAGTTTTGTTGTTGTAGGTTGTGTGAAATTTCAGAGTCTTCAACCATTTTTCAGATCTGATACCTCACCTTCATATCCACTTCAGATCGGCTTGTTATCCATCCAAAACACCTCATTTAGCTCTATTTGGGTTTTCCTCTAGGTTTCACTCCAATTCCCTCCTGGAGATAGCCTTTCACCACCTCTTCTTACAACAATTTTTCCTCTGATTTGTTGTTGTTTTCTGCACCACTTTCCAGCAGATTTGTCCTTCAGATCCCTGTCCCTCTTGACCTTAGATCTATTGGCTATTTGAGTGTGTTTTGATTAATCTTTTACTCACCTATAGAATAGTTATTGAGAGGCCTTCCTCCTTGGGTTTAGATTATTGCATCATTAATTGTTTATTTTCTGTTTTTGCAAGCTTATATACTACCATTCGCAGGTTTATTTACAGCTATACAGCACACTTTTTCTTTTTTATCTACAAACGTCTGGGTTTAAAAATTGAAATTTACACACTTTACACACACACCCTAAGCAAAAAAGGGATTGGTTAACACCGCCAAGAAAAGACTCTAAAACATTGAAATCAATTGATCTTGCACCTCTCTGCCCTTGTTTCGACATTGTAATCAATTGATCCTGCACCTCCCTACCCTTACTGGTCTCTTTTTCCTTTGCGTCATGTTTTTGTCGTCATCATTGCACCACCAAGGCGTTTATCTTGAAGACTTCTTGGCCTTCATCCTCAATTTCCAGTAGGAAGACTTACTCCTCCACATAGGATTCGAGTTAGTCCTCCACCGAGTCCGCACTCCGACTCTTCTTCTGGTCCTTTGGGTTCTCCTTCTCATTCCACCGTTGGTTCTCCCCCTGTCACCGTCACCATGTCTGGTGTAGGACCAAATGTTGGTGGTAACCTCAGCCCCCATGCTGGGAATACCACTAGTGGGACCGCAACGGACACTGCCCCAACTACGCCCTTGTTCCCCTTCATGGCAGGCCTCAGCCTCTCTAATTTTGACCAGTTGATAAATGACACTATACACCCTGACGCTAGTTGGCCTACTATGCCGACGAAGCTCTCTTCTGACATCCCAAAGTTTGAAAGCCTTGCTGGAGAATATCCTTCAAATCATGTTCGATCTTTCCACATGTGATGTTTGTCTAACTCCATTACCGATGACTCTGTCCGTCTTCAGTTGTTCCAACATACGCTTATGGGTGAAGCTTCTAAGTGGTATGTTGATCAGGTCCCTTCCTCTCATACCACGTTTCCGACTCTTTCCGAGGATTTCCTCTCTTACTTCCAGCTTCCCCTTCGTTACAACACTAGTACCGAACTCTTGACTTCTTTTCGTCAATTGTCTGCGACTTGCCTTTCCGATCATGTCTAGGAATGGTGGAGAAGAAAGAGCCTATTTCAAGCTCCTACCTTTGAATACCGTGTCTATATGGACTAGTTCCTTAGATCTCTTTTGCCACCTATCGGAAAATACGTGGCATCGCACTTTCCTCAAACCGAAGAAGCCGCTCTCCAAATTGCGTCAAAATATGACCTGATCTACGCTCATTTGGGTTATGTTTATACCATTCTACCTGATCTTCCCAAACCCATTGGTGCCAACACACCGGGGGCATCTCACGCCGTTGACCATATCATTGGAGCTCTCTCTAATCCATATGCTCAACCTCCCATGGGCTATAGTTTTCCTCAGGGGGGTCCAGCACCTCCTACACTTTTACCCCTCCCGGTAGCACGTATCTAGGATACATCATACCTCCTCTTTTTTCCCAACCTCCTATTTACCACACTATTACCCAACCTTATTATTATTCATATCCATAGCCTGGTGCTTCAACTCCTCCAACATTAGCACCTCCTCCTCCCTTACCTTCTCAACCCCCGCAACTGCAGCCACTACCCCCTCATGGGTAGGTGTATGCACAGCAAGGTGTGACTAATCCTCCTCCTTCCAAAAAGAAGAGGAAAGGCACTCAAAATCAGTTTGTTCCTGGTAATCTTGGACCTAATCAAGGTAATGCTCCTAACACTACGAACCAGCAACAGGGCACTCAGCCCAAGAAAGACAGACCTGTTTGCACGAACAAGCCCTGTTCTTGTTGTGGTGTTTATGGCCATTACTCACATGATTGTCCTCTTTAGCCATAGATGTGCAAGATGTGGGAGTCCCAAGCAACTTTTAGAGGATAAAAATTAATCCCTTTTGTTCCTCCCATTCCTGCAACTAGTCAACCGGCTGTGCTTACGGATCCTTTCCCTCAGTAAGGATTTGTGGCTACCCAACCACCTGAAGGTTAGGTGGCTACTCAAATTCTTCCATCTAGTACCTCCGATTACCAGATTCTCATGATGAACTCTGTTCCCAGCTCATCAAATGTTTGCATGATGCAATCGTCTCAGGCTGCTCTCAAGTAGCCTGCCTCGACTAGATAGCAGCCTCCTTGCCCTCTGCAGCCTATTCCTATCCCTTCGATTCAGCCTTCAAGACCTCCTCCTATTGGGCCTTCAGCTGGTATCCATGAGCCTCTCTTCCCTCTTGGAACAGTTCCTCCAAGCCTTAACCATTTAGGAGCCATCCCGCCTGGCCATTACCCCTCCCGTCAAATACTGTTCTTACGCCCTCCACCAAGAGTTTATATGGCACCTGTCATGGCCACCCTCTACCTTCCTAACCTGACCATTGGGATTCCCATATGGTACCTTGATTCTCCAGCCGATACCCCTCCTGGTCAGCCCAAACCTTATCTTGCTTTGACCCTGGTTCAACTAGTCCCCATGACTTCTCTCGCTGCAATAGTGCCTCAGCCATCTCAACAGGAACCACCTTCTGTTGCGATTGTTTCGGGTAATAAGGGAAAAGATTTCATGGGGGAAACAAAGACAAGGACACTCCGACAAATCCTGCCCCTCCTCGGCCACCAAAATGCACTATCTAGTGTGCTTTATGTGTTATTGACAGTCATGCCACCCATACTTGTCCAGAGTTTCCTCACCTTAAGTCTATGGTCAATGAGACATTTTCAAAGCCTAATATCCCTGAGGTTTATGTCACTGTACCAAATTCAATCCTGAAACTAAAAACTTTGTGCACCAATCACCCCTGTGCTTTTTGTGACTTCCATGGCCATTACACTCACCTCTGCCCTCGCCTTGAAGAGTATCGCTCCTCTTTGGAATCTTTCTGCCAAACCAAGGGCAAGCATGGCAAGTTCACCTCTCACTTGTCTACAATTTATGCTCCAGCAGAACCAGAGGATTGACCTGCTCCCATTGACATTCCACCTCCTGATGTGAATATGATGGAGCCTACGGCCCACATTTTCTACCTATCATCATCCAAGATACCCTCGGTAGAAGTCCCCTTAGAGGCTTGCCCTAACGTGTCACTTAACCTCCCTTCAGCGATCACCCTGGGATCAATATCGGTAGATCCTTTATCTTCTTACTCTTCTGTCATCCCGCATGACATTACGCATGTGAGTCTCTCTTCACATGATAATGAGTTAAGCAGTTCTATCGCGTCAGGAGGTCTCTCTTCCTTCAGTCACCCCATATTTCATTCCAATGAAGAAATTATGGAAGCTATTACTGTACTTGAATTTCTGTGGGAGGATATGCACCACTGCGCATACTTTCTCCCACAGCAGTCCCATGACCAATATGTTGTGGAGACTAAAGACTTCATTCCTGATGAGGTTGATTAGTTTAGAAATCCCATCCCTGCACCTGATGCTTTTGAAGAAGGAAATATGGCCAATATCTCTCCTACCATTAAAATTGACATTTCTGAAAAACCATGGATAGAAGAAAATATCACCTTGGGCAACAATTCCACCCCGGAAGAAGTTGAGGCTTACACCAAGCTATTCAAATAATTCCATGATATTTTCACCTGGTCCTATTCAGAAATGCCCAGAATTGATCCTGCCATTGTCGAACACCATATCAATACATCACCTGATGCCAATCTTGTTCGTCAAAAGATGAGACCCATTAATCCTTCTCAAAGAGAAGCTATCAAAGCTGGAATCGATAAGCTCAACCAGGTTGGCTTTATCTATCCCATTGAATACACCACTTGGGTATCTAACCCAGTTCCCATTCTCAAGAAACAAGGCACCATTCATGTCTGCACTGACTTTCGCAATATGAACAAAGCTTGTCCCAAAGACAACTTCCTCACACCATTCATTGACTAAATCATTGATGAGTGTGTGGGGCATGAGGTTCTATCCTTTATGGATGGTTTCTCTGGGTAAAACCAAATTGTTATCCGTCATGTTGATCAACTCAAAACCGTGTTCATTAGTCTGTGGGGAACCTTTGTCTATGGAGTCATGCCATTCAGCCTTAAAAACGTAGGAGCAAATTTTCAGCGATCTATGTCTTACTGTTTTCATGACCTGCCTCATATTATCCTTGCTTACTTAGATGACCTTACTGCACGTTCTAAACATTGGGCGCAAAACCTCCACGATCTCCGTACCGTCTTTCTCCGATATCGCAAGTATAATATCCACCTTAACCCATTGAAATGTGTCTTTTGTGTGCCTGTCGGCCATCTTCTAGGCTTCACTATTTCTAAAGATGGTATCACACTTGACCCATTAAAATTTCAAGCCATCCTTGAGCGTCCTATCCCCCGCACTTTACACCAGTTACAAAGCCTCAAAGGCAAAGCTAATTTTCTTCATCAGTTTGTACTTGACTATGCCACCACCACACATGGGTTCCTTAGAATTCTCCACTCTAATATCCCTTTTGTATGGGATGCCTATGCTCAAAATTATTTTGATGCCATGAAGCATGCTCTCACATCCGCTCCCTTGATTTGTCCCTCTGACTTTGATAGGGATTTCATTCTGTATATCTCTGCTTAGACCCACTCGGTCGCTGGAGTCCTTATTTAGGAAGATGACAATGGAATTGAGCATGTTATCTATTATGTCAGTAAGAACTTGGTAGGACCTCCTGTATCCTACTCACACGAAGAGAAATTAGCACTGGCTATCGTGTTCTTGGTCCAAAAACTTTGTCATTACATCGTCATGCATTCCACCAAGGTCGTGACTAATTCCAAACCTATGGCCTTCCTATTGAGTCGTCGAATCATCAGTGGGAAGTACGCCCATTATATCATGATCCTCCAGGAATTCGAACTTGAATTTGTCACACCAAAAAGTAAGAAACATTTAGCCCTCGCTGAACTCATTTCCGAACTACCTATAGGTACGTAGGATCCTCCAGTTAATGATAATTTCCCCAATGAACACTTATTTTCCATTACCACCATTGACCCCTGGTATGGGGACATCCTCACTTATTTTCGAACTAAAAAGTTTATCCTCCATATTTACCATGATGCTCGATGACGTATGCGACACCAGGCCCCCCGCTACCTTCTTATCGGTGACGACCTTTATCGTCGCGGTGTAGATTATGTCCTTCGTCGTTGTCTCACACATGTTAATGTAGAACAAGTCCTCAATGCCTGTCATAGCGGCACTTGTGTTGGCCACCTCTCCAGTCTAGCCACTGCCCAGAAAATCATGCGTGTTGGGTACTTTTGGCCTTCTCTCTTTGGTGATTGCATTGAGGTAGTCAAACACTGTCCCAATTGCCGACATTTTTCCCCTAAGGCACGAGCCCCTTCGACTCCCCTCCATCCTGTCATCTCAGCTGGTCCCTTCTGTAAGTGGGCTATATACTTTATGGAGAGTCGACCATCATCGGCGGGTAACCATAAGTATATCATCATGGAAGTTGACTATTTCACCAAATGGGCTTAGGCCATGCCAACGTTTAACAACACGGCAACTACTGCAACCCTATTTTTCTTTAACCATGTGATCGCTCGATTCAGAGTTCTGAAACAATTGGTCTCTGACCATGGCTGACATTTTGAAAATGAGATATGGCATGAGCTATCCTCACTGTTGGGCTTTGAGCACCAATATTACTCCTCTTATTACTCCCAAGTTAATGGCCAAGTTGAAGTAGTCAATAAAATTCTATAAACTATGCTTCAATGGATGGTGGATAAGCACAAAACCAACTGGCACCTTATGCTCTTCCCTGCTTTGTGGGCCTATCAAACTTCTGTTAAAACCACCACTGGGTTTACTCCTTTCCACCTTGTTTTTGGACAGGAGGCAGTCTTACCGATCAAATGTGAAATCCCTTCCCTTCATTTAGCCATCGAACTTATCCTTGACACCCAACCTTTATAACAACGACTTATCATGCTTGAGCACACTTCTGTGGACCGTCGTGTTGCATTACAAACCCTTGAGGCGGCTAAGAAACGTACCAAAGCTCAATATGACCGAAAAGTCCACCCTCATACTTTTCACGAAGGTGATCTTGTTCTCATGTATGACCAAGCCCATGATGTACTTGGTCATGGGAATTTTGACTCATTATGGCTAGGACCTTACATCATCAGTAAGGATCTAGGTCAGGGAGCATATCTATTAGAGGACTTCGAAGGCCATCCCCTTCCCAATCCTCGCAATGCACTCTATCTGAAGAAATATTACCCTTAGCATTCTCTTCTAGGAAGGCACGTTTTATTTTCTTTAGGTAGCCAACTCATGCTTTTTGTGATTTTATACTTCACCAAGACACGTTTTGTCCAAGAAGCGTCACTTCACCCCTCCTTAAAATCAAATTTCTCATTTGCAACACTCCTACTGTGGGCACCACTTTGCCTCCATACTTATCCACGCTCATGTCAACTCTCGTAGTGAGTTACCATCTTGTACTCATGTTTTTATAGTCCCCACTAGACCTTTTCTGTGTGGCAGCACCATCAATTCACCCTTGTTTAGTGCATCCGAGTTGAGTCATCATTGAATTCATGGAGTCTATCCCGAGTTCCTTTGCATCTCGCTATAGTCTTACATCCTTCACTGCTTGGTCACTCTCTCATGTCGCACATTATGGCCTCGATTCCCACTGTCCCCTATCCCTCATGATGTTGTGTCAGTCGTTTCCAGGTCATCCATGCCCTTTATGCTCTAACAAGGGAAGTCATTCGTTCGCTACTCAGTACCACCCATTTCATCATCATCATTAGTGTTATTCTATCAGTCGCTCTATTATTTTCCTCTCATGCCTTAGTTGAGGATCCCTTATTGCCTCACCTATGGTGGACCTCCTTCTATCGACATTAGCTCATTCATTCCAGAAGATAGGTCTAGAGGGTTGTGTACCTTGGTTCTAGCTTCCACTCTTGTTTGGTGCCCCGGATTAGGCAAACAAATTCCTTATTTCCCTTTGAATTGATTATTTCTCAGCTCCAGCTCCTTTTAGCATGATCGAGACCCTTATACTTGATGGTTCAGTGATGTAGCAGCTGATATCGGTGATTCCCAGGTGTGTGTGAGATGTCTCAGCCCTCATGAAGGGGTGGCCCTACAAGTAGCTCCCCACATACCCGGATGACTTCTTCACTTCAGCCTTCAATGCAGCTCCATAGATTTGATGATGTCAGCCTTAGCCGCTTGCACTGCCTTCTTGATTGCATATATCAATTAGATTTTTAGAGCCCTTTCTTATTTAGAGGGGCATCTGGGTTGTGTTTGTATCTCATGTACTCAGATATTATTGTACAAGTTATGGCTGTTATCCTAGGCACAATATGTATGTGGGATTCATTATCATCTTATTTATCTGGCTCATGTTTATGCCAGCATATACTATATTTTCCAGTCTCGTGGTTTTCCAGACGCCTTATTTTTTGTACTATTGCCTAGCGGGCATAGGTATGCCTCCCCCGCCGCCTATAGCAAGTAATTCCTTATAAAAGAGACTTGTCGCACCTATAAGTTTCACCTCCTCAAGGTCTAGTGCTTTCAGCACTTTGGTCTACCTTAGACTTCTCTCTCTTTGATTTCCCCTTCGGTGTCTAGTGATTGACTTCTTACAACGTACTTCGGTCATATGATTAGCTCCTAACGCTCGCACATTAGGGGGAAATATGTTACACCATTTTTTGGTCATCTTTCCTATTATCATTAGATTGATCTAAGTACACCATGTAAGACCAATTTTACCCTAAGTAAAATTGCTTTCACTATAAAAATAACTTAGTAAACCACCTTTATTAAGTTGTTTATGGTCTAAACAAGAAACCCCATGAGGAAATATTAAATAAATCTACATTTGTTTGATTTTCCTGAAGGAATAATTAATTAAACAGTAGTTTGATTAATATTCCTGGTTATATTTAACCCAAAACAAGGAAATTAATTATATATATCATTATTTATCTTACTATTTCCTAAAGAATAGTTATTTAAACCTTATTTAAATAATATTCTTTGTTAAATATGACTAAATCACCCATAAATAATTGAATAAATCATTATTTATTTGATTATTACTCAACCACATCCTTGAAATGATAAATAAATCATTTATTTATTTATTATTTACAAATAAAGGGATTTAACCCAAGTCAAATTCCTTTTCCCTCCAACAAATATAATAAAATATTCCATAAAATTTGGATCTTGATTTGGTTAATAATGTTTTAATTATGCACCAATATCTAGACTAACTCAATATTTTGTTATAAATAGAAGGGTTTTTCCATTCATTAATCACCTTTTGCTGCCTAAAGATCACTTTGGATCTACACTTTTCGTCTGACTATTGATCCACCATCATAGTCATATTTTGCTGCCATTTTTGTCTAGGTTTTCTACACCATCAAGAGAGAGAAGTTTTATATTTGAAGTTCCGAGGATTCACAATAACCCATCCCATTAAGGAGAACTGGTAACACCCTTCTGTGTTTTCCTCCCAGGTGCCCATAATACAAAAATTTATTCAATATATTCTTGTCTTGTCTATCGGATGCATGGAGTAAATCTTATTTTTTCTACTGTTTAATGTCTTCTAATGCATAGATCTAGATTTTTTCAACATTTATCTTGATCACCTAACTGCAGATCTAAAGATATTGACAACCATATTTGCTATGAGGGCTATTGTTATGCACAACTAAAGTGGTCTTTTTTCGTACGCTTGGAATTAAGATTCATACTAACATATAGTGTTAGGGTTATTATAGTGTTGAGAAATATATGGGCAGCTAGAGTAGGTGATTTCTCTTACTTTGATAACCGCTTGTGATGTATTTTACTTAACTTAATTAGCTTCTTATATCACTTGATTATACTTAGTGTTCTTATCATCAAATGGCTACCGAAACAATAAAGAACAATGAGACAACAGGACACAAGATATAAACAACATTGACATGTAGATGATGGATAGTGATGACTCTTAGAGTCTATATCCAGAGGGAGATGATCAGTCCCTTCAATCCTCATTAAAAATAAGTACCCTCTAAAGTTATATTATTTATTTATGACATTCTCTTGTTTAGATTTATCATTTATATTAATGATTATCCTTCCTGCATTATATCTGAGTATTTGAATACTTCTAACTTCTTGATGAAGATCTGATAAGAAGATCCTACTTGACAATCATATGGATGCAAAAAGGTGTAGGAAAGGAGAGATAGTACATGAGGAGAAAATCTAGAGCAGGAATAGGAATCTTGAAAAGGAAAAGGAACGCGATGCAAATTTATCATGGGATGTAGTGAAAAGTATTATGGTCATATGTGACATGACAAAGTCTATATGATTTAATTTTCTAATTTATATGAATACTACAAGGTATGTATAGTATAGAATATTTTTTATAATGTTATGTTATTTGATTTAGCTGCAACATTGGTATGGAAAGCTAAGGTCTGAGGTATGACAAGAATATTACCTTCAAAAAAGTATTGATTCATATAGTAATCTTGATTAATGCATGCGAGTCATATAAATATGTGAGAAAGTTTGATTCCAAGGACATGTGGCATAGTAATACACTTTATAGTTTAAATCGTATTGATATTTTAATATCCTAATTTTTTTTTTAAATAAATCATAGCCAGAAACATTGACTTTTATATATGGTAACTTGATATTGTTGTCAGTGCTTGCAATAAGTATGGTAACCCTTATGGAAATAGTGTCATTGTAATATTGATACTCAGAATGTACTAACTATCTTATTACTGATCTTGATAAGACTTTTATAAGTTGTAACTACAATTTTGACTTAACAACATGGTAAATTTGATAATGAGATAAGAATGGATGCTCTGATTTGATGATGTTATGAATCTGATGGAAATTATTGTATAACATGATAGATATGTGATATTGAATGGAGGTACACTTATCATCTACCCAAATTGACATTAACCCTTGATCAATGATTGATGACATACACATGTATGAGGGTGAAGCCAAATTGAATAGTTGATGATGACTTGTCATGAAAATGATATATATATATATATATATATATATATGGGAGCCCGATATACTTTTACTATGTGATCTGACATATCACAATTTCATATGAGCTAATATGTCTATGCTCTCAAAAAACAATGATCTTTACTCATTGATGACGACTGAAGAAGATTCCCATTCAGAGGGAGAGACCCTTCATGAGATCCCAACACCTATTATTATTTTTGTACTGATTTTAAACTTGGTGGTACTTTAGAAGCTTTTTAAGATAGATGAATAAGAGACCAATGATTGCAGATTGAAAAAAGTCTTATGGACTTGGATTGATGAACATCTGATGTTGTTAAAGGTATGCCTTTGTTAAATAATTCTATATCCTAACAATCCATTGCTGATAGGACTAGTTTACCACAAGCAGTTTCAGGATCCACTTCTCGTGCAGAAGTGTTTTTTCATAATCATGGCATGTTGAATTTCATTGACTGATTATTTTTGCTAGATTTGGTGGATACCTTAATGAGCAGTGAGGGAGATAGATCCTTTTGTGTCAATAATGCACCCTAAGCTAAATAGAGTCTAAATATATAGCTCAGACAAAGACATCTTCATGGATTAAGAAAAATTTTGTGTATAAGAAAAGCTTAGGCTTATGGTTGTTGCATCCCCATGTGAGAGGGAGAAAGGATGAATATGGTATTATTTTCTTTATGTCATGAATTTTATCTAACATAATTTTTTATTTGATGTCAAGTGTGAACAAAAAAAAAAGGATTCCTTCTCTAAATAAATGGATAATTCATTTTGATTAAACTCTTCAGTAAGTTTTTTTATCTAGTATGTTTCAAAGAGAAGTAGTGACGCTTCATCATATGTTTTGATCTTCAAAGTGTAACATAAATTGATATATGTTACCCTCCTAGCTAAGGGTCCCAGCTTATCGAGAACAATGAGCATGCTCTTTCCCCAAGTGGATTTCCTAGGTTCAGAATGTAGTAGTAATGATTCATGGGGCTGAGGGACCTCTAGAAAATAGGATAGGGTGTGTATCCTTACCCTTTTGGTAAGTCAATATCACATATTGTCCCTTTGATAGAGTATACCTGAGTTAAAATCCTACCCAAAATTTGGGCTTGTTGCGATTGGACTTCCCCATCTGGATAATGGGTTTATGTGACTTGATATAGGTTATGTATCCTTACCCATGTGGTAATTTGATATTTCTCAAGTCTTGTATGAAAGTTTTCTACCACTTGAATCTTGAGGGTCAACGTGGGAAGATCAACATACTTTAGGATGGATGTGATCACTACCTTATAAGGAAAGTGTTATGAAACCATCTCAAAAAATAGAAGAAAATATATATCAACGACTTAGAAATCATCCTCTTCGAGGGGGAAACCTCCTTTACATTACATAAATGAAAAATCCTTGGATAATACAAATCAAAAAACATACTTTCTATATATAGGAGTCCAATGGGCCAAAATATAATCCTAAATGACATAACAATAAAAATTTAAGGGTACAACAATAACAATAGTGGGATTGTATGGGGCACAATAATAACAATAAGGGGGTTATGCTAAAAATAAAAATAAGGGGATACACTAGTATTATAGGGACCTAACATGCCCCTCTCCTTCAAAAACGTGTTCTCCTAAACACTTGATTAGTTTTGGATGCTTTTGTATAAAATTATCATCCTCCCATGTGGAATCTTCAGTGGGTAAGTTATTCCACTTGATGAGATACTCTGAAATTGATCAATTTCATAGTTGTCGAGTTCTTGTTTCTGTGACAACTTCGGGTTCCAATATGATTTTTCATTCCTCGTCAAGTTCTAGCAATATTGTTTGAACTGGGATTTTGTCACCTATAACCTTATTTAAGCATGAAAAATGGAAAATTGGGTGCACTCAAAAAGATGTAGGAATCTCTAATTTGTATTCCATGGTACTAATATTTTGCTGCACCTTGTAAGGACCATAATACTTTAGAGATAATTTATTATCATTTTTAGCTTGCTTGATGGACATTTGTTTGTATGGTTGTAGATGTAAATATAACCACTAACCTACATCAAAAATTCTTTCTCTACAATGTTTATATGCCTGTTGTTTTAATCGATTTTGCACCAAAGTTACGTTATCCTTTAAGATTGGGAGAACTCTTTTTTGATACTCGATGTGATCTTCCACTAGTTGATCATCCATATTAGCTTTCATTTCATCCTTGAAACCTTCAAGTTTTGCTTCTATACCATCAATCTTATCTTCCATGCCACCCATATTAGCTTCCATGCCTAATTTTAAACCATCCATGTCACATTTTATTTCATCTTTGGTTTCTCTTTGTGAGATTGAAATTTGTTGCACTTGGTACCGTAATTTTGATATATCATGCTACAATTATTCCTCTTCATGAGCCATAATAGAGGTTTCAGAGGGCTTAATGGGTGTGGAATTAATTTTGGGGGGAATTTTAGAATGAAATACTGATATATATGCTTCAATATGCCCTTGGAATCATTTTAAACTGATTTTTCAAACAAGAATTATGTAATTAAAAAAAATTACACACCTGTTTCTTGCTTTTGAGGAGATCAATGTTGAAACTGATGTATTTCTGTAATTTTGGATCCTCAAGATTTAATCTTTAGTCCAGTAGTAGCCCTATGAGTGTTCCTTCCAATGGCACTGGTCAGACCTAATTTTGATTCTTCAATATAAATTTATGCATGATCTCCCGCAATGACCTAATTATGGAATAGTTCAATAGAGTGAACTTGTACGGCATGCCATGTGTCACTGTTTCATCCTTCAGCTCTGAAATAAATATAAAATAAAGTAAATTTCATGCACTTTGGACCACTTTTTACAAAATTTGAATCTAATGTCTGAAAATAAATTTCTGATGATTTTCCCTTGGCCACCTATTTGGGATGAAATTTTAGAGCCTGCAAAAACCCTAACTTCCTTAGATCATATATCTGTAAATAAAGAGAACCAAGATCTAAAATTTGTACATGACGTTCCTCTAGATTTTAGATCAATTTTTTTTTCCTTAGCTTCTGAACCTTCTTATAAAAAAATTTATAGAGAAAATTCGAAGATGACCTGATTGCAGTAGAGAAACCCTATAATCCAAAGCTCTGATAGAAAATGTTATAAAACCAACTCACAAAATAGAAGAAAAATATAGATCATCGACTTAGAAATCAGCCTCTTCAATGGGGAAACCTCCTTTGAATTACATAAATGAACAATTCTTGGATGATACAAATGAAAAAACCTCATTTCTATATATAGGAGTGAAATGGACCACAATATAATCCTAGCTGAGATAATAATAACAATGTAAGGCCACAACAATAATAATAGTGGGCTTCTATGGGGCACAATAATAACAATATGGGGACTAAATGGGCACAAAAATAACAATAAGGGGGCTATACTAACAATAAAAATAAGGGGATACACTAGTATTATAGGGACCTAATAGAAAGTTGTGTATCACTCATTGATTAGAAAAAAAAAATGTATGTGAATCTTTCTTGGTAGATGGATATCTCCCATTGTCACTCGAAGATAGGATGGATGCGATCACTTCCTTTTATAGAAAGTGGTATCTTTCATGTTTATTATACAAAAATATGGTTGTGAGCCTTACTTGCTATGTGGATCTTGCCTATTGTCATTGGATAGAGGGTGATAGCTTGAGATCCCTATGATTTCATAATCTTCCTCTTTAGATTCAAGATCATTCAACAAATAGATATGGGAAAATAAGAGATGAGACGATATATGACTAGATGACGATGATGATTCTTATTCTTCGAGTGAATCGATATTAGTCTTCTCATGATTAAAAGAAAATTAGATGAGATGTAATGATAATGCAACTTCCTTCCTTATTATACTGAGACATTTCATTAGAGATGACTTATGAGGAAAATGAAAATTCCTCCCTAGATGAGAGGGAGTGTAAAAATTTGGGGCAACATCACGAAAAAATTCTCTTGATAAATACTATTTCTTGAAAGGAAAATCATTAAAATCGAAAGAGGAATTAACTTGGTCAAAGGAATTATTATTAAACTATCGGCAAATTAAATTTTATGGTATCATGGGTAAAATTTAATTCAAGGATGGAGAAATATAATTTTAAATATCAAATTTTTATCTAAGATATTCTCAAATGGTTAAGTCGACTCTCTCAAGAGTCTTGACTTTCACTCATAGAAATCATTATAAATACCATGTTGGGTTGTTCTCCAAAATATATACTTCACATAACACATTTCTATCTAAGATTTTCATACCATAATGTTTGAGGTTCATAGGTTTTGTTTGTATCCTTTCTATGGTGTTTATTTGAGTCTCTCTCAGGTGCAGTCTATATCCTATCTATGGTGTGGAGTTGAGTGTCTTTGAGGTGTAGTCTATATCCTATCTATGGTGTGCATTTGAGTCTCTCTGAGGTGCATTATATATTCTGTTTATGGTGTGGATTTGAGTCTTTTTGAGGTGTGGTATATATCCTATATGTGGTGCATATTATATTCATTCTCGGGTTCTCACATGGTTGTGACTCTGACATGGTGTATATTTCTATGACTCTTATATGTAGCCCGATGAATGGTACAAACACACTATTAATACAATGATGTATTTATATGGTTATAATGGCTTGAGGAATAATTTACATTCACGCAAGAAAATGACTCACATCCTATTGTTTGTAGTTCAAATACTCTATCGTATGTGATCTATATTACAGTGACATATCCATGTTGTGAAAATTCTTCAATGGTGTTGATTGATTATGACTCTCACTCCATATGATGGCTCTCTATCTCTAATGCATGGTTTGCTCTTATCTTTTTATTTCCTTATACATAACAGTGGATTGTATCTTATGGTTTTTGGGGTTAATAATATATTACAGCTCAATATTTATGTTACAATGTCCAGATATATGTTGACAATGACATCACTTATAAATGTGCTATTATTCCTAAGCTACATATGGTTTTATTTTTAACTCACCTCTTGACACCTATGAGTTATTGATGGTAACTCTACAAGGGAAAAAAATATTGATACACATAGGGCAGTGATCTTCTATGATTCAATGTTAGTATTCTTCTATACGACATATTGTAGAGATCTTCTACGAAAAAATGTGGCAGTGATCACGATATAATTCATATGGAGGTGACATTTTACGATGGAAATGATATTACTCTTATGATGTTGTTGATTCTTATCAATAATATGGATATTTCTACTTGTAGTGATATGGCATAAGTCTTCTTAGACACATCCAGTTATCATAATTCAGTTCAGAAATGAAGTTGTGAACTAACTTGGTTTGGCCCTAGGTGACCTGATATGATTGATGATGTCTCATGATATTATACTTTGTATCTTACCTAAACAATTGATGAATATGTAGTAGTAGAAGAAGAATTGAATTATTTTTTTCCCCCTTTGTGGGGTTTTCGCCTTGGTCTCCAACCAAATTATGGTGTCTCTATTTTTGCATGCTTTGATTCTATTGTTCCTTTATGTTTTGTTGCATTTATAATATTATTGTTTTTTCTACATAATCACTAATGATGTTATGATTTTATGGGGTGAATTCAATGTGTAAAAGATGTAATTTAATTATATAAAGAAAAGAATAGTATAGCCCTTAGAAAATTCAACACCTTTAAGGTCATAGTGTTTCTTAGAATTTTATTGTCTCCTATGTCATTTTGTGTGAGGAGGTGGTTGTGAAAAAGGTTGACCATATCAATTTTTATAGGTATTTAATGGTTTACCCTATCTAGGGTGATAATGATTGAATATTATGGTATATTAATCAATTAATACATTTACGGTAAAAATTTGTTAAATGGTGAATGTAGGAGGGTTATAGTGGTTAAGGGTTAAAGATTTGTAATGAATTAATGTGTACATAGTCAGAGTGCATTAGGGAGGTAGTGCTTTTAGGGTCACAATGTGTGAAACAAATAAATGTTTAGGGGAAAATTTTAACCAGTTGACTATTTTTTGGGGCATTGTTTGAAAAACATATTCACCCATTTGGTTAAAAAAAATTGTATTTTTTTCATATATGTAATTAAATGGATAATATTCACTAAAATTTTAGGAATTTTAATAGTAAAGTCTATGTTTTTTATTGAATATTTACCTACATTATATATGTATAATATTTCAAACTAGAGTAATCACCTCGAATACTATAGATAGGCATAATATTTAAATCCTTAAGAAATACCTTCATGTGAAATGGTTAGTGTGTTAATGATTCATTATGTTAGGGGCTTTAAGGTTAAAATTTCATAGAGATATGAGTCATTATATAAGACATAATAAGGTTAGGAAGTATAATGTGTACACATATTACTATGGGTCCTTTCATGGCCTAAGAGTTTCTCTATTTAGTGTCATAATGTGGCAAAATATAATTGTTCTTAAATTCAATGGGTTATAGTGGATATGGGGTTATAGTGCTTGTATGATGGTTATCTTAAAATTGAAAGCAGTGAGCAGGATTATTGTGTAGTTGAGAATAATTAATGTGTATGTGGTCATAATGATCATAATATGAATAATGAAGAATGAGTGGAGATCAACATATTTATGTGGTATTTGAAAATTTATGGGGATAGTGGAAAAGTTAAGGCTTCAATAGTCAAGCCTCATTAACATAT
This sequence comes from Pinus albicaulis, assembly GCA_034641835.2. Taxonomy (NCBI): domain Eukaryota; kingdom Viridiplantae; phylum Streptophyta; class Pinopsida; order Pinales; family Pinaceae; genus Pinus; species Pinus albicaulis. The sequence goes on along the minus strand of CM076580.1, from coordinate 419,450,297 downwards.
TACCATTAATAAATTATTATTATTTTTACTATTAATTATTATCACTTACTATGAGTTAATGATTATTACCTTTATTTCCTTTTAATTACAATATTTGTTATTTATTATTGTTAATATTATTTAATATCATCAAAACACCTAACAAAATTTGTACCACCTATTTAATGGATCTCATGTGGTGGTTGTGGGTAGTTAATGTTGTTGTGTTTGGGGTGTATGATGATGTATAATGTCTTGGTTCAATTAGAGGAATGTTTGAGGGAGGTTGGCAGGGGTTGAGGGTATGTGCTCAATCTCATCCTCGGGCTCTATTACATGTTTTCGCCTGATCCAATGGATGGTATTCAGTATGATTATGCTCCTGGCTTGTGGTGCATTAGAATTGGCATGAGTTAATTGTCTAGGAAAAGTAGATTGAGACTTATAATGTTTTCTCCTCTCTAAAGGGTATTAAATTTAGGGTTAATAACATTCGCTTTTGTCTCAACATTGTTGACTATCTCTTGGAAAATGTGGAATAAGTTGTGATTTCAGACTCTAGCTTAGGAGACCTCATGGATCCTCCTACTCATTATGGGCATACTCTTAGCATGTTTTCTTATGATCATGGCTTGTCAGATGAAAATACTTGAGGTTCTATGGCTTTTCGCTTTGTTTCGGCACACATATGATTCAGGCTATACACACATTGTAGCTACCATCATTTTTTGTTTGTGGTTCTGCGTGTGTCTGTTTGGTGATGGTGTTTTGGTATTTTGGCAATGGCTATATGCATGTATGTTTGGTGTTGGATTTTTGGTCTTGTTTGTTGGGCGTACAATTGGTGAGCCTTGGAATTTATGCTCCACTGTATCTTTTAGTTCACATATATTATCATTTTTTCTCCATTTTTTTTATATTCTTATGAAAGTTCTGAGGTTGACGGAAGTTCTGTGGTGGGCACTCACCTCCTTCTTTGGGTGTGTGAGTTCTTTGGTTGGTCTCTTATTGCATGCCTATAATTTTCATGGTGAAGATATTTTTTTCTTATTATGTTTTAGTTTTAGTATGGCCCCCTTCTTGCATGTATATCCATTGTAATCATTGAGGTAAACATTATTTTAACAATAGAAATATTATTGTGTTTACTTATAGAAAAAAAAACATGCATATACATTGTGTATAAGAATTTTTGGTGAAAATAACATGTAAGAAAAAATTTCGACACGTTTCGAACCATCCAATGTGGTTCATCATCAAGACAAGTGATGTGTAATATTCCCAAATGGGGAATGCAAAAATAATATGCAGAATGATTGAAAAATAATGCATATCATCTTCTATAAAGTAGGAGGCCAATATGGAGACCTTTCATTTGTTATTACAATAGCAAAATGTATGTAAAAAGTGACCCATAAGATGCATAACATGAAAAGAAAGCCTTCAATGAAAGAAATCCCTCAAAATGAGGTGTTGCAACCATGTATTAAGACTAGAAAAGGCCTTACAACATTATTTTATTGGCTTTGAAATAGCTTTAGATTACACATCATATATAGAGCAAATAGGTGCATAAAAATTTAGATCTATATCACATCCATGCACTATATAACCTCCTCTAATGAACCCCCTTGGAGTTTTCAGAAAAACACCAACTACAAAGTGTAGATATGAGATCTGAGACTGCACATGTACTGAAATATGTAGATCTGGAAAGTGGGGCTGAACTGATATAGGGATTAGAATAGCCTCCTCCAACAGATCTCCAAAGTGAAGGGCAGATCCCCAACACTAGGAAAATCACTCTCCAAAAGGTGTGCTAAACCACCCTGCAACTGCACCTACATGAATAATGCAGATCTGGAAGTATATTGCATTGTAGGGATCAAAATGAGGTTGGCCTCATGCCAATATCTGGAACTGATGCTCAATGCCTTCAATATTGTCCTCCCAATGAAGTAGAAACCTCCTCCACTGATAAGAAGCACTAAGATGGACTAGATCTGAAAGATCTAATCTCCACTTGCTACAGCTTGCAAAAACAACCAAGCATTCAACAGGACATGTGTTGTAGTTGAAAAAATAAGCTTTTCCCTAAGCCAGATAGTGGAAAATGCAATACAAACACTCCCAAGAGCTACTCAATGGGAAGAGGTGGGATTCCTGATCAGGGACACCCAATCCTAAACAAAATTCAATCTCAGCTAAAAATCAAGAGAAAGGTATATGTATAAACAGAAAAGATATTCAAAAATATGATAATCATCAACAACCTTCTAATGCTTCCATCCTCTTCATTTTATAAGTTAAGAGCTTGCAAACCTTAAACCACTTCCAATGAGATCACTTCTTTCGCACAAGGCATATCCATATAAAACTATGCTGCGCCTCATTGATGGGCACTCCTCCATGAGAGTGCTATAGATTTGGTCAAGGTTGACCCAGTCAAAATGTTCCAACCCCTTTCACACCTAAGGGTGCTTGATTTAACGACCAAGATTTAGCCTTTTCACATTTGGCATTGATTTATTCATTATTAAGGAGTATTATGGACCTCCTTTGCTCTTTTATTCTTTAAAAAAAGATATAAAACAAAAATGAATATTCCAATTAGCTCATGACTAATTGGGAATATTACAGTCCTGCCCTCCCAAATGTTGCTTGTCTTTAAGAAACTAGTAAGGTGAGTGTTGCAACTCTTTTCCTCCTCCATTGGTGACACCAACATGTGATAAGCTTCCTCCATAAGCTAAGTGTTCACCAATACATCCCTCCACAAATTTCTCCTCCAAATTTCTCATGAGATTTAAATAATTCATCCCATAAGGAGACAATAGCTCAAATGAAAAAAACATGGTTTTACCAATGTTCTCCCTGAAACATGTAGCATAAGATACATGGATAATCTCCATACCATATGGAACATACATACCTCCCATCCTCCCTCCATACATTCCCATAAAAAGTACAAGTACATCATCCATGTATGGGATCAAAACTACATACATACAAACAAAATTTGTGCATATGGAGGTGGGTCATAGTCCCACATGTGGAACCAGCGCAGTGCATCTCCTTACTGCATCAGATCATGATGTGGTAAGTGGTTTCCCCACCATTTAATTGTTGTCCATGTCATCTCAATATGGATGAAAGTGTGAGATATATTTGGTGCTTCAGGAATGCACCCATCATGAAACAAAATCTCCCTTTGTCCTCCAAGGGAGTGGCCATGTTCAGAAATTTTTGTGGCCCAAAGTTGGACATGAATTTTATAAGGTACATTACTCCTCCTTGGAGTCATGGCCTACATATACATGGTGAGATAATGCAAACAATAATCAAATGAAACATTATTTACATGAGCATATTTTTCACCAAAATTCCTCCGTAAACAAATGGAGTGGTGCATAGATCTATCTCCCTTCTCACAAGAAGAAAGAAATGGCTGAATTAACTCTTTGATAGTCATGTTGCTATCCCAACTCCACATGGTTCATGAATCTTTGAAAATTCTAATGTAGTTCTCCTTCAAAGCCTTTCTAAGTATAGATCCTCGTGATGATGTTATAGAATCTCATGGAATATAAGTGGCTGAAACAGAACTCTTCATAGGCCCTCTGTAGCAAGTTCTCCTTGAGCTTGGAGGCTCTAGAAAAGAAGATCCTACCATGATAATATATGACTCCCTCTTGGACTGAATATCCCTCTTCATGTAACTGGTCATCAAGTATCATGCATGTGTGAAGATCCTTGGAGTAATCCACTAACAGTTGGGATTTCCAATATGGATCAATCTCCCATAATGACAGCGTTGATGATCTATCAACATAAATGTATATCATATGTCTGCTCTCCTTCTTGACAATCCCCATGACAAAGGTATCTGTTGGAAGGTCACTCCTTCTATGTTTCTCCTCCCACAACGCAAAATATGAATTGAGAGTGGGTAATGATGATGTTGGGAGAAGATCTCCCTCCTCCTTGAGCCTACCCAAGACTCCCAACACTGTATCAGTGTCTTCTAATGCTCCCATCTCTCTTGGATCTATTCTTGGAGAGCCATGTTCTGAGACATCTCCCACAAAATCTAAATCGGGTGGCCTCCCAGGTGGTTTTCCACTAGATAATAGTGTCAGATAATAGTGTCCCATGCAACAATGTCATGAGCATGATAGATGGGACCGTAAGGTCCTTGCTTCCACTACAGAAATCCATCGCTATTTTCTGTGTGGAATTTGTATGTGAGGGATATGTATGCATGCCTTTGATCATTTGAGTCTCACCACTCTTCTTATCCACCCATTCCATTTGCAAAGCCTCCTAATCAGTGGTGACTTTCCCCAATGTAATCAACCATTGAACACCAAATATCACATTGGTGTTAGGTATGTCAACCACAAAGAAGTGTTCAATCAATCTATATGTCCCCATGGTGACTAATAAGGATGGTACATAATGTTTGAATTGCATTATTATATCTCCTGGGACCAAAATAGAGAATCCCTCAAAAGCATCTGTGGGTATTGCCCTCCTTTGCACTAGTTGCGAATCAATAAAATTGTGGGTAGCCCTACTATCAATCAAAATAGAAACCCTCGGATTAAATATGGAACCTTTAACTCTTAAGGTCAAATACTCAGGTACTCCTCTCAAATATGCAAGATACCCTCCAGTAGGAGCAAATTCTCCATTCCCATCTCCTGATGGTGTTGGCTCTCCTCCTGTAATGTCAGCGTTGTGACCTCTTCTTGGTTCATATTCTTCTTCCTCCTCATCATCTGAGAAGACCTCTAAGTAATGTGCTTTTCCAACTACACATCTATCTCCTGTTGCCCATGACTCTTGTCAAGTGAAGCAAAGCTTCCTTCTTCTTAGATCTCTCCAGAAATCATCATCAAGAGGTTTCTTGTATGAGCTCTCCTTTGAAGGAGCATCCTTTTCTTCCTTTCCCTTTGAAGGGAAAGAGGGCTTATGCTAAAAAGTTTCCTTTGCTTTGGGAAAGGCATATTGAAGGTCTCTAGCCCTTTCAATAGCACCATGTAGGGTATGGGATTGGTAGATTTAACCAACCCATGAAGAGGTTCATCTAAACCATCAATGAACATGTACACCCTTCTTGCTGCAGAAAAATCAGGAACCATAACAGAAAGTCTTAAAAATTCAGAGATGTAAGTTTCTGTATTACCTGATTGTTTCAACTTTGCAAGGCTCATGAATGGTGCCTCTTGATCTCTTCTATCAAATATTTCCACCAGCCTTCTAGTGAACTTTGAATAAGTAGTCACATTGGCATGACCCAATGTAGACAAGCCATGGAACCACCAGTCATGTGCTTCACCTTCAAGGTGTAGCGCTACAATCTTGATAGCCTCCATCTCTGGAACCTTGTTCAACTGAAATTAGATGTCAAGTTCTTCTACCCAATATTTTGTAGAACACTTGGATGACCCATCAAAATTGGGTAAAAATAATCTGCCCATAGTGTGGTGTCGATCATGATTCTGAATGAATCCACCACCTCTATGATGATGCCTTGGTCTTCTATTTTCCTTTATTTGAAAAAAATCTTGAAAACTAAAGTGATCTTTGAATCTCTAATTTTGAGACTCATATTCTTCAAAATAGTCTTTAAGGGATTCATGCTCTTGAAACCCTTCATTTCCCACACCCAAAAAGGTAGGCATGGTAGAGTGTTCAGAAACTTGTGGCTGATGCACTGGTTGATCATTTCAGTGATGAGACATGCCAGAGTCTTCTCCAAGATGAAATCCTTTAGAATATTCCTTGATTCTGCCCATTCTCATCTCTTTTATCTCTCTAGCAAGGTCTTGCATGGCTTTAAGAAGGATCTTAGGGAAATCCTTATCTTCATCTTCACCTCCAGATAAAGGGGCTTTACCCTTGTCTTCATTATGATTTGTGTAATCAAAATTTCTGTGTCTTCTCTTTTGATACCTCTTCTCTCTATCAGTAAGAGGCTCTCCTTCTTCAGAAGATATATTGGCTTTTTAGAAAGCACAGGTTGTGCCAATATGATGCTCTGATACCACTGTAATATTCCCAAATGGGGAATGCAGCAATAATATGCAGAATGATAGAAAAATAATGTAGATCATCTTCTATAAAGCAGGAGGGAAATATGGAGACCTTTCATTTGTTATTACAAGAGCAAAATGTATGAAAAAGGTGACCCATAAGATGCATAACATGAAAAGAAAGCCTCCAATGAAATAAATCCCTCAAAATGAGGTGCGACAACCATGTATTAAGACTGGAAAAGGCCTTACAACATTATTTTATTGGCTCTACAAAAACTATATATTACACATCAGATATAGAGCAAATAAGTGCATAAAAAGTTAGATCTATATGAGATCCATGCACGATACAAGCTCCTCTAAAGAACCCCCTTGGGGTTTTCAGAAAAACACCAAGTAAAAAGTGTAGATCTGAGATCTAAGACTGCATATCTACTGAAATATTTAGATCTAGAAAGTGCGGTTGAACTGATATAGGAAATAGAATAGCCTCCTCCAACAGATCTCCAAAGTGAAGGGCAGATCCCCAACACTAAGAAAATCACTCTACAAATGGTGTGATGAACCACCCTACAACTACACCTACATGAATAATGTAGATCTAGAAGTATATTGTGCTGTAGGGATCAAAATGAGGTTGGCCTCATGCCAAGATCTTGAAATGATGCTCAATTCCTTCAATATTGTCCTCCCAATGAAGTATAAACCTCCTCCACTGAAAAGAAGCACTAAGATGGACTAGATCTGAATGATCTAATATCCACCTGCTGTAGCTTGCAAAAACAACCAAACCCTCAATAGGATCTGCGCTATAGTTGAAAGAAGAATATTTGCCAGAAGCCAGATAGTGGACAATGCCATACATACTCTCCCAAGAGCTACTCAATGGGAAGAGGTGGGATTCCTGATTGGGAACACCCAATGCTAAAAAAAATTCAATATTAGCTAAACAAAAAGATAAATATATATGTCTAAAGAGACAATATATTCAGAAATATGATAATCATCAACAACCTTCTAATGTTTCCATCCTCTTCCTTTTATAATTTAAGAGCTTGCAAACCCTAAACCACTTCCAATGAGATTAATTCTTTCACACAAGGCATATCCAATTAAAACTACACTCTGCCTCATTGATGGCTTCTCCTCCACAATAGCATTGTAGATGTGGTCAAGGTTGACCCAGTGAAAATGCTCTATCCCCTTTAACACCTAAGGGTGCTTGATTTAACATCCAAGATTTAGCCTTTTCACATTTGGAATTGATTTATTCGTTATTAAGGAGTATTATGGACCTCCTTTGCTCTTTTATTCTCTAAACAAAGTAATAAAACAAAAATGAATATTCCAATTAGCTCATGAATAATTGGGAATATTACATGATGAACCACACTGGCTAGTTCGAAACGCGTCGACAAAATTTTCTTACATGTGATTTTCACCAAAAATTATTATACACAATTTATGGATCACAAAAGCCAAATTCCTAATATACATATACATTGTTTTAGGTATGAATTTATATTATGGGGCATATTGTGTTATTCATACTTAAATTTATTTTTAATGAAAGTTTTGTCATCCAACCCTTAGAATGTTGATCATCAAATTGAACATTTATGTTAAGGTACAGAGATTGGAGTTTTAAGGTAGAGAGACTTCCTTTATGTAAATTAGATGGTAGATCACCAGAAATTTTATAATGAATATGTTTTATAACTCTGGAATATTTGTTCTAGATAGTGAAGTCATAATAGACATATATGGACCACAATATCATGCACCATATTTTTTAGATAACTTTTCCATTATATTATTATTATATTATTATATTATTTGAGGGCATAGTCTTATAAAGTAAAAGGGGAAAAAAGGTTAATTTCATTTTTAATTCATATTTTTTTTAGATAATTACACAATTATTTTCTATAGTATATTTTTACATATTATATTTTTTCCCAAGGAAAAAAATCATAATTTCATTCATCAAGAGAAATAAAAAAATCACATTTTGCAAATGCACACTCTAGGTGCATTCATAAAAAGAGATAGGTGATATGGGATTTGTGGCCCACTTAAAAAAAAAAACGAGTGAAGTATGTATTTCGTTGAAGAGAAACCAAGGATTTCCTACAACTATAAATTGTTTGAGTGATATAATTATCTTAAAAAGATTGGTAAGAATGATTTAGAGCTAGTGTTGGATGTTGATTCATTCAGCCTCTTTGTGAAGATCCTGAAAGGGCTTCTGTAATAAAACAATAGTGGTGGTTCCATCATGTTTTTCCATGACCTTGTAGGGCCCTGCTACCATTTGCAATCCTTCTTTGGAAACACAATCTACGTCTTGATCCATTTCGTTTAATATATGATAACATGTGAAGGAGTTAATAATACTAATTAACCACTTATCTTATTCAAATATAGGCATACAATTGATATTCGTGTAGATTTGAATGTCATTTACTAGTTTATAATTAGCATGAAGTCCCCATAAACTTGGATATGAGTGAAACTTTTAGCAAACGAAAAGAGGAGTGATTTTTTGCAAGCTAGGAGTTCAACATCGTTATTTGGCCTTGGATTGAGCCCCATTTTTACTGTTAAAAAGTTTGAGACTAAAAACAATAGGATAAAAATACCTCCATTATTCTACCCAGAATTGCATGATGCATCATCAAAAATATCCTAGGGGAAAGAGTGATTACGGTTTTCTACAATTATAATACTAGGAGGGGAAACCCTTTTTTCCCAAGGGAAATGTTTTAGAATTTCCATGGCTTCAGTTGTAGTGTGAATAGGAATTGAAGGATTATCTTGTAATAAGGCTCTATTTCAGGTAAACCATACACCTTAGTGTAGCGTCAGGAAAAAATTCTTAAGGGTGTGATGAGTTAGATTGAATATCCAATTTATCCAAGACCCTTGCATATTTTCCCCAACCCAATCCCTTAAGTGACATGTTGCAAGTTTTCTTATTTTCCAAGTCTGCTAAAAGAAAGAGAAATTCATGAGGATATGTTTTGTTGATTCTTCGACATTCTTAAATAAGGAGCACTAACCAAGCCCACCCAAAAAATATTTTCTAAATAACATCCCAAGTTGGGACTTTGTTTTCCATCAGTTACCACGTAAAGAGATTTGATTTTACAGGGCATTTTTCCTTCCAAATCGACTTCCACCACCATGTTATGACAACACCACCCATCATTTTGATAAATGATATATAACTGAGTTTAAGGGTATAAGAGTGGAAAGGAGAGATACACTAGACAAGTTCCTCTACCCTATCATTCAATTGGATATCAACAAATTATATAGCATTTATGAAAGCATTCCATTGCTCACAGTATGTTAGGTCCCTATATTACTAGTGTAGTCCCTTATTATTGTTAGTGTAGCCCCCTTTTTGTCATTTTGTACCCATGTATCCCCCATATTGTTATTATTGTGCCCTTACATTATTATTGTTAGGTCGGCTAGGATTATATTATGACCCCATGGACTCTTATATATAGAAGGAGATTTTTTCATTTGTATCATCCAAGAATTGTTCATTTATGTAATGTAAAGGAGGTTTCCCCCTTGAAGTGGCTTATTTATAAGATGTTCACCTCAATTTTCTTTTATTTTTGGAGCTGGTTTCATAGCATTTGGTATCAGAGCTTTGGATTCTAGGGTTTTGCTGCTCCAAAGAGGACATCATGGCATTTTCGCTATAACTTTTTTCTAAAAAGCTTCAGAAGCTGAAATTTTTACCACACGAAGCCGAACTCTTGAGGAACTTCATGTAAAAATTTTGAATCTTAGTTCACAATATTTTTGGAGATATTATCTCTAGAAGTTAGGGCTTTTGTAGGCTCCTAAATTTCATCTAAAAGAGGTGACCTTGGGAAAATCATCATAACTATCGCTTTGAGCATTGGATTGGAATTATGTAAAAAGTGGAAAAAATTACACAGACTGTAGTTTCCTGTGTACCAATTCCAGAGCCAAAGGAGGAAACAGTGACACATGGCACACCATACAAGTTCTCTCTACTGAACCAGTCCTTAATTAGGTCATTGTGGGAGATAACTTTGTCTTGAAGAATCCAAATCAGGTCAGACTTGGGGCATCCAAAATATTATTCAGAGGGCTACTATAGGACCGAATTTTAGATATTGAATATCTGGAATCATAGAGATAATTCAATTTCAATATCGAGCTTCTAAAAAGCAAGGAAAATGTGTGTATTTTATTTTTCAAATTGCATGAGTCTTGTTTGAAAATTCAGTTTGAAGTGATTCCAAGGGCATAGTGAAGCATAGATATCAGTATTGGGTTCTAAAATTCCCCCTAAAAATAATTCCACACATATTAAGCCCTCAAAAATCTATATTGTGACGCATGAAGAGGAAGAATTGTAGTATGATATATCAAATTTATGGTACCAAGTGCAAAAAATTTAGATCTTACAAAGAGGAATCAAAGATGGCATAGATGGTTTAAAAGAAAAAATGGAGGCTAAGTTGGACAGTTTGAATGATCAAATGAAAGATAATATGGATGCTAAAGTAGTGGAAGATCACATCAAGCATCAACAACAAGTTCTCCAACTCTCAAAGGATAACCTAAATTTGGTGCAGAATTGAATGAAAGAAAAGGAAGATCAACGTCACAGCGAAAGAAGTTCTGAAGCAGTCATAAAAACAAGAACTAGTCAACTGCAAAATCGATCAATTTCAGAGTATCTCATCAAGTGGAAGAACTTACCCACTGAATATTCCACATGGGACGATGATCATTTTATACAGAAGAATCCAAAAATAATCAAGCATTGATGACAACACTTTTTTGAAGGAGAGGGGCATGTTAGGTCCATATGTTACTAGTGTAGTCCCTTATTATTGTTAGTGTAGCCCCCTTTTTGTTATTTTTGTACCCATGTATCCACCATATTCTTATTATTGTGCCCTTACATTATTATTGTTAGGTCGACTAGGATTATATTCTGACCCCATGGACTCTTATATATAGAAGGAGGTTTTTTCATTTGTATCATCAATTTCCCCCTCGAAGTGGCTTATTTCTAAGGTTGGGATCTCTATTTTCTTCTATTTTTTGAGTTGGTTTCATAACACGACAACCCTCATAAAAAATTATATCCTCAACTGAAATCCATTTGTGGCTCCATATCGAAGTGATGGATGGGTTTGCTATGTGAATGAGCTTGGAGATACCTTTGTCCCTCAAGTTATGAATTAAATGAAGGAGGGAGGATGTGACCTTGTTCATTGTCTAGCCAACAATAGAGGCCAATGAAAACCGTATCTCTTGTATGTCTGCTAACTTCTTCTTTTTAGCGTGTTTTATCAATTTTTCCTTGATGAGCTTGAGATTCTCTTCAAATTTGCAATTTTTTGAGGATTTTACAACTCATGTTTTAAATTAACTAAATAAGAAATATAAGAATAATTATTTGGATTGTATTGAGCTCTTCATTTGACTGAATATACCACCCTACAATTAGGCATAAACTATTCAACTTCTTAAAAATAATATTTAACTTTAATATTAAATTAATTATAAGAAAAACTACATCATTAACTAATTATTAACTAAGGACAAATCCTTCAATTAACCGCTAATCAAACTTAAAGGCTAATCAAAATATTACATTAATTATGCCGTAAGGCATTATTATTTGAAAACAACTTTGTTGTGTGCATCGTGTCATAATGTGAAACCATTAGATTCTATGTTAGACGATTAAAACATATGCAGCCGTTGGATGAAAAATCAATGGTAGGTGCAAATATTTATTTAGAATTGCTAGGCCATTCACGAATTCGTTGCGCTTGCAGAGCTTACATACTCGATTATGGCATTTTTTTCCCTCTTACTTTCATGCCCTATGAATTTGGGAACTGGTTGAATGATTGCCCTTTGGGTAGTGTCAGACTCCAATACAGTGTGGCTCAAAGTGAGGACCAAGAGATACTCTACCCTTGCGGTGGAGTATGCCTGATTCTTACCTCGCATACCGAGAAAAATCCTGGCAAAATTATTATCAGCGAATAGTCTCAGTTAAATAAATTTCATGCATTGTCTTCATTCTTGCGAGGTTGAGAAGTTTTAACTGTAAGTTTTTCTTGATTTTCCCTGAAATCATGCAATCTCTTTGCCCTTCAATTTTGTTGCTCATTTCTGCTGTGACATTTCATGTTTAACTATAAAATTTGTCTGAGTAAATAGGGCTTCAAAAGCTTGGAAAGGGTGATTGGAGAGGCATATCAAGAAACTTTGTGTTGAAAAGGACTCCTACTCAGGTTGCAAGTCATACGAAAAAGCATTTTATTAGGCAAAGTAATCTAACCAGAATGAAATGACGTTATAGCCTGTTCGATATCACTGTTGAACCTATCAGTTGTCCATTACCTTCCCCTGCCTTGCCTATATTGTCATCACAGTTAGCCTTTGATCAAGAAGAAGCCGACTCAGGTGATAATTCTGCAAATTCTGGAGATGTAGAAACTCTTCTTCCTCAGTTTGATGAAACAGCTTCTGCTGATATGACAGTGTTCCCAGGTTTTTTTACCCCTTATGTACCATACGGGTTCCCCATATGGCACACTTTTAGACCCACAATATCACAAAATTCCAATGTTTATAAGCCAACAGCTGTAATGCCAACTGCTCTAATAAAAATACATGAATGCATAGGGTTATCCTAGTTAAGCCTCGGCGGTGATGCAGCGGCTTCTGCAATGAAACCCTCAGAACTGTCACTCAAGTTACATGGAAGACCCTAAATATAATTAGCTTTTCAGGCCAACCCATCTCTCAATGAAAGCAGTAATCAGCGAATAGTCTCAGTTGAATAAATTTCATGCACTGTCTTCATTCTTATGAGGTTGAGAAGTTTTAACTGTAAGTTTTTCTTGATTTCCTTGAAATCATGCAATCTCTTTGCCCTTCAATTTTTTTTCTCTTTTCTTTTGTGACATTTCGTGTTTAACTATAAAAAATTTCTGAGGAAATAGGTTCCTATTGGCATTTTGTTTTTTTTCATGATTAGAATTGGGTTCTTTAGGATTTGAACTCAGAAATTTGGGGTCTTTAGCATTGAACTGTGAAATTTAATGTTGAAGTATAATTTTTTTATGAGAAAATATGTTCCTATTGGCATTAATCCCTTCTAACTTGATGCCACAAAAATTTTATTTTGTTTTTGTTTATTTTTTGCTTAATGATTACTAAATAATTTAATGTTTATACTATTTCATGATCTCAAGGGTTCCATGGACTGAGGAGGAACATCGCATGTTCCTTATTGGGCTTCAAAAGCTTGGAAAGGGTGATTGGAGAGGCATATCAAGAAATTTTGTGCCGACAAGGACTCCTACTCAGGTTGCAAGTCATGCAAAAAAGTATTTTATTAGGAAAAGTAATCTAACCATAAGGAAATGACGTTCTAGCCTGTTCGATATCACTGTTGAACCTATCGGTTGTCCATTACCTTCCCCTGCCTTTCCTGTATTGTCATCACAATCGGCCTCTGATCAAGAAGAAGCTGACTCAGGTGATAATTCTACAAATTACGGAGATGTAGAAACTCTTCTTCCTTAGGTTGATGAAACAGCTTCTGCTAATATGACAATGTTCCCAGGTTTTGTTACCCCTTATGTACCATACGGGTTCCCCATACGACACACTTTTAAACCCAAAATATCAGAAAATTCCAATGTTTATAAGCCAACAGCTATAATGCCAACTGCTCCAATAAAAATAGATGAATGCACAGGGTTATCCCAGTTAAGCCTCGACGGTGATGCAGCAGCTTCTGCAACGAAACCCTCAGAACTGTCACTCAAGTTACGTGGAAGACACTCAAGCCCATCTCTCAATGAAAGCAGTAATCAGTGAATAGTCTCAGTTGAATAAATTTCATGGATTGTCTAGGTGGAGAAGTTTTAACTGTAATTTTTTCTTGATTTTCCTTTGAAATCATGCAATCTCTTTTCCCTTAAATTTTTTTGCTCTTTTCTTGTGTGACATTTCATGTTTAACTATAAAATTTGTCCGAGGAAATAGGTTCCTATTGGAATTTTCTTTTTTTTTTCATGATTGGAGTTAGGTTCTTTAGGATTTGAACTGGGAAATTTGGGGTCTTTAGCATTGAATTGTGAAATTTAATGTTGAAGTATAAATTTTTTCTGAGAAAATATGTTCCTATTGGCATTAATCCCTTCTAACTTGATTCCATAAAAATTTTAGTTTGGTTGTGTTTATTTTTTGCTTAATGATCACTAAAGAATTCGATTTTTATACTATTTCATGATCTCAGGGGTTCCATGCACTGAGGAGGAACACCGCATGTTTCTTATTGGGCTTCTAAATCTTGGAAAGGGTGATTGGAGAGGCATATCGAGAAACTTTGTGCCGACAAGGATTCCTACTTAGGTTGAAAGTCATGCACAAAAGTATTTTATTAGGCAAAGTAATCTAACCAGAAGGAAAAAACGTTCTATCCTGTTCGATATCACTACTGAACCTATCAGTTGTCCATTACCTTCCACTGCCTATCTGGTATAATCTCTAAAAGCGAAGAAAGTGGTATTCTGCAATTACAAATATCCATAAATTTGACTCAAAAAAATACGGTGCTTTTGCAAAGACCTCGAATGGTTACTCTATGGGGTGAAGGGAAAGAACTTATTGTGAAGTGACTAAATATTTTTTTTAATCAATGCCTCATATTTTTTAATTGATTCTATTAGTTTTTAGTAAGGTGCAGGAAGTAGCAGTAGGGTGTTCCTTATTTCTTGTTTATTTTGAATTTTTTCTCTGTAACTAAAACGAGATAGATATTAAAGAATTGCACATTTGAATATTGGCTTTACATGTGGGTGGATTTATTCTCATATCTCTTATGTTTCAGGTTTAACTGAATTTATCTTTCCGATTTTTCTTTGCAGATACAATTGAAACACTAAGAAGAGAGTTTTTCACAATGCTTGAAGTTAGGATGGTGGAATAATTCTCTAAAACCTAGGTCCAATATGGAGACACTAAGATGAGTCCTTAGTACCCAAAATGATTTGAATGTTTCGTTTTCACAATGATTGAAGTTTGGATGGTAGAAACACTAAGATGAGTACTTAGTACCCAATCTGATTTATTAATATCTGAATGTTTTCACAAATATTGAAGATGGTGGAAAATTCTCTGAAACCCATGTTCAACATGAAAACACTAAAGTGAGTCCAAAATTGAGAACAAATACAATGACCACAAGGATAAGCGGTTTGAATTGTTTCATTTCTTGGTTGAAAATGGGATTTGATTTTAAGTCACCATAAACTTGTTGCATTTCTTGGTTGAAAGCGGGCTTTGATTTTAAGTCACCATAAAACCTAAATGGAAACTCATCAAGACAAAACCCGTGTTTTGAGTTACGGTTTGGACAAAGGATTCAGATTCAAATTTAGTGAAATACAGAAAAAATGTGCATAAAATGATCATTTTTTCTTATAACAATGCTATTGTTTTATCATCAATCTTCATCTTCAAAATTGAAAATACATATCTGGTATAATCTCCAAGTCTACTTCGAACATCCCTAAAATCTACCTAAAACAGCTTAGCCATCAAATCCCCTACACCATCTGCAATGGTTTGTAGACATTTGTTAAACTTTCCCAAATCCCTCAAATGCTCATAAAACAGAACATAGTTATTTTAAAAAACCTAAAACAGCTTAGCCATCAAATCCCCTACAAAATCTGCAATGGTTTGGAGACATTTGTTAAAATTTCCCAAATCCCTCAAATGCTCATAAAACATAACAGAGTTATTTTAAAAAAGGAATGGGTCTATTGCAACGATTTAGAGACATTTTCTACAATTCCCCAAATCCCCCAAATGCCCGAAAACAAGTACAATTTTTTTTGGGAAATGTGCCTATGTATGATACATATTATTTAATCTATGTTAAATTTATTATTATAATATTTTGTTTTATACAATATTGCATTAACATATTTATATAACATTACAATCTTTTTATACTCATTTAACTATTTTTTTAATAACAACCACGTTTCATGAAAATGATGCAATATAATTAACATATTTTTCATGATAAATGATGTAACATAATTAAGATCATTATTCCGAGAAGATAGAAATTTGTGTCTGAAATATTCTACTCGATATTTGTCATGAAAAATGATACAAAATGATGCATAACTAACTAGAAAATATACATCATTATTCCAAGAAGATAGGGAGTAAATATACATCATTATTCTAAGAAGATAGGAATTTGTGTCTGAAATATTCAACTTGATATACCATCATGAATTCATGATACATAACGTAGTCGTAACTATACATCATTATACATCATTATTCCAAGAAGATAGGAGAAGATAGAAAGTTGTGTCTGAAATATTCAACTTGATATACCATCATGAATTCATGATGCATAACACATAACAGAGTAGAAACTATAAATCATTATTCCAAGAAAATAGCAAGTAAATATACATCAATTCCAAGAAGATAGCAATATTCCAAAAAAGAAGTAATATACATCATTATTCCAATAAGAAAGGAAGTTCTGAAATATTTAACTTGATATATCATCATGAAATATACATTATTTTTCCAAGAAGATAGGAAGTAAATATACATCATTATTCCAAGAATATAAGGAGTAAATATACATAATTATTCCAAGAAGATATATTCTATAGGAAGTTTATTCAACTTCATATATCATCATGAAATATACATCATTATTTATAGCAAGTAAATAGGAAGTAAATATACATCATATTCCAAAAACATAGGAATATTCTATAGGAAGTTTATTCAACTTAATATATCATCATGAACTATACATCATTATTTATAAGTTGAAATTGGGTGCTTCTCTGATTTTCTTTCTCATAATGGGATTTAAAATTAAATTCCCTATCTTACTAACTCTGTCAGTTCGATCAGTTACAATCTTTAAGTCTATATATCAGTTACTTCTTTATCTGCAACAAATTATAATAGTGCACTCCCAAGAGATTTACAAACAATTTTATATATATATATATATATATATATATATATATATATCCAATGACTTTAAAACATAAATATAAGGCCACATCAAATTAATTGCAGTTGCCTTCTTTCTAACTTCTAAATGTAATTGCTAGTTAATTTTTAAACAAGCTTAAGGCTTAATCATTAATTTACATTATGATGCAAATGTCATAGTAAACCCTAAAATATTAAAAAAATCATGCCAAGTGTGTATATATAACTTACATACATATACTAATACCACTAGTAAAGATGTAACACTATAATCAATCGCATAATAAGTAAACTAATAAAATTAAGAAATAAGCTAATAAAATACAATATTTTACAATAAGCTAATAGTAAAATACAATATTTTACAATTAATTAATATAAATTATTTTTTCCACATATATATAATTAATTAATATATATATGTTCCATACAAATTTATTTCAACCGCAATTTTTGACTTGTTTATTATAGGATGCAATTGATAGAAAGTTAATAATACAATTTGTAACGGAATCCGAAAAAAATTATCAACACACGATTGTTTGCAACCTATGTGAAGGAGCGCAATTTTTCTTACCCAAGGAAAAGGACCCCAATCCTCTAGCTACGTTGCATTTAAATTAATTAATAAGGATTTGGTAAACGTCAAACGCAGTTGTTGACTTGTTTATTATAGAATGCAATTGATAGAAACTAATAATACAATTTGTAACAGAATCCGATAAAAATTATCAACACACGATCGTTTGCAACCTACGTGATTGGAAAAAGGAGAGCAAATTTACTTCCCCAAGAAAAGGGACCCTAATCATTTATCTACGTCAATATCAAAGCATTTAAATTAATTAATAAGGATTTGGTGAATTGATGTGCTAAGAGGGCTTTCAAGGGCTTTCAATCGGGAAGGTAAAGATGATTTAATGTCATGATTAATTAGTTTATTTAATTTAAGTGAAAATAAAATAAAATAAAATAAAAATAAATAAATAATTAAATAATTATATAATTATAATTATTTATTAAATTAGTTTAATTTTTTTAATTTTTAATTTGGGTTAAGAAAAATCAATTTTTTTATTTTTATTTTATAAAAAGTTTGAATCTCAATAGAATTGATCATTATTAACAATTGGTAGATTCAAAATTAATATATTAAATTTTGACCATAAACTAGTATTTTTAGTGAAACATATACTAAGTCACTTCAAATAAAAAATGGAAACTATAAGATAGTGTATGATTTTTAATTATTCAAAAACATGAGAATATATATTTATATTTAATAGTACTTTTTATAAAATATGAAAATTGTTTATTAATAAAAAATATATATTATTATTATAATGTATTTTTTTTTTTTAGAGATATCAAATTTCCAAATGTTTATTTTGTTTATAATATTTAATTTTTATGATAGCTTAATTCTTCCCTATTAAATGATTAAAAAAAATGTATATTGAGAAATTTAATCCTTGTTGGTGCTTGATAATTTTAAATTTAAATAGATCTAGGCCAAATGATTTATACATATATAGTAATTTAATTTATATTTAAATATATTTTTTTTCTTCTTTTCTTTCAAACACATAACTACTCTCAATAAAAAAATAACATATTTAGACACATTGATAACTAATAAAAAATAATTCAAATCAAATCTCTATTAAAAAAAAAAAATTAGTTTTCCATAGTAATATCTATATTTGTATTGGAAAAAAAAAATTATTTTTACATAAATATTTTATATTTGCAATTCAAAATAAATTATATATTGTTAGATGTATGACTTTTGTGATCCATAATGTAAATAAATGTCTTTCACATTAATCACATCATTAAAATTAATCCTAATGACATTTATCTAAATTATATATTATATAAAAACTAATTTATGCCTAATATATATTTTTTTGAATATATCTATATATATATATATAATCACAAAAACAAAAATATATAAAATTAACTTATTAATTTAATGTAAGTAATAAAATTACCTAACGATGTGAAATCTATGCATGATATAACATTCGACGTGAACATGATAAGCACGTGATAGGGATCCCAATTGCTTGATTTTTAATTATACACATTAAAGAAGTCTTCTTTGATGCATATTTTATCAAATATGGGAAATAAAATTAATACTTAAATTTAAATACAAAATTCAGTATGTCAAATAGTATCATCTAGAAATGTTTTGGTGGGGGTAATATCACGATATTATTAAAAAAAAATTGCTTGTGTAGAACATCATTTCTAATAAGACAATTTGTTCATTATAATTTTATAAACATCAGAACACAATGGCATGGACATTTTTTGACTCCATGCATTTAAAGGATAAAATAACATGCACTTCTACTTCCCACTAAGAAAAGAAGTTAATGTTTGTTGAATAATGTGTTTTGTTTTGAGAAAATGATATTTTTGTTTTGTTGAATAATTCCATACGTTTAAAATTTCCTTTTATTCACTGGTATTGGTATTGGTTTAGGTTTATATTTTAAATTTCATGTTAATTTATTTTAATAAAACGAGTTGGCGTGTTAAAAGATAGTACAAAGATATAATAGATAGTACAAAGATATAATAGTGTTGTGATTGGAAAATAGGTGAAGCCATAATATAAATGCAATTTAGTTGTTTAAATCAAGATTAACTTTATGGGTCGACAATTCAGAAGATGAAATCTAAGTCATCAAATATCTTTTCAATAGAATTCATTTTATTGTGGTTGTTACATATAGGGGTTTAATATAGTTGAAAATAACTTAAAGTTATTTGGTTAAGAAGTTGAAGGGTGATAGCTCATTTTTTGGGTTGGATAGTTAGATGAGATATATTTATAGGTTTCTAGGAGTTGATTAATGGATAAGACTTTCTTGGGTTAGTTAGTGAGATGAAAGATATATTTATAGGCTTTCTAGAGATTGATCAATAAATGAGATTGCATGTAATAGATTGAAAATTAATGAATAAGACTTGATTCAAGAAAAATTACTAATTATATGATATAGTTAACAGATAGAATGATCAAAGAAATTGGAGTGAGTTGTACTTAAAACATGAAAGAGTAAACTAGAAAATTAGAAATTATGTGAATAAGAAGATAAATATAATTAAAATAATTTAAAATAATATTAATTAAAAAGTGAATTAATAAAATAATATTTCTTTTATTTAATTATAAATGAGTTAGTTAACTCATTTAAAAATTAACATAATCATCTACAAATTAGAATAAAAATTAATTAAATGATAAACATTATTCAATTAATTTTTACAATAAATTAGTTTATAAATAAAATAATCATTTTATTTATTCAAATATAGATAATTAACTACTTGATTAAAATAATTATTCGATTATAAGAGAGTAGAATAAAAATAATTAACTAAATCATAAAAATTATTTAATTTGATTTAATTTATTTTTCTAATTAAGCCATAAAAAATATTTAATTAACTTTCATTAAAAACAAATATAAATAGTGCATAAAATAAAATTATTTAATTAATTATAGCGGACTTAATTATGATTGATAAGAATGAGAACACTTATTACATTGTGCATAATCTTTGTTTAAAAAAAAAAACAATTAATGATAAAAATTTTTAATTATGTTTGTAAAGAAGAAATGAATTTAAAATATGAATAAATAAAATAAATATTTTATTTAGTTAATTATAAAATATATTTTATTAATTATTTAATTGAAATATTTATTTAATTATATGACATTAGATTAAGAATAAGAAGTAATTAAACAATTTAAATTATTGAATTATTTTTTTAATGAAGGAATGAATTTAGAAAGTAAATAAATGAGATAGAGATTTTATTCATTTAATTATATAAGGCTTAGTTGGCTAATTAAATAATTGTTTAATTAAACAAGATTGGAGTAAAAAAATTATTGTTGCTGGATATTTTGGAATAAAACTATGTAGAATTTTTTGATCCTTCCAACGTTTTGATAGAAGAAGAAGAAGAAGAAGAAGTTACCTCTGATACCAAATGTTGTGTAACCAGCTCCAAAAAGAGAAGAAAAGAGATATCAACGCCTTAGAAATGAGCCACTTCGAGGGGGAAACCTCCAATACATTACATAAATGAACAATTCTTTGATGATACAAATGAGCAAAACCTCCTTCTATATATAGGAGTCCATGGGGCCATAATATAATCCTAGTGGGGCCACAATGTAATCCTAGCCGACCTAACAATAATAATGTAATGGCACAATAATAACAATATGGGGGTTACAGGGGTACAATAATAACAATAAGGGGGGCTACAGTAACATAATAATGGGCTACACTATTAATATAGGGACTTAACATGAAGCCTCCATGAGGCTAAATATAGCCTATGGGACATATTGCTTCTCTATCTGGATCTTCTTTTAGGCCCTTTTCCTATGAAGTTTCACAATAAACACTTTGAGCTTCTCAACAAACCCCTCACTGAATAAATTATCCCAAGAGCTAGCTACCAAAATATATCCATAACTTTCTTTGTTTTCTTTGAAGACCTCACATTCTAAAATGAAATGATTTTCTATTTCCACCTTTCCAGAAGATAAAAGACTACATACTCTTTCATCCCACACTTCTTTTGGCCTTTTACGGTGCCCTATTTCACAACGGACTTGATGAGAATTTGTTCTTGATTGAGAAATAAGAATTTTGGCTCTCCAATAGATATTGGCCCCTATGTACGCTTTTTGTTGATGCTTATGAGCGGGATTAAACTCTTCAATAAAATAATATTTCTTTCTCCCTAGTTTTTTCTCCCAAGTACATTTGTGGGGCTTATCAATAAAAAATATTTTATCTCTTTATTGTTTATGGGACACATGGTCAAGAAAATTTCCCATTTTCTAAAACATTTGTTATTTTTCTGTAGCCAGGTCTTCTTTCATTTGCAAAATATGTCATAAAACACAACCTCAGTTCATCTTTCCTCTTCCATCTACTCATTTTTTTTAAATACCTTATGACCTAAACCATAGCAATTGCTTCATTAGGAGTAGCCCTATTTCACTTAACAAGATAGCATAAGGAACTGCACTTTTAATTTTGAATGTGTTTGTAAACAAACACTTCTGAATTTCCTCAATTTGTTTCCACTGCATGTCGAATGTATTGCTGGCCCACATTTCACAACCGTAGAGAATCATCAGAATCACTAAAATCCCAAAAGGAGTTAGAGTGGTTTCCTAGTATCATAACTCTGCCTCTTTACACCTATTTTGAAAAGCATGGAATGCTTTCCAACCCCCAAAATTTATTTTCTTTCTACATCCACCCCAAGTTAGATTTTTTTTAAAGTCAATTCCGAGGTATTTGTAATCTGCAACTTCTTCCAAAATGTTTCCTTCAAAGTAGAACTTATGTTGGTTATGTTTTATTTAGTTAGAGAAAACCACTACTTTCATTTTTCTAATATTGACTTGTATCCCAACACTTCTAAGAAATTGTTCATGGGAAAGTAAGTGTTCTTGCAAACCAAGAGAAGATTTATCAATTAGAATAAGGTCCTTTTCGTACAAAAGAAGCCTTATAATAAAATTTCTCAAACAGATATCGTCACCCCTTTGTGAATTTACCCACTCTTCATGCTTGTCGATATATAAATCAAATAGGGTAGGAGACAATGGGAAACCTTGTCTGACCCTGATATTGCTTCTAAAAATTTCAAAAATGCTTGCTAAAGTTCTAATTTTGACATTCGCCTCTTCATACAACATATGCACACCTGCTCTAAAATTATTGGGAACCCCAAGTTCCTCCATTCTGTGCCAAAGCTTATCCATAGGAACTGTTTCAAAGGAATTTCTGAAATAAACAAAGAAAAAATACTTCTTCCTTTTTCTCCCAAAATGTTTCAATGATGTGCGTTAAAGTTATACCATGATCAACTATAGAAAGTTTAGTTCTAAAGCCTAATTTCCTTTTACCACATTTATCTCTTTCTTCTGCCCACTTTCCAATTTTATTTTCTAGCATGCTTCCAAATAGCTTCGCAAACAAGGGGTTTATAATTATGGTCCTATAATTGGAGGGATTATTGTCGTCGCCACTATTTAAAAGAGGTATTTCCAAACTATTTTTCCAAATGTGGGGAACCCTTATTGTATGATGTTGAAAATTTTTGTAATGTGGGGTGCGATAATTTCTAAGCCCCACTTTAGATGCTCAGCTTGGAGTTCAACTAATTATTTTATTTTTCCAACACCCAACTTCTTGATACCCATCTCTACCTCTTGCACCATGAAGAGTTTTGTATCAGTGTTGACCAAGGGAGGAGGGTCAACCTTGGCATCATGCTCATAAAGTTGTCTTGCATAGTCAAAAAATTTAGAAGTTGTAATATTGATTTCAATTTGCGTCTTTCTTGGTTGGATCTCATTCCAAAATAATTTGGGGTTATTTTTATCCAGAAATATTAGTTCTTCTCTCCTCGAAACCATGAAATCAACCTTTTTCTTTCTTAATATTTTCTTATAAGCTTTAATCTTTATGTTATCCTTGTTTGACTCTTTCCACATTATCCTTTCATTTTTTCAATCCTTTTAAAACCAAGCATTAACAAAAATAAATTTGTTTCGGACTTCTTAATTTTTTCTCTTTTTCACTCTGTAAGTGTGATTTGAGGTAAATGTGTTAATTCGTGACTCTACAGGTTGTGAAATGGGATTTTATCCTTTTTTAGGAGCCTCTCTAGTGCTATCTTAGAAGGTATTACAATTTTCTGGAGTCAAAAGAATTCTTCCCTTTAGAAGATTTTGTTGAACACGCTAAGTTTTTTACCCTAATTTCTTCTTTTTGGTCCAAGAGATACTTAAATAAATTGGTCTATGATCTGATTTTAGGGCCCAAAGTTGATATCCAAATAAAAATTCCTCCACTTTCTCACACAAACTATATGAGCAAATTACATAGTCTAATACACTTGGTCCATTATCAGTATTTCAAGTGAAATTACCAAACTTTTCCCATCTACTCAAACCATTACAAATGACTATATTGAAATCCCCGCATAGAGTAAGAAATTTTTCACCAAAGATATTGCATCCATTGTCCTCTAAAATTATTTTCCACTGATGGTTACAATTTTTTGTAAGCCAGATAGAATCACAACCTTCTTTACAAAAAAAAATGCTATCTTGCTCACTAGCAGTCCTAGAATTGAAATCATCCACTATAATGACTTCACCTAGTTGAGAATATGTTGCAATATCTTCATTTAACGCTGCAAAGGGATCTTTGTGGTTAAGCCCTCTACTTTTGTATATATTTGAAACTCGCGGCACAAAATATCATGCTCCAATTCTAATGTGCTTTCCATTTTCTCATTTTCTTATTGAATGAAACAACCTTATATTTCTCTCACTAATACCATGATACCCCCATGTACTTTTCCATTCCATATTGCATCGTTCCACATTGCCTTCTTCCAACACCCTTAAAACAAAGTTGTCTTGCAACTTCATCCTCATGTGTTTTTATGAGGAAATTTATGCCTCTATATTCCGCAATAGGCCCTAACCCAAGTCCTCATCTCCATGGGTAACCTCTATAGTACGAACAAACTAAACTTAAGGAAACCTGAGTATGACTTGATTTCTATTTTTTTTTATTTGTAAGACTCACAATTGATTCTTTGTCCCCGCATTTCCATATTGACCTTTCTTCCTAATTTCATGCTAAATTGTTTATTATCTCTTATTTATTGTCATATTTATTCCATGTTTTCAAAGGAGGTCCAAATTGTGCTATCACAGTTTTACCCTTATAAATCCATTCTCTCTTTCCCTCATCTCTTGTTGCCCTAACCTTTGACATTTCCTCCCTCCTTTCCTCTTGTTTTCTTATAGTTAATTCTTCTTCTAGAAAGAAGTGAGAACCCCTCAAGAGTTACTTCTTTCTTAGAATGATATCTTTATCATGCAAGTTAGGCATGATTACTCTTATGGGCTTGGATCTCTCACTGTTAAACTTTACTACCCTCCATGCTTGGCATATTTTTCCTTTTCATAGAAGCTTGTCTTTCAAGAAGTCCCTTGCAAGGTAAAAAGTAGATTCATTTTTCCTATAGTATTTCACCCCTTTAATAATTATGTTTGTTGCTCTATATTACCTTTCCATGTTCCTACTCTTACATTTTGTCGACCAAAATGTTTTCTTCTCCTTCCCTATTAGCAAAATTGCTAATAACTTCAGCCCAAGTTTTGGAAACGTTTTTGGAGCCTCCTTTCCTTTATTCTCTTGTTGTCTCTTCATGGATGTCTATTTAGGCAACCGCTTTCCCTTTATGATGGTTTTTCATTCGCTATATTTGTACTCTCCACTAAATTCTTCATCTTTTGCACATCTACATTTATGTGTTTTCATTTTGTCTTCCCTATCATGAGAGCTTCCTGTAGCAATGCCACTTGCTCCTTCAAAATTTTATTGCTCTCTATAACTCCATCCGGGACCAAAGAGCTTAGGGTGTGTGTAAACTAATTCTGAAGAGCCTATTTATAGGAGTAAAGGAACTAGATATTTATTAGGTTAACATTAAAAAATAAACTTAATTAGACATAATAATTAGAAATCATTTAGCCAAATTCATATTTGGAAATTAAATTATAAGAATTAGTTAAAATTTAATGATTAATAATTTAAAAAAATAAATTTCAAATATTAATATTATTTATTAAATGAAAATAAGAATAAAAGAGAAATAGGAATAAAAATAAAAATTGATTAAAATAAGAGTTAAGAAGAAATGAACATCATATTTCAAATATGAATTAATTAAAAACCGGGTTAGTTTAAAATAAAAAGTAATAATTAAATAATTTAAATTAACAATAAGAATTAGTCAAATTGAATAAATTTCAACTAAAAAATTTAAAATAATTTGAAATAAGAATTAATAAAAAAAAAAGTAATACATAAAACACAATATAAATATTAAAATAATAGAATAAAAAAATAATGAAAATTAAGAAAAAGTTAGTCTAAATTAAAAATGAAAGTACTAATTGAAAAATAATAAAAATTAATTAAATCAAAAAATTATCTAGTATATATAAATATATATATATATATATGATTTTTTTAATATGACCAAAATTATAATCGAAGAATAAATGATTTAACAATTGTTTTTTTTAATTAGAAATTTTTTAAGAAGAATATGAAGGATTTGAGGGGGAGAAGGCTATTAAAGGTGAGAAGGCTTCAGTGAGGGGGAATGTACGCAAGGGAGGGCTAGGAATCAATGGGTGAGATGGTAGATCACAAGTTTCCAACGTTGGATAAGACTCGATAGGGCTTCTCCAATAATAAGAGAGTTATAGAATGGTACAAAGACTTAGCAAATCTTAGAAATTGATCTTCTACCATCTCACTCATTGATTAGTGACCATCCCTTGGTTTCCTTCCCTGAGTCCCTTGGGGCCTTTAATAGCCCTCTCCTCATCTAAACCTTTATATTCTTCTTAAAAATATCCTAATTTTAAATTTTTCTGGTCAAATTATTTATACTTTGATTAGAATTTTCATCATCTTAACAAATTTTAATTTACTATTTTATTATAAAAAATTTAAAAATAATATATATATATATATATATATATAATTTTATTATTTAATTAATTCTTATTTTATTTTAATTTTCTTTTCAATTATTTCTTGTATTTTTAATTTAGTCAACTCTTTCTTTAATCCTCATTATTTTATTATTCTATTATTTTAATATTTATATATTTTTCTAGCTATTAAATTTAAATTTTTTTATTAATTCTTACTTCAAATTATTTTAAATAATTTAAATTTTTTTATTACTCCTTATTTTAAATTATTTTTTATCATTTAAGTTGAAATTTAGTGATTTTGGCTAATTCTTATTTTCAATTTAAATTATTTAATTATTAGTTATTAATTATCAGCTAACCCCATTTTTTATTCATTCTTATTTGAAATGTAATGTTCATCTCTTCTTAACTCATATTTTAATTAATTCATTTTTTAATTCCTATTTCCCTTTTATTTTTATTTCCATTTAATAAATATTATGAGTATTTTAAATTTAAATTTGTTAATTATTAATTATTAACTTTTAACTATTTCTTATAATTCACTTTTCTAATTTAACTTATTTTTTAAGGTTAACCCAACAGATATCTAGTTTCTTTTCTGTGGTAAATAAGGAGTTCTTTTTCTATTATAAATAAGCTCTTCAACACTTGTTTATTTACTATGATTTTTGTCCCTCATGATGGATGGAGTTACCATCCAAAAGGATCCTAAATTCTACATAGTTCTATTCCACAATATCCAATAACAATATGAATAAGTGTGGAAGTCTCTAATCACTTATATATAAAAAATTATATAATAAAAATGGTTTAATTAATGAGAAAAGAGAGAAGATATTAAAAGAGATTACTTAACTATTATGTGTAAAAAGGAACTAACTAAATAATTATTATTATTTAATTAATGTTTGGAAGAACTTAAAGTAATGAAATAATAAAAAAGTATTTAATTATGATGGAATAAGAAAATGATGTTTAGGTAGTCAATTTTCAATATTGCATTTTTCCCTTCTTTGAGACAATGCATTTTACAACATTGTTTCAAAGACATGATGTCATATGCCCTAGTATGTCAAGGAGTATATAAATGGGAAGTAGGTTCCCCTCCTGAAATTTTAGAGGAAAACATAACTTTCTTAAAAATGTTTTGAAAGGTTGGACATAATATGTTAGAAGAAAAATGAGGGAAAAAGAAGATGGATTTAGTTAGAAGAATAAATATTTAATGATAGAAGTGGAAGAAGGGGGTGTGGATAAAACTATAAATATGGAATGGAATCAAAAGTTAGGGATCGAAAAATAATAATCATAGAATAAAATTGAATGTAAAGCTAGGATATATTTAATGTATGATAGGATGGAAAAATAAATTTTTGACCTTGCTTGTAGTTAAATTTAAAATACTATAAATTAAAAACCTAAAATTAATGTATAAAATGGACATGATGCCCCAAGGTATGAATTATCAGAGTGATGATATATCCATTGTGTATAACTATGATTCAGCAAATAAGAGTATCCTTGTTCATGCCAGACATATTGTAACCTTATCATAAGCATGTGAGGAGGATAGTCATTTCAAGAATAATTGTCCTAATATAAGGAAAATAATTTCCATGGAAACATTACAAGGACATCCACAAATATGACATACAAAAGAAACGACCATTCCCAATCATGTACTCCTCTAGGTTCACCATCATACTCAAAGATGAATATGGATTTAAGTGAGTTTTATAAGAAAGAAAAATATACAAAAAAATAAATAAAATAGCTACCTCGCCAAACAAGAAAAACATATTATATTTCTTTCCACGAGTGTTTTGTATATCAGATAATGTTTAGACTATGCTTATTGTAGGAATGATATATCAGATAAGGCATGAGTGGTCTAAGTGATATTTGATTAGGATTTTTATGAAATGGATATGTTTCCAGTTACACTAATTCAATTAGATTTCTTTCTTCTTCTTTAATTTTCATGACAACTCGATGATTTACACAATGCTTACTTTGTTGTCCATTCTAAGTGTCCTAGTCCACGTGATAGCAAGAGGTGAAGTGAGATTTCATGTTTTTTTTATTGTAGTTTTGTGAATTATGGGTAATTTGTAAGTGATTTGTTGTGATATCCCCTGACCTAGAATTTATTGGTGAGTATTATATATATCAAGTATGTTTGATATTTTGACTTCAAGATTTATTCTGGACTGGTTTATTAGTATCATGTCACTAATAAATATTTTATGTGAATTTATTTTATTAATTTTTAAATAAAATTTTGGAAAAAATAAATGAATCTACAATTGGAATGCAATTTAATGATGGAATTTAGGTACTCTTGATGGAATAAGAAATAGGTATATAATTTCATGATTAGATTATTAAATCATCAAAAATTATTGATTAATAAACCTCCCATTAAGATAAGAAATTGTCTTAGGGTGCCAAGGAGAGTGGGGCTCATTAATGATTCAAGTAACTACCTACCGCTCATTAATGATTCAAGTAACTACCTACCACCTGGTGGATAAGGTGGAGGCAGTTAATAACTACCAACTAAAATGGAAAAGTGGGTATGTTTATTGTCCTATATTGGAAAAAATAGAAAAATCATACAATGTTGAACTTAGGTGAAAAGGTATTGTTACAGAAAAACAGAGAAGAGACGATTAAATTGACTTGTAGTCTATTGAAGCTCGGGCGGACTCTTTCGAAAGAAGGATTCAAGGCTAGGTAGATCCTAGTAGCTCCAAACTTATTTTCCATAATAGAATTGAAAATTTGGTACCTTGACTCTCTAATATTTTAACATCAATAATATGTTAAATGCTTTTATTTTTGTAAAAAATATAGAGATGACCGTTTTTTTAGAATGCATGCAACCAAAAAGAATAGAATTTTCTTCTTTAAGCATTGAATATGGTGTAGGTACTTGTGTATTTAGAACGATAAAATTATGATGAATATATATAGATGAACAAAATTAGAATTGTGTTTACTATGAACTTATTTTCTAAAATATTTTGTGAATACACTTGTACCATCAAATGCAAAAACAATAATTCAACTCAGATTTTAGTATAACTGCAACTATGTACTAGAATATAGTGTAGTACAAACAATGTATAATACAGTTAAATTGGTGTATGCTAATAGTATTCTTTCTCAAATGAGTAAGCTTGGTTATACCAGAGTATAACCACAATATAAGTGAAAAATCAAAGATATGGTTGAGGATAGTTTAACATATTAGTAAAAAAGGAGAGGCTAAGTTGTAGGTTGCCATAATATAAACCTTAAAGGATAGGATCGAATTTATTAGAAATTGATAGGAAAAGACTTATTATACAAATAGAGAGTGTGTGAAAAAAGTAAAAATACAAAATTTATGGCTTAAAGTAATAAAGGAAGAAAAACCTAATAGTGGGTTTAAACCCTTTACAACTGATATTTTAGAAACTGTATTAAAATATTACATACAAAGAATTTTGATCAAATACATATTCATAATACATGACATAGCTAGGAAAATTATGAAGAAATTAAATTTGAAATCATTAAAATAACAAGAAAGTTATAGTTTTTAATCATTTGGAATTAAGAAACAATGTTCAAAATATAATACAAATGATAAGAAGAAGTCATTAATTTATAAGGTTAAAAAGACCCATAATATGTTTAAAAGGGAATATTATTGTGATAGAAGGCTTTCGACCTTAGTATCTTACCAAAATTAACAGGGAAAAAATTCCATAAAAATACATTTCCTCTAGTATAGAGGAACTTCCAAGTATCAAAACAAAAACAAGAGAACCAATTATTATAGAAGTAGTGACCAGGGGTGTAAGAATGTTGACCTGTATAGGAAGGAGGCTAAACCCATTAATAAATTGAGAGGTCCTAGTTCCATATTCAAACATACAGAAGTAGCATTTGAAAGTGAAACCCCAAGTTTTAGCGTACCTAGAAATTCCAATAAAAATAAAATGTAAGGTAGAGTCTAATGAAACAAAATAATTCTAAAGAGGAAAAATTAAACCTTAGGAGAACAATTTTATACGTGAGAAGATACTTCAACAAAAAACCCTAAAGGAATTTTCTTAAAATGACATAAAATATCAGTTAAAAAAATTGCAGAGAGGTATACAAATAATATATTCAAGAAGGATTAATACCTTGCAAGGGTAATAAATCCAGCTAAAACTTAGTTTATCTATAGTGTATATGCACTATTAATAAACATATAGTGTTATTCTAAGTCGATAAAACCAAAATATTTTGTCTAGGGTTTTAATTAATAAACCCTAACCTACGAAATGCTGAAGAAATAATATAAACTATAACAAAGTATATTTATTTATTAGAATATTAAAATACTAGTTGAAGAAGTGAACCTTTACCCAAGAATGGACCATTTCAACCATGGAAAAGCTAGAAGTCATAGTACAATTTCGTGAGTGAAGTTATACACAAACAAATTGAGGGTAAGTTTAGAAACCCTTGTATAAATAATTACAAAGAACCTTTTGCATAGAAATGGAAGGATATATACATACATACATACATACATATATATATATATATATCTAGTTCACTTAACAAAAAGAGATGAGGATAAATAATCCTTGTGATTGTTTTAAATAAATATTAGGCCCAAGTATCCAATTGTAAGCACTACAACGCTCAAGAAGTGTCAACAACCTAAGAGAAAAATACTCCAACAAATTTTCAGAAACAAGGAATATGACTCGTCAAAGCTAATAAGTTCAAATCATTATGAATGTAGAAAAAAATAATCATAACCTAGTAAAAATTGACTTTATACCTACAACATGCCTATCTAGCCATTGGAACCACAACACATTTTCTCTAACCAAAAGTTGTAACAACCCTGGGTTAAAATTTCATGTAATAAATATAATAAAAGAAAAATAAAACTATGGTCATGGGACACATATTCCAAGCTGAATGTTGGGAAAAACGTCCTCGTGGGTGCTCATGTGGTTTATTATGGCTTAGGAAATTGGCAAAGTCATTGAAAAGGAAAAGAAGTATTAACTAGAATTTTAACTATGAAAATAAAGGAAAATAGGAGAAATGTAAGGTGAAAGGTGATAGGTTACATGTGAGGAGGAAATTGAAGGAAAATTAGTGGAGATTGAAGAAAATAGAGGCCTCGTTGATAAAATGGATTATGAGGATCGGTTCACAACCTTTTTTTCAATTCGTTTTTGGAGCACTCTCTATTGTCTATCTCTCTCATACTGTTACACACTTCAATCATTCTTGGAGCACTCTAGCATTGGAGAAAGGAAGGAAAATGAAGGACAAGAAAGAAAATGGAAGTAATGATCAAGAAAGGATGAGTTGGATCAAGAAGCTACATCGATATTACTTCGCAGGTATTGAGTTGCATGTATAGTTTCCTTAATAGTTTTGGCATGCATGGTACATGCATGTCCGTACTTGGTTATCTTGTTGTCATTGGCATGGAATTTTTGAGGTGTGACAGTGGTTTCAGCTTTTCCTTTCCATTTCCGGATAGTCATGGTGTGATGGGGTTCTCTCATTTGGTTGAGCTTTCAATTTCTAGATGGTTTTCAAACCAGGTGAGATGGTCTTAGGAAAGTTCCCAAGGGCTTAGGAATCCCTTGATTGTTAATTGCAGGATTTTGATAAAAATCCTGAGGATGGAGACAGGAAAATTCCTCAAGGTATTGGTCAAGAAATTCAGAGGCATCCAAGCTTGTTTAGGGCCTAGTGATCCCTTAACCGGTTTTGGATGGATTGTGGTAAAGCATGGTAGTGTATGTTTTTGTTTGGGCCTAGAAATACCTTGACCAGTAATGACAGGATTCTAGTAAAGCCTAGTTTTATAGGTGAGGGTTTTGGGCCTAGGATTCCCTACAACAATTTTGGTTGGATTTCGGTAAAGCCTAAGGAAGGCCTCATTGTTTTTTTGTGATACCCACATTCATGCTCAAAATATGGCACGGGGGTGATTGGTTGAAAGAAATTTTTGGTTGAGCCAAATCTATGGTTGGATGGTACGTGGAAGTCCCTAACTTGGTTGGATTTTCATATTTTAATAATAAATATTTTCCTCTTATATTCCATGATTATTTATACTTATTATTATGTGGCTTTGATGTATGCCCTATCATTGTTATTATTCTAGTTATAATCTGGTTATAACCATGATTTTATGACAAACCTTAGTTATGTCTCTTAACATGTTTGATTGGTAAATTAATTTTTATTTAATGTATGTCCTAATAGATGTTATTGTAGACATTGTGAGAGGACATTAGAACTTCTTGATGATTTTCATATAAGTATGAGATCCTTATGTTCATATATGCATTTAAGACATGTAGATATCATGTTCACTATGTGTTTGATGGAGTTCTTGTCATTGTTAGGCCTTGTTAGGTAATTTTATTGTGTATTTTTTCATTAATGGATTTTCGCTTGCGTCATTCATCATTCTAGAAATTTATATAAAGCTCTGGGCAGAATTTTGGAACCTAGACCTAAAAAGGTGGCTCAGATCTCGGGGTCACATAAACAAAACTGGGTAATTTAGACTGTAGCCACTTGGAGGTAGGTTTATCCATGTTCTTGGAGGCCTACCGTTGCTAGCTTGGTTTGTTATGCAAGAGAATGGGAGTCCAGGTCAGTCAAAATCACTCTAACTCACAGTCTAGGCACCTAAAGTGGCTATTTAGCTTTTTGGGTTCCTGTAGCTCCTGAGGGAGGTCAATAAAGTTTTTTTTGGATGATTTCACTTCCTTAATTCTACTTAGGAGGTTTATTCATATTATCGTAACTATTTACCTTGGTGGATTGGTGAACATGGGTAAGTGTGGGATGAGGATGTTACAGAGTGGTATCAGAGTATGGTTTAATGCTTGGAATGGAATGGTGGAATGTGTTTGTCATGCATGCATGTCAGTTGTCTATGTCGTTGTTATGCATGCATTTTAATGGTTATGGTTTTCATGCATAAGGTCATGGTATGTAGTTGGTATTATCATGCATGAGGTCAGTATATTGATGTAGTTATTATTATACATGTATAATACTAATATGGATTTATTTTGCAGACTAGATGGCCTCCCCTGATCTTCACTAAGTTATGTTGATTATGTTTATATTTTGGTTTAGTTGACATGATATATTTTTAGGGAGAAGAAGATTAAAATTACTATAAAAATGGTGGATTACATTTCATGATACTCTCCCTACAGATCATATGAGAATCATGGTGATGGGTACTCTCCTGACATAGGAGAAACTGAGAAGTTTGAAGAAAAGATAAGAAGTTTCAAAGAAGATAATGACATCATCATTTAGTCACAAGAAATAATTTTCGGGGAACAGGAGAAACAATCAGAAGTCAATGCAGTTATCCTTCATAGTTTTTCATACTTGCAGATAAAATGACATCCACGAATCAGTTATGGGCTAGATGAAGAGACTAATGGAGCATATGGTAGTAGGTCTCATAGTGGGCACAGGTTGGATAGAGATGACATGGTTAGAGATGGAAAATTATTGCATACACCTGATAAGAGAGGAAGTGGACATGGTCTTTACTTTAGTTATGGTTCAGATAGGTAGCATGGTCATCATCGCTATCATCTTTACAAGAGGAATGATAGGGAATAGTTTCTATATTAGTTCAAGAAAGTCAAGATAAATAAATTTGATGGGGATTTGAATAAATTAGAATATGAAAAGTCATTGTTTCTTGGGATGAAGAATTTCTATGAGTTGCATGATTACATAGAGAACATGAAGGTGAGGATAATTATTTTTAGCCTCAAAAGTAAAGCAGGCATCTAGCGGGAAGATGTGAAGCATGTCAGAGACATCAGGATAGACACTTGTTGAGCATGACATAGGAGCACACTAAATTTTCCATATGTTTCTAAAGTTTCCTCTTGTTTTTTATAGTCATAGATTCTTCTCTTTGTATGTTCGATTTTTTTTTACCAAAGGCTTATATTGCATTTTGATGACATTTCATGAGGAAACACTTTTGTGGAGTTGTATAAAACACAATCCACTTTTTTGGGCCATTTGTGCCTAATAGAAATGAGAAGATCATGGAGTTTTGATGTTGGGCGTAGACAGGAGCAATGGAAACCACGAGAATCCCATGCAAATTTTTTTGTTTGGCTACATTTCTATTTTGTTCGTGATGAAGAGCCAAAATAATTTGAAACATCTTTCTCAATAGGGTTGTTTTTGTACAAATGATTTCGTGACATAGCTTCAAATATAGGGCTTACAGGAGAAACAGTCATTGAGAACTAGATGAATTTCAGATATAATGTATGGCATGTTGATTGAACTCCTTTGAAAAATGAAAGAAAGAATATGATGAACCGCTTGTACATGAAGAAAATGTTGATCGAGATTCACAGGAGCGACAAATGTTTTCTCGAATACTTCCCCCAAACAATGTGGAGCTATCAAACCTTTAGAATATTGGTAGAAGGGAATTTCATATGCGTCATAATTGGCATGATACAATGTTTTCATATGAAATTATTGAACAAGAAATCCATTTTATAAAATATGCATGGTCTTCATGTGTTCTTAATGTGAATACAAATGGAGAGACAATTTTTTTTCCTTCGTCTTTATCAGAGAATCAACGTGTTTCTTTTGAAAAAAAATCGCCACTTTGTTGATGGTTGGGACGATGATCCTTTGTGAATGATTTTTCAGGTAACTGCTGGAACAGGATATTCTTCTCTTATTAATTGTATTTTCGGTTCTATCTTTGCTTCAACAATGGGTCAAAGAAGTATGATATTATTTCTAGCTCCAACTAGCATAGTTTATTTTAATATACATTGCAAAACAATACACTCTACTTTCAGAATTCCTATTAAATATATGAAACCGCTTAATGTCGAGACTCTAGTAATTTTCCAAAGAAAAAATGAGGCATGATCAATATATTTTAATTCATGAAATGAGCTTCATAGCGACCAATCTTTTTTATGCAAATAGATTCTTGTTTGCGAGAAGCCTTTATAGAAAAGAAAACCTCTCCTTTTCATAGAAGGTCCATAATTCTTGTGGATGATCTTGGGAAAATTCCTTCAGTTAAAGATAAACCCTTGTATGCAGGAAGAACAATAGGAAAAGTGTTCTGTCAAATTCAAAATTGTTGTGACTTTGGATTAAATTTACAAGTAGTAGGGGGATGATCCCAGGAAGGCATATTTTGAAAATATTTTCATGAATATTAGAAATGTGGAGCCTTTTTTGCAATATTGGGATATTCTTATGACATGTGTTGATAGTAGTTTGTATCATCACGAAACGATTTTATTTGATTCTTTTGTTCACTTGTTTTTAATGAATGATCTCGTTAATTTGCACAATTGGAAAGTGCTTAAATCATTAAATTGTCCAGTTGCAAGATGTGTTTCCCAATGTGCTAGGAGATCTAAGATTTTTGACATTGATGATGGTGTCTTGGAGCATGAGGTGTTATTGTATCGCGGTGATTGTGTCATGCTTACATGTAATTTGTGGGTGGAAGTTTGGTTGGTTAATGGTGCTCTTGGATATATAGAAGATATGTTTTATTCATCTAGCACAGAATCGCCACAACTTCCTCAGTTTGCTACAGTTATTTTTGAGAAGTACACTAGTGTTCCATTTGATAACGATTGTCCAAATGATGTGCCTATAACACGTGTTGTTAGAGGGAACCTTAAACAGATGCCTTTAAATATGACATGGGCCTTCACTACACACAAGTCACAAGAGGTGAAATTTCAAAGTTAACCATTGTGGATATTGGAGATAGAGAGAGGTAGGGTTTGACATTTACAACTATATCAAGAGTGAGATCCGTTAATGGTGTATGGATTTCACCACCTTTTTCTTATCATAGTTATGAAAAAATGAAAAACAATGCTTATGTTACACTTATGAAAAACAAGGAGGAATGATTGAAGTCTATATCATTTTGAGGTTTTTATCTTCAACTTAGTTTAATGGTTTGGCATAACGGTTGGAAATGATATCAATGATGGTTTATATTTTTTCCTATCATGATTTTACTTATGTGTTAATGTCTTTTAGTGTTAAAGTTAGCATATTGAATGCTTGGAAATAATCACATGTTTGGATGCATTGATGTGGGGTTGTTTTTATTTAACCAGTTATATTGTGCCTATTGTTTTATTTTGTTTTGTTTTTCCTATTTTTTTCCATGTAAGGTTTGTATCTCTTTATTTGTTCTATTTATTTCGTGGTTCATAGTTTTATTCGAAATATTAACACATGTTTGTACTTTTGTTTTTTTGTTTGTGCTTGTTCTAACTTTGTTTTTTTTGTTGCATTGCAGATATGGAAAATAACAATGTTCATTTTTATGCCATTGTTGTTCATTCTATTGGAAGAAATAAGTTTTGTTTGATATATTCAGAGTCATTTTGGTAGAAAACTTGGGTTTCATCTGGATTTTTTTGATGAACATGTCCGTGTGTTGGGAAGAATGAAAGAAGATTTAATATACTTGTTGCATATTCATTTGAGAGAATCGGTGAGAAAAACAAGAAGGGGTTGGATTGAAAGCCTTAAGTATCCTGAAAATTAACCTGTTGATGTCAATTTCCATTGCTTTTATTAGCGGTTAGACTATGTTTTGGAAGATGCCAATAACTAAATTATTTTTTACGAACTATTTCAATTAGATATTCTCCATCGGTTTTTTTTATGTAAATACATAGTACTTGAGTATGAGGGTTTTCCGCAGTGCATTATATTAGATATCATTTTTGGGATTCAAATTTGTTAAGTAAGTCATTCATCTATGACCATTTCCATGAGAGGTAGTCGTAAGTGAATAATTTCTTATGATTATCGAATAGTCAACTTAGCACGCATAGCATCAGGTGATGGTCACAAGGGTGAAGAAGTGGGATTGAAACTAGTGAAATGAATCACATACTAGAAATCATCACTTCCGGAGCTTGCACCTGGTAACTAGGACTTCCCACGAGGTCACCCATCCCAGAACTCCTCTAGCTAAAGCACACTTGACTGTGAATTTTTTCCCCACAATCAAGCCCACTTAGCTTGCTACCCCATTTGCAAAACTTTAGCAAGTATTGTGCCACATGAACCATTCAAGTAGAGCTCCCTTTACTAATTTTATTTAAGTATGAGGGTTTTCTGCAGTGCATTATATTAGATATAATTTTTTGATTCAAATCCATTAATTAAATCATTCATCTATGACCATTTCCATGAGGGGTAGTTGTAACTAACTAATTTCTCATGATTTTTGAATATTCCACTTAGTAGTCATTGCATCAGGTGATGCTCACATGGGTGAAGAAGTGGGATTGAAACTAGTGAAATGAAACACATTGTGTCAAACATCACTTCCGGGGCTTGCACCTGGTAACCAGGACTTCCCAGGAGGTCACCCATCCCAGAACACTGTTGGCTCAAGCACTCTTAACTATGGAGTTTCTCCCCACAATCAAGCCCACTTAGCTTTCTACCCCATTTGCAAAACCTTAGCAAGTATTGTGCCTCATGAACCGTTCAAGTAGAGCTCCCTTTACTCTTTGTATTTAAGTATGAGGGTTTTCCATAGTGCATTATATTAGATATCATTTTTGGGATTCAAGTGCATTAATTAATTCATTCATCTATGACCATTTCCATGAGAGGTAGTTGTAACTGACTAATTTGTCATGATTTTTTAATAGTCCGCTTAGCACTCATTTCATCAGGTGATGCTCACAGGGGTGAATAAGTGGGATTGAAACTAGTGAAATGGATCACATAGTGTCAATCATCACTTCAGGGACTTGCACCCGGTAACTAGGACTCCTCGGGAGGTCACCCATCCCAAAAATCCTCTGCCTCAAGCATGCTTAGTTGTGGATTTTTTCCCCATAATCAAGTCCACTTATCTTGCTACTCCATCTGTAAAACCTTAGCAAGTATTGTGCCTCATGAACAATTCAAGTAGAGCTCCCTTTATTCTTTGTATTTAAGTATGAGGGTTTTTCGTAGTGCATTATATTAGATATCATTTTTCTGATTCAACTGCATTAAGTAAGTCAATCCTCTATGACCATTTCCATGAGATAGTCGTAATTGACTAATTTCTCATGATTTTTGAATAGTCCACTTAGCACTCATTCCATCTGGTGATGGTCACAAGGGTGAAGAAGTGGGATTGAAACTAGTGAAATGAATCACATAGTGTCAAACATCACTTCAAGGGTTTGCACCTGGTAACTAGGACTTCCCAGGAGGTCACCCATCTCGGAACTCCTTTGGCTCTAGCACTCTTAACTGTGGAGGTTTTCCCCACAATTAGGCCCACTTAACTTGCTACCCCATTTTCAAAACCTTAACAAGTATTGTGCCTCATGAACCATTGAAGTAGAGCTCCCTTTACTCTTTGTATTTAAGTATGAGGGTTTTCCACAGTGGATTATATTAGATTTCATTTTTTGGATTCAACTGCGTTAATTAATTCATTCACCTATGCCAATTTCCATGAGAGGTAGTCATAACTGACTAATTTCTCATGATTTTTGAATAGTCCACTCAGCACTCATTCCATCGATTGATGGTCACAAGGGTGAAGAAGTGGGATTGAAACTAGTGAAATGAATCACATAGTGTCAAAAATCACTTCCGGAGATTTCACTTGGTAGCCAGGACTTCCCAGGAGGTCACCCATCCCAGAAATCCTTTGGCTCAAGCACGCTTAACTGTGGAGTTTTTCCCCACAATCAAGCCAGAGTTAGCTTGCTACCCCATTTTCAAAACTTAAGAGAAATTATTGTGCCCCATGAACCATTCAAGTAGAGCTCCCTTTACTATTTGTATTTAATTATGAGGGTTTTCCACAGTGCATTATATTAGATATCATTTTTGGGATT
This sequence comes from Pinus albicaulis, assembly GCA_034641835.2. NCBI lineage: Eukaryota > Viridiplantae > Streptophyta > Pinopsida > Pinales > Pinaceae > Pinus > Pinus albicaulis. Next base: position 419,410,652 of record CM076580.1, on the reverse strand, counting down.
CAACTTCGTTAAGTAAATCATTCATCTATGACCATTTCCATGAGAGGTAGTCGTAATTGACTAATTTCTCATTATTTTTTAATATTCCAATTAGCACTCATTGCATCGAGTGATGCTCACAGGGGGAATAAGTGGGATTGAAGCTAGTGAAATGAATCACATAGTGTCAATCATCACTTCTGGGGCTTGCACCCTGTAAACAGGACATCCTAGGAGGTCACCCATCCTAGAACTCCTTTTCCTCAAGCGCACTTAACTATGGATTTTTTCCCCACAATCAAGCCCACTTAGCTTGCTACCCCATTTTCAAAACCTTACCAAGTATTGTGCCTCATGAATCATTAAATTAGAGCTCCCTTTACTCTTTGTATTTAAGTATGAGGTTTTCCATAGTGCATTATATTAGATATCATTTTGGGATTCAACTGTGCTATGTAAGTCATTTTTCTATGGCCATTTCCATGAGAGGTAGTTGTAGCTGACTAATTTATCATGATTTTTGAATAGTCCACTTACCACTCATTCCATCGGGTGTTGCTCACAGGGGTGAAGAAGTGGGATTGAAACTAGTGAAATGAATCACATAGTGTCAATCATCACTTCCGAGGCTTGCACCGGTAACCAGGACTTCTCAAGAGGTCACCCATCTTGGGAAGTCCTGGTTACTGGGTGCAAGCCCTAGATGTGATGATTGACATTATGTGATTCATTTCACTAGTTTCAATCCCAATTCTTCACCCCTATGAGCATCACCTGATGCAAGGAGTGCTAAGTGGAATATTCAAAAATCATGAGAAATTAGTCAGTTATGACTACCTCTCATGGAAATGGTCATGGATGAATGACTTAATTAACACAGTTGAATCCCAAAAATGATATCTAATATTATGCATTGTGAAAAACCCTCATGCTTAAATAGAAAGAGCAAAGGGAGCTCTACTTGAATGGTTCATGAGACAAAATACGTGCTAAGGTTTTGCAAATGGGGTAGCAAGCTAAGTGGGCTTGATTTTGGGAAAAACTCCACAGTCAAGCACGCTTGAGCCAGAGGAGTTATGGGATGGTTGACCTCTTGGGAAGTCCTGGTTACCAGGTGCAAGCCTCGAAAGTGATGATTGACACTATGTGATTCATTTCACTAGTTTCAATCCCTGATCCATGATTTTTTTCTTCGAGATGGAATAAGGAATTACATGTAAAATTGCATCTTAACCATGAAACTTGAAAATGCATGAAAACAAGAAGAGATAAGCACATAAAATCATTCAAAGAATATAAGAACTTGATAACAGAGTTCGTCCAGGAGGGACTATGTCTCCAGGCACTGCTCAATCAGTGGAGAGGCCCTCTTTCATTAAGTGGAAAATAAAATGAAAGTACAAGCAACAATGTAAAATTACACCCTTATATCTCCAATCTTCAAACTAGCCAAAAAATGGAGACCTCTATTGTAGAAATGGATAGCACCATCAGATTCTTGTTGCAGATAGGTGTAGGATCCATATAAAATTTGTCCAATTCAGACACTGGGAAAATTTGGCCCCTAAAAAACTTGAGCTCAAATCATGGTTCCACTTGCCCCTGGAAAGGCTAAGGGTTCTGCTACATACCTTGATCTTCATACCACTACTAGTCTGCCTGGGCACATATGCAGACTAAGGGTTTAAATATAAAGTGACGGGCGAACCTTCGGTTGGCATATCAGTTAATATCCTGCAATGGATGACAGGGCTCGGGGGATCAAATCTCACCCCTCCCTTTTTATGTTGACAACATTTTAAAAATAGGGAAAGGAGGGTCGATGGACCCACTCCATGTGCCCCGACCCAACCCGCTCCACATTCCAATGCCATATACATATGCCACCACTGTGATTTATGCAGAGTTTGTTGGCTGTGGTGGGTGTGTCTGCTTCCACGCGGCCCGACCTAATCACTTCACATTTTATTTTATATATGTTGAGTGGGATCTGTGGGGGTGGTGGGGTTGACCACCCGCCCCCAACTATATTATGTATTTAACATTTATGGTGGTGGGGTGGTGGGGTTGGTGACCCACCACCCCCTTTTTTTTAATATGTTTTTTGTTTTTATTTAACCATAGCCCACTTTTAATAAAATTCGGTTTTAAGGCCAAAGAAAACAAACAAATAGTTCCATTATTTGGCCCGGATTTTGGCTGGAACTGGCCGGAATCCAGTTGTTGATAAACTTCCAAAGCGTTGCCTGCTTAACCTACCACATCATCAAGTCAACCCAAAACTTTGACCAGCTCTAACTTTCACATACGAACTCGGTTTGACGAACCATTCGGACCGTTGCGATCAGGACAACAAGATATACGCTTTGGTTCTATTTATAAGGAATTCTAATCACTTTTGTTTCGACATTTATCCTTAAGCCACTTATACTTGGACCTGTACAATCCTATTGGATCATTCCTACCCATTGAAGAGCTTTTGGAGCACCAAAAGCATTAACACACCCAGCACATTGCATGTGTCCTTTCCAAACCAGAATTTTAATTACCTGCACACAAATCTGGTACATCATTTGCAACCATGTATAAACCACACATGACTCAACAACCCCTCACTTGCAAAGATTTTATAGCATGCACTCATTGGTCAAATATTACATAATAAAAACCAATGCCTTAACTATTCATAAAGAAAGGCCAAAATACCATCATTGTGCTTTGAAACAATGGGGAATATATCATCGTTTCTACATTTTACATGCGACGCATGATTTAAAATTATGGCCATAACAAACTACTACCTCTACAAAAACCTTCTTTTACTTAATAAGGCAGTACACCATTAATGTGGTGGATTCATTTTTTGAACATTTTCACCTTTCGACTCCCTTATCAATGCTTTCGGGGCATGGATCATTGGACACATGGCTTATTGGTGTCCCACTTTGTTGCAATGACTACAATGATTATATTTCCTCCAAATTTCCTGGTTCACATTGAAGCATTTTCCCCCGATGTTCATGGAACCCTCACTATCGCTGGAATGTGAGGAAGTGATTTCATCATATATCGTTGGCTGGTGACTAGCTCTGTTGGAGCTTTTTCCAACTACCTTACTATTGTATCTGATTCCTGCATGACGCATAAATTCCTTGACTTCGATGGGGTTTACTATGCCTTAGCCATTGATGCCGAGGCCCTTTCCCTAATACCCCATTTTCTTCAGCAGTTTGGATTTGAATCATGTAGAATTTTTTTCAACATCAGGGAAATCATCATCACGAAAGTACATGAAGTTGAAGGGTTTATTTTTACTTCAGGTTGGTTATGTCGCAAATTTTCCAAGGCCTCATCCTTATCTTATAACTGGTGTAGTAACCTTTTTTTTTCTTCATTTTCTTCTTGTAGGAGCCTCCTTAGCTTAGTATTCTCTACTTGGATGCTTTGGTTGATGTCCTCAAGTTCTTGGAGCCCTACCGTAGTGAGTGTCCTTTTCATATTTTGTATAATGTCTATTGAATTTTTTGTTTCATCGCTCGAATCGGAACCCAGTTCTATGTCCCTCCTGCTATGATCCCAAAGGCTGCAAGCTTCATTTCATCACCAAAATCAGGCCCTAGGTCAATTGGTCTACCTTGTGCAAATCCTGCAGTTGTGACCTTATCATCTTCCTCTGACTCATAATCTTGGTTTTGCTACACGATGGTAGCGGTCTTCTGCTTCCCCTTCTTTTCATTCCTCTCAGGTCTCAACTCACGGTGCAGCTTCTAGCAAGTTTCTTCGTCATGTCCCTCTTTCTCACAATGTGTATAAGAGGGCTTTTCTCCCCTTCTCTTGGTTGTTGCAGTTCTTTTTGGGTGGTCATTTTGTTCATGCGTTCCCATTCTTTCTAGATGCATGTCTTTCACACTGGCCTCATTTATGGTAGGAGGCTCAAACAATAATAATGAATGTCATATGTAATTATGCAGAGAACCAACATAATTGGTTACAATCTCTGGTGAATCTAATGGAATGCCCAAATTCAATGCTTTTTTTCTAAATTCTTCAGTGAATTCTTGCACATTTTTATCTTTTCCTTGCCTTAGGTGTTGACATTCCATTAATTCTTTTTTCTTATATCCAAAAGCGTAAAATTGGTTTCTCAATGCAGAAACAAAATTTGGCAATGAGGAGAGAAGGTTACCCAAATTTTTGCTACCTTGAAATTTTCTCTCCCACCAAATAAGATTAGTGTCGTTCAGCAAAAGAGAATCCAACTAGATCTTTGCCTCTTCCTCCCCGGTCTATTTAATCCTACAATAGACTTCAATCTGCCTAATCTAGTTGTTAAGGTTTTCTACACTACTTTCACCATTATACATTGGAAGATCAAATTTGACATCTAATTTAAAGAAATGTTTCTTAGATGCATTTCCTGAATTCCTATGATGATTGTGAGAAGAAGAAAAGGAACTTTCACTCGTGGAAGGAGAAGGAGGTGGATCCCCTCCATCATCTCCATGTGTTGAACCTTGTCCTTCTAGAGCATTCTCCCCTACTCTTTCTAGTTTCTCGAGCCTTGAGAACCACTTCTCGACCTGATCTGCCATTATGTAGAATGTTTTGCAGAAGTTTTCCTCCTCCTCATTTCTAGCATCATCATCCATGTTTCTTCTTCGATGCGCACATCCCGCTTTGGGATAAAAATACTTTAGTTTCCATTCGCCTCTTTGGATCCTGTTTCTAGTTAGCATACAATCATGCAATTCACATCTACAAATACCTACTCTAATACCACTTGATCCATGACATTTTTCTTCAAGATGGAATAGAGAATTACATGTAAAATTACATCTTAACCATGAAACTTAAAAAGGCATGAAAACAAGAAGAGAGAAGCACACAAAATTATGCAAAGAAGAAAATAACTTGATAATAGAATTCGTTCAGGAAGGACTACGTCTCCACGCTATGCTCAATCAGTGGGAAGGCCCTCTTTCATTAAGTGGAAAATAAAATGAAAGTGCAAGCATCAATGTAAAATTACACCATTATACCTCCAATCTGCAAAATAGATGAAAATGGAGACCTCTATTGCAGAAACGTATAGCACCATCGAATTCCTCTCACTGAGAGGTGTAGGATCCATATAAAATTTGTCCAATTTGGACACTAGGAAAATTTGGCCACTCTGAAAGTTGAGCTCAAATCTTGGTTCCACCTGCCCATGGAAAGGCTCAGGGTTCCACTGCCTGCCTTGAAGTTGATCTTTGTGTCGATCCTAGTTTGCCTGGGCACATATGCCAACTATGGGTTTGAACATAAAGTGTTGGGCGGACCTTACAAGGTCTGTCGGTTGGCATATCGGTTTAGATCTTGCAATGGAGGAGAGGGGTCGGGGGATCAAATCTCACCCCTCCCATTTTATGTTGACCGCATTTTAAAAAAAGGGAAAAGACGGTGGGTGGGTCTGCTCCACGTGGCCTAACCCAACTCACTCCATGTTCCAACGCCATATATACATATGCCACCATTGTGATTTATGCAGAGTTTTTTAGTTGTGGTGGGTGGGTCTACTTCCATGCAATCCGACCCAACCACTTCACATTTTCGTTTATATATGTTGAGTTAGATCCACAGGGGTGGTGGGATTGACCACCCACCCCCCAACTATATTACGTATTTAACATTTCGGGTGGTGGGGTGGCAGGGTTGGTTGCTCGCCACGCCCCTTTTTTATATTTTTTTGTTTTTATTTAACCATAGCCAAATTTTAATGAAATTCATTTTTAAGGCCGAAGAGGAAAAAAAAATAGTCCCATGACTTTTCCCAAAGTTTGGCGTGAACTGGCCAGAATCTGGTTTCCGGTAAAATTCTAAATTACTGCCTCCTTAACCTGCCACATCATCAAGTCAACCCAAAAAATTTGACCAGCCCTAACTTTCACATAAAAACTCAGTTTAACAAATTTTTCGCACCATTGCGAAAAGGATGATGAGGTATATGCTCTGGTCCTAGTTAGAAAGAGATCCGATCACTTTTATTTTCAACCTTTCATCCGATGAAATGAGTGGTAAGTGTACTATTAAAAAATCATGAGAATTATTTAGTTACGACTACCACTCATGGAAATGGTCATAGATTAATGACTTAATTAAGGTATTTGAATCCCAAAAATTATATCTAATATAATGCACTGCGGAAAACCCTCATACTTAAATAAAAAGAGTAAATGCAGCTCTACTTGAATGGCTCATGAGGCACAATACTTGCTAAGATTTTGTAATGGGGTAGCAAGCTAAGTGGGCTTGATTGTGGGGAAAATATCCATAGTAAGCGCACTTGAGCCAAAGGATTTCTGGGATGGGTGACCTCTCGGGAAGTCCTGGTTACCGGGTGCAAGCCCCAAATGTGATTATTAACACTATGTGATTCATTTCACTAGTTTCAATCCCACTTCGTCACCACTATGAGCATCAAGCGATGCAATGCAATGAGTACTAAGTGGACTACCTCTCATGGAAATGGTCATAGATGAATGACTTACTTAACGTACTTGAATCCCAAAAATGATATCTAATACATAGTACTTATCGCTTCATTTCAATTATCTTCTTTGGTTTCGATGTTGGTGCAGTCGATTCTTTTCCATTGTATTGTTATATTATATTTTGTATTTTCATTGTCTTGAATTTTTTATGGCTTTTTTTTTTCTCAGATTGCAATGTTCGCCTCACAAATGTATCATTTTCCTATCATCTCTTAATGTTAACTATTTTCGTATGATGAACTCAAAATACTACTATATTGAAATGGAAATGGATGACAATCCAAGATTTCCAACTATGGTTGGTGGTATCATTGTGACAAACATTGTCTTGATAGAAAAAAATGTCCCATGCTATGTAATGCTTATTATATTCTCTTATGGGGTTTTGGATATTTGTGTTAAGGTTTATATAATTGTGATTTATACTATTTATTTGTTGCACATAATAGTGATTTGTAATGTAAATGTGCCATGTTGTATGATAGGTAATAAATCCATGTATATTATGATTTTTCTAGGGTTTATTATTCCCTTGGGTTTAATATATGAATCCCTTGGGTTTATAATCCAAGGGTTATTATTCCTTGGGTTTAATATTACTCGCCTACGTTTATATTCACTTTATTTTTTGGTGCTAATCCCTTAGGTTTTTTATTCCGTTTGATTTAAAATATTTATGATGGTCAACCATGTTTTATAAATTCAATTATGGTCAACCAAGGTCGAACGTCGCATTGTGACGAATATTTCCTTAATGTGAGAATCAACCTTGGTTAATATTGAATCAATCTTGACTTTGGAAAAATATTCTCTCGATGTGAAAATCAATCGTGATCTAGCATGGTCAACCATGGTCCAATGCCACATTGTGACAAGGTTTATCTCAATATGGAAATCAACCATTGTTAACATTAGTCAACCATGTTTATTTTAGGGGTTAAAATGTTTATCTTAGGGTTTTTATACCTTCGGTTTATAATTTGTATCCCCTTGGTTTATTATTCCTTTGGGTATATAATATCAATTCCTTGGGTTTATTAATGTTAAGGTTCATATTCCTAGGGTTTATAATTATTCCCTTTTGTTTATCAATTCCTTGGGTTTATATTCCTAGAGTGTAATATTATTCATGGGGCTTGAAATTAATATTCATCCCTAGGGTTTAATATTGTTCCCTTCGGTTTTTAGTATTAATCCATTGGCTTTATTATTCCTTGGGTTTATTTTCCCTTAGATTTATTAATCCATTGGGTTTATTATCCCCTGGGTTCATATTCCTAGGGTATAATATTGTTTATAGGGTTTGCAATTAATATTCATCCCTAGGGTTTAATATTATTTCCTCGGGTTTATAGTTCATTGGGTTTTTAGTATTAATCCATTAGGTTTATTATCCTTTGGGTTAATATTATTCCCCTTAGTTTTTAATCCCTTGGAGTTTCTATATTAAACATTAGGAATATGAACAGTTATATTAATAAACCCAAGGGATTGATATTATAAACCAAAGGGAATATAAAACGAAGGGCTTAACACTAAAAAACAAAAGGGAATATAAATAAAATTTTTTTAGTATTAATCCCTTCGAATAATATTATTCCCTTGGGGCTTTAGTATTAAACCATTCGGTTTATTAATTGCCACATTTAAGTATTTATGATGGTAAACCATGTTTTAATAAATTCAATGATGGGAAACCAAGGTCGAGTATCGCATTGTGATGAATATTGTCTTAATACGAGAATCAACCTTGGTTAATATTAAACCAACCTTGCATTTGGAAAAAATTTCTCTCAATTAGAAAATCAATCACAATCTAGCATGGTTAACCATGGTCTAACGCCACATTGGGACAATGTTTGTCTCAATATGGAAATCAACCATGGTCAACCATGTTTATTTTAGGTGTTAAACTATTTATCTTAGGGTTTGTGTACCTTGGGTTTATAATTTGTATCCCATAGGTTTATTATTCCTTTAGCTTTATAATATCAATTCGTTGGGTTTATTAATGTTACGGTTCATATTCCTAGGGTTTATTATTATTCCTTTGTGTTTATCAATTCCTTCAGTTTATTAATCTAAGGGTTCATATTCCTTGGGTGTAATATTATTCATAGGGTTTTCAATTAATATTTATTCTTAGGGTTTAATATTTTTCCCTTTGGTTTATATTTCCTTAGTTTTTTAATTTTAATCCATTGGTTTTCTTATGTCTTGGGTTTATTTTCGCTTGGGTTTATTAATCCATTGGGTTTACCTTGGGTTCATATTCCTAGGGTATAATATTGTTCATGGGTGTAACACCCTCTTCCCACATTTACCCAAGTAACCATCTAATAGTGGTAAACATGTGACAAGAGGCTACTATAATGTTATTAAACCTCCTAGGTGACCTTAACAAAGTGGAACCGACAGAAAAAAAAACATATAGACCTTCTACAGCAACAACAACACCCCCAGGGGGTAACTAAACCTTGCAGGCCTCTTACCTTGGGTCCCACTAACCTTTTGACCTCTTTGAGCCATATCCATAGGCATAAAACTACATTCCTACTCCTAGGAGGATATATCCCCAGGAATAACATTGCATGCCTGCAGCTAGGGCCCCAATACCTCATTTTTGTACCTACATATCTGGTATTTGAGCCACCTTTTCAGGCCTACAACCGAGGTCACTGCCCAGAACAACATGACACTTAAGGGATGATAAAAAACAATAGGATGATGATACCGAATAAATCACCTCAAAAATAAATCATTTGGCCCCATCCTATCCATGACAGGAATTTTTTCAAACATGTCACAAACATTGAATCTATAGGTGTAAGCAATAGATTTAAGAATAGGGGTCTCAAACTTATTTGAGAATCAATAAGAATCATTTCTACCTTACATCATTAGCTTCAATACAATATGTTTGACCATAGATACATTGTGCATTCATTTACATGTAAAACCATGGATAGATACATACATCATTACTAATGAAATACATGCTTATAACCAGCGTAATATCCACAGAATTACAATCGATACAAAAGAAATAGAATCCACATACAAGCCAGTACATTTTCATACCAAATACCAAAGGAATGAGCTCTTCATTACTCAATTTAAAAGCCAAACGGAGACGGTACTTCCACGTTCCACCCGACAATATATTGGTTGAGCCAAATCTCTCTTTAGACAATCACCCCCATGCCATATTCCAAGCATAAATGTGGGACTCATAACCAAAAAAATAGAAACAAACATGCATGAATGTTACCAAGGTTCTCCACCTACACCGTGAGGAATTTGAGTGCCTCCTAGTGTCTCGGGCTTTACTATAATTCAGAGTCTAAATCAGGAATCACTAGTCCCTAAACCGATACATACTCTCCAGGCTTGACCATACATCCCATCCCGGGACTACTAGGCCCAATGGAGAGAAATCCACTTCTTGGATTTATCGTATATCCCTCCATTCACTGGCAAGGATTTCATGGGCCTACCAAGGCACATAATCTAGATTTACCACAACCCATACTCCGGTTTAGGGGCTACTAGGCCAGTGGCTTTATCGTGATCCACAGTACAGTTCAGGGATTACTAGGCTAATGGCTTTACTATGATCCACAATATGGTTCAGGGACCACTAGGCCATGTGTTTTTCATTACATATATCCACCCCACTCAGCTTCGAATCCATCTAGAAATATAGCTCAATTGAAGTATTAGAAACCATCTCATCAAAGTTATACGGAAATGGAAAGGTTAGGCTAAAAACACTATCACACTTGGTAAAACCCATGCCAAGATAGAAAATAACCACATGTGATACCATGCATACTAGATCTAGCAAGGAAATCACATATGAGAGTCAATACCTACAAGAAATCATGTTGTAAGCTTCTTGATCCTACTTTTCCTTGCTTTCTTTTCCTTTCTTGCTCTAATTCCAAAGTGCTCCAAGAAATTAAAGTGTCCAAGAGTGTGAGAGAGGGAGAGAATAATGAGAGAGCTCCAAAAATGAACTGACAAAAGTTTTGACCAAAAATCTTGCCAATTGATCCTCATAAGCCTTTTTACTAATGATGCCTCTATTTTCTTCAATTTCCATTATTTTCTTGCATTTTCATCCTCACATGAAGCATGTGACCTTTCATCTCCCTTTTCTCTTATTTTCCATTATTTTCATAAATAAATGTCACTAAATACCACTTTGCCTTTCTAAAGTCTTTGCCATTTACTTTTCCAATTTCCTTTAGCCATAATAACTGATATGAACAAACACATTAGGATGTTTTTCCAAACATTCATCTTGAAATACGTGTCCCATCAACTGTGGTTGTTATTTTTACTTTATTACTTTTATTACATAGAATTTTCACCAAGTCTATTACAAAACCCTCCCCCTTGGGGGAACACCATCCTTAGTGTTCAACGACACCTACAAACTAGCAAACCACTGAAAATAAAACATACTACCTATAGTGCTTTATAACACATCTCACTGCAGTATTTATAATGAATAATATGCTCAAAAGAAAAAATTATCATGATAATCATACCATGTACTGGATCTTTATAACACAACTCATTATGATATTTATAATTGTATACAAATATAAAAAAATTCTCAACCAATAAATAAAATGATACGATTCCCATATCAGCAATGCAGGAATCTAGAGGCTCACACCTCCACCCTCAAATTAGTACCAGGATTCACTTCCTTCCCAGGAAGTCCATAATCCATTTTCATAGTCAAATCCTACATCCAATGTCCATCACTACAATCCTACGTTATTGTACCGTCAGCAAACAGTTACCAGCTCATTTTTCTAGGGCACACTACCAATGTGCATATGATTCCATATGAAAATTATAATGACCATAACAAATCCATCCTCGGCCTTCCCTTCTCTGATACACAGTCCCTCAAGCAATCCAATCATCCCCTTCGATGTTGTGCCTCACCTTCTAAATTCCCCAACATCCCCTATCCCGAGCGATCCATCACTTGGAAAGGCTTCCTCGCATCGGAAGATATAAAAACCAAGGCAAATACATGCCTCAAACATCCTACCAGTCATAGTATGCTCATGGAAATCAATGGACACTATTGGGCACCAGTGTCCCATGATGACCCTGCTATTGAAGTGCTTTACCAACTTTTTGCCGTATGTTTCAACTCGTTTTATTGTTGTCGCTAATGCTTGTAATTAGGTTCAAACACCCAAGTGGGAATTTTCGTGCTTCCTGTACCAAGTGCGTAACTTCCATTATATTCAAAATAAATTTAAATAAATTGACATCATACCTCATTGGTAGCTCGTCAATAAGGTACACTTGCAATTCTGTTCATTTGCTGTCACAACAAGTCAAACTAGTTGTTTGATTAAATCATCATGAACCTCATCTAGTTAGCTCAAAACACAAAAATCATAAATCATAATCATAAATCATATGTAATCATCATAAGTCATAATTGTAGATAACATGCATAACAAGATTGAAGTAAATACTGATAAGTATCCTTCATCAGTCCTTACTTTTTCCTTTGTTTTTTTGTACACACACAAGATTGGTTTCCACACCCAAAAAACACCCAGTGTCTTTTCTTCTCTTCAATCATGTACACATACACATAATGTACGTAATGAAACATACACCCGCATACGACATACAACACCATACAATACACCAACCCACATTGGCATATGACACATACACCTACACCCGGTGTACAATACAACACAATACATATGCCTACACTGGCATACAACACATACACCTACACCCATTGTACAATAAAACACAATACATTACATACACCTATACAGAGTACAACACAAGAAATACATATGTCATGATACCACAAACACACCATGCACATACATAATACCGCACGCCCACAACACAACATGTATGACATCCACACAATACTACATGTATACGAGTACCATATGCACAACATATACACAATACCACCTATACACAACACTACCTACACAACATGTGCACAACATCATATGTACATGACATCACCTCCACAACATACACACAAGGTGAAATGTACACTTCACCACCTGTACAATGTGTACACAATACCACATGTACACAGCACCACATGCAGAACACGTACACGACACCACATGTACAAGGCACCACATGCACGACATGTACACGACACCACCTGCACACAGCACCACATGTACAACATGTATACAACACCATATGCACACAACACCACATGTACAATCACGCACATAACACCATATGTACAACATGCACAAAAACCATATGTACATAGCATTGCATATACAACATGTACATAACACCATGCATACACATCACTGCATATCTAACATGCACAAAAAACCATATATCCAACATGCACACATGAGTATGATATGTTCACAGCACAACATATCCAATGTGTACATAGCACTATCTATACCTAGCACTTCATATGCAATATACACACACCACCATATATACAACAATCATACAAATCATATGTACACAATACTGCATATGTTACATGTACACATCAGCATAGGTACAATCATTGGTTATACCACATGTCCAACATATACACAATAGTTGTACTGCACATCCATAGACCACACACTGACCCCACAAATAAACCTTGATTCTGGATCCTTTCCACTATCCATGTTTATCCTAGCATGCTGCAGATCACACTATTTTCACTTCGTCGATGTACCCCTCAGCATTACATGTCCATAACATAAACATAGGCATAGTACAAGCATATAATATCAATTCATGTCCACATGATACTGACCTCATAGCTTTGTTAAAGCTACTTTTTCACTTAATTCCTCATACCCATTAACCTCTTCATGCCATTCACCTACATAAGAAATCATTCCTCCACAAGAATGATCCCTAGCAACCCTTTCAAACATTGACATAGATACATAGATACATGCATACGTATATATAATCATTAGAATAAAACAATCTTAATCCTATGAGACAACGATCTAGGTACACACATATAAACATAAAAACATTTAGCATCAAACAACCATGATCTGTGACGACCCTGTCAAACACGACATGCATACATACATACATACATACATACATACATGTATAAAAAATAAACACCAACGTAATCATGATCACATCATAATTACCATATAACACAAGGTCTAGGTTAAGATAACTTCCTTTATTCATGAACAACACGCAAAACATTGAGAACAATATTTCCCAACATAACGAACGCATATAACACCTCAAATCCATTCACTTTACCTTTTTTGTTGCTTTTCTCATGTCCGTACTGCCACCATCCATTTACTAAAATAGAGCGAACCACTCCAACTCACTGTTATATTCTCACCTTCCACTGCACTTACTCATGCAATGAGCTTCATTTGGGTCTTTCATTACCTATTGGGTTTCATTTAGCTCTTCCTAAGCTTCTTCCACATTTTCTTTCCCATTTGATTCTCAAACTCTAAAAAAAAATGCAAGAAGAAGAAATAAAAAGAAGAAAACCATGAAAAAACAAAATCAGTACAACACCGCAACAAAGTGACATGGCCATGCACTAGACATATTCAAGACCACAAATCAAGTGCAGTAACCACAAGAGACCAAAAGAACAATACTAGAAACAAACACCATGAATCAATCCCCATGGGTCCCTAGTTATTCGAAGGAAATCTCAACCTGAGCCTTCTTCAAGATTTCATGGTAATTTCTTTTTGCATGCAATCCCCTGCATCATACCACCATAAATACATAATTTTCAATGCCTAAATAAACATAACAACAATCTAGTCACCTTACCTTGTTGTTTCAATCATGCTTCCTTGTAACTAAACACACACATGTCATCCATGTGTATCAACATCAAGACAACATATCTATCGATTCGAAATCAACATTTACCAAGGCTAACAACCATGTCATAATTCAGAATCAACTCACGTTCATCAATCCTACTACATGATGCTACAACTATCTCCTACTTTCACTCAAGTACATATCAACTATCTCAACACATGTGTGTTAGTACAATCATCTTAAAACAAAATCATTACTTCATGCACTATTATAGACACATGCTCATATCATGCAATTATTAATCAAACACTTAAAAAAACTATAAACTTACCATGTTAAATAAATCAACTATATGACGTAATAGACACGAAATCACTTAAACACTAAATAGACGACATAATCAAACAATCAAGCATCAAGTACATGACATAAGCAAACTCATACCTTAATGTATCTGAGGGGAGGTTATCTTGTCTACACAATCAATCTAGTTAGCATGATATAACTTCACAAGGCATCATCTCAACCACAAATAATATCATGATATCCATAACAATAACTAACTAACATGTTCACATCATGATCTCATAAAAAAATTTCATTCATGCATAACAATCACTCATGACCAATCAACCTAGATTAGTATGACATAATATGGCAAATAAGTCTACTCATACCTGAATGCCGTAACCATAACCAACTGCATAGGACAATCCGAATTAACATGAGACATTTAACATTAAGATATTCATGCAATAACCCTAACCATCAAGTTAACTAATGTGTAACAACATCAAGTTAACATATAACATACTCATCAACAACATATAACATAATCATAGGGTTAGCTACAAGTTAACATATATCATGCTCATAAAAAGCATATAGCATAATCATCAAGTTAACTACAAGTTAACATATAACATATTCATCAATAACATATACCATAATGATCAGTTAATATCATGCCTTGTTGAGATTCAACAAGATGACGAGCTTAGTGAAAATTAAGCACCTTCACTAAGTGGGGCCCGTAGGCTATTTTTAGGTGTATGTCTAATTTTAGACATGGTGAGCATATTCTATAAGTTGTAGGATACTATTTGTAGATGGTTGATCAAGTTGTAAAAATAGATGAAATTATTTTCTTAGAAGGTTGGGCCAATTCTATTTATAGATTGCTAATCTAAAAATAGATGCATGTCGATTATTATTAGCCCTTAATAATAATCCGAAAATAAAGATCAAATTATTCTCTTGGAGCACTTTATTTCAGTGAACAAATTTGGAAAATTAGTGGGTTGAAGGAATTATGCAATTCCTAGGGTGGTTGGTGACTCATGCATGGAGGACTCAGTTAGAACTAAAATGGCAGATTTGTGACAGAGTTGGAAGAGTAGTTATGTGATCTATTATTTATTTTAACTCAGTTAAGTGAGTTAAACTCAGTTGTGCTAGTTGTATCTAGTTCTAATTGAAGATACACTAGTGAGAGTTCAGTGAATTAATTATTTAATTAATTCACAACTAGAGATTCACTCGTAACTGAACAAATACAGCAGTTAACTACTTGCATGTCAGTTCCAGTGGAGACCCAGTGGAGAGATAGGTGAAAGGGTGATATGGACTATCTGTTGTGACTATAATGATGCATTCAATGCATCCGAAACACATTGGAGATGCCAATGAGGATTGCGCAGTCAAGGAAAGGCCAATTAGAATTCATTCATGGGTCTTCTTTAGCAGGGATTGCGCAGTGGAGGCAGGCTGTCAGGAGGCAAGAAATTGGTGCATAGATATGCAAATTTCTGCATGACAGTGTGTAATGATTGTTGATTGTACTGAGAGCTTGATGTACTAAGCTTTGTATGATATTATTAAATGATCTGTTGATATACATAATATATGATAGTTAGGGTTTTTAGCTTTAAGCTTTCTAGTTAAGCAATTGTGTTTATGTGCAATTGATTTTTCTTCATATGTGTTTTGTAATTGGCGATTTAATTTCAGTAAAGAATTAAGTGGAAGGATTCTGTATTTAACATAAGTTAATTTGTTAGATCAGGGGAATCTCGTAATATACATGCATCTTGTATAATTTCTACATGGTATTGGATCAGTGTTAATCACGGGAGATTGCAATCTCGAAGCGGTGTTGAGTTTTGTGCTGGTGGACAATTCGAATTTTCTGTAGAAATTTCTTGGTGCAATAGTTGAGTATTCATTGAAATGGATTTCAATAGGTTGCAGTTGGAGTATTCCCTTGAGGGTATCTTGAACTACATAGCCTGGAAGGACAGGATGGAGGTGGTGCTTGAAGATAATGGTCTAAATGAGTTCATCGATAACGATGTTCCTAAGCCTACTTCTAGCGACGTTGCATTACTTGATGCATGGAAAAAGAAGGTAGCGAAGACAAGAAGGATTCTATTGGAAGGTGTGAAGGACAATATTGTTTCAATCATTCACGGGACAGCCACTCCATTTGCAATGTGGAAGGCTTTGACAGATCTTTTCCAAAGCAGCAACGACCATAGGAAGTTGGCGCTGAAAGATAAGCTCAGAAAAATCAAAATGGAGAAGGGCGGCAGTATTCCAAAATATCTCATGAAGTTTTTCCAATGTAGGGATGAGATGGGGAGTGTGGGAATCACAGTTGTGCATGATTACTCAGTGAGCTTGGCTCTCCTTGGAATACCGAAGTGTTGTCACAGTTATCAGGACTCTGTTAATGGACAGGAGAAACTGCCAGATTGGGAGCGAATTTGGTCGGATCTAGTGCAGGAGGAGATAAGGCGAAGTACCAGGTATGGATTTTCATCGAAGAATGATGATGAAGAGAATTTCTCTTTGGCTGCCAAAGAAAGGAAAGGGATGGGGAAGAAATCCCATCCAAAATCCGAGGCTAAAGGCAAGAAGCTGCATTTTTCCAAAGTGAAGTGTTTTCACTATCACGAACATGGGCATCTCACCACTAACTGCCCACAAAAAAATAAGAACAAGAAGGTTGTTGGAGTTGCAACGGGTCAGGCCTTAGCCTCGCAATTTGAACTTGATTTCTCTTTTATCACATGCTTGGTTTAAAGCGCAATGGAATCGGTTTGGTATCTTGATAGTGGTGTTTCCTTCCACATGACGGGAGACAAGGAGTTGTTTAGTGACTTGGAGGAGAAATATCTCCAAATGCATATAGAGATGGGTGACGATGGTAGATACAGTGCAACCAACATTGGAACCATCACCTTTGAGAGGGAGTCAAGTAAACCATTTATGTTGAAATATGTTATGCATGTTCAAGGTCTGAAGAAGAACTTAGTCTCAGTCGCGATGTTGGAGGACAGAGGTTATGACGTTTTTTTCAGCGAGGGAAAAGCTTTTCTGTGACATAAAACAACGGGTCAAACCAAGATCATAGGGAGTCAAGTTAAGAATCTCTACAAGCTGGAGGTATATGGCTACGCTGCAATGATGGGAAAAGCAGAAGAATTGGTGAGCCGAGATGAGGGAGAATTATGGCATAGGAGATTGGGCCATCTTTACCATGACGCCTTGAAGATTTTGTAGTAGATTTATATTGGAATTACCAAGGGTACTCTTGCGTAGTCAGATCAGTGCAAGGGATGTACTATGGGTAAGTTTGTGAAGACCACCTTTCATGAGAAGGAGAACCGTGCTTTGGTGATCCTGGAGGGAATTCACACAGATGTGTGTGGACCTTTCTCGGTTGCTTCAACAACAAAACACAGGTATTATGTTATATTTGTTGACTACTATTCTCGTAGATGCTGGATCTTCTTCATGTAGAAGAAGAGTGAAACATTCTCAAAGTTCTGTGATTTTAAAGAATTGGTGGAGAAGGAGTGGGGGAAGCAAGTGAAGGCTCTGCGGAGTGATAATGGCGGTGAATATATCTCGAACGAATTCAAAGAATTCTGTAGCAAAGAAGGAATTCAAAGAGAACTCATAGTCCCTCATAACCCACAGTAGAATGGGGTCACGAAGAGGAAGAACAGAACGATTGTGGGTGTTGCACGAGCTATGCTACATGACTAGGGCCTACCAATGCACTTGTGGGCAGAAGCATGCAACACTGCGGTTTATGTGCAAAACCGTTGTCCTCATAGAGTACTTGGCATGAGTACACCTGAAGAAGCTTTTACTGGTAAGAAGCCTGATATTTCTCATTTGAAGATTTTTGGCTCATATGTTTACATTCATGTGACAAAGGACATCAAGAATAAGCTGGAGCCAATTGTAGAAGTTGGGATATTTGTGGGGTACACAGAAACACGCCATAATTATCGTGTCTATTTTCCAAACAGTCTGATGACTGTGGTGCGACGGGATATAAAATTCAATGAGGAGAAATCCATGAAGTTGTCACTTGAGAGGGAGCTACACTTGCATGCAGAGGAGGAACTTCTTGTTCCCAAAGATGAGCCTCAAGATATGGATCAAACACAGGAGGAGGATCATGAAGTGGAGGAGTCCACTCACACAGAGCCAAACATCAGAACAGGCAGAAATTGTACCATAGAAGCTGAGATGTTGAAGCTTGATGCGGCATAGAATGTAGGAGTCCCTACATCACAGCGCAGACAGAGACACTCACTTGACCGATTCACTGGATACATGGGTCTCATGAGAAAGTGTATCGTGATAGAGCCATCTTCCTTTGAGGAACAACGTAGGAGCCCATATGAGTAGATGCCATGGTGGAGGAGTATGATTCCATTGTCAGAAACAATACTTTGGAGATTGTTCCAAGGCCGGTTGGTAAATTAATGGTAGGTTCAAGATGGATCTACAAGGTAAAGCAAGCTATTGATGGGAACGTTGAGAGTTATAAGGACAGATTTGTTGCCTGGGGCTTCTCAGAGATCAAGGGGATTGATTATGAAGAAACATTTGCACCTGTCACATGGTATTCTTCCATAAGGACCATCCTTGCTCTCTCAGTGCAGATGGGTTGGCACATTCATTAGATGGATGTAAAGACTGTGTTACTTAATGGGATCATTGAGGAAGAAGTGTACATTGAGCAGCCTAAAGGATTTGATATCTTTATCAACGAGTCGCATGTGTGCAAACTGTATGGGTTGAAGCAAGCACCCCGTGCTTGGTACACATGGATCGAAAACTATTTCATTAGACTTGGCTTCACCAAGAGTGAGGTAGATGCAAACCTATACCAAATTGTGGTGGAGGGTAAGCTTTTAATCATTGTTCTTTATGTTGATGATTTAATACTAACGGGTGATGAGCATTTGATACACTCATGCAAGGAATACTTGGAAAAGGAGTTTGAGATGAAGGATTTGGGACTCCTTCATTATTTCCTCGGATTGGAAATATGGCAGCAAGAAGGTGAATTGTTTGTGTCTCAAGGAAAGTATGCTCGGGAGATACTTGGTAAGTTTCACATGCAGGACTGCAAACCCATGGATACTCCTCTTCCAGGAAATTGGAGGAAAGAGGATGTTGCATCGGCAGAGGTAGTGGATGCTACTGTCTATCGACAGTTGGTGGGTTCGCTCATGTATTTAGTTAATACAAGACCGAACATATGCTATGTGGTGAACCAACTTAGTCAAGCAATGGTTAGGCCTACCAACCTCTTTTGGAATGCAGGCAAGCATGTCCTGAGATATCTCAAGGGCACATCTAAGTATGGCTTATGGTACAAATAGACGGATGAGGTGAAGTTGCATGGCTTCATGGATGCAGATTGGGCAGGCAGCCTAATGGACAGAAAGAGCACATCAGGAGGGGTTTTTAGTATTGGGTCTACAACAGTTTCTTGGTACAGCAAGAAACAAAGATCCGTGGCACTCAGTTCAGCGGAAGAAAAATACATGGCAACAAGTCAAGCTGCATGTGAGGCTATCGAGATGAGGAAGATCCTGGTTGGTTTGTTCGGTTCTCATTTAGATCCTACAGTGATACATTGTGATAATCAAGGTTGCATTAAACTCTCAATTAATCCTATGTTTCATGATAGATATAAGCATATATATATCTGGTATCATCACATCAGATATTGTGTGCAGCAGAAGATCATGTTGCTTTAGTACATTCCTATAAAAGATCAGGATGCAGATATTCTGACGAAGGCGCTCACCAGGAGAAAATTCGAATACCATAGAGGCAAGATAGGGGTGAAGGATAATCCGTATCTTGTTGAGAGGCGGTGTTGAGATTCAACAAGATGATGAGCTTAGTGAAAATTAATCACCTTCTCAAAGTGGGGCACGCAGGTTATTTTTAGGTGTATGTATATTTTTAGACATGGTGAGCATATTCTATAAGTTGCAAGATGTTATTTGTAGATGGTTGATCAAGTTGGAAAAATAGATGAAATTCTTTTTTTAGAAGATTGGGCGAAGTCTATTTATAGATCGCTAATCTAAAAATAGATGCATGTCGATTATTAGTAGCCCTTAATAATAATCTGACAATAAATATCAACTTATTATCTTGGAGCACTTTATTTCAGTGAACATATTTGGAAAATCAGCGGGCTGAAGGAATTACGCAATTCCTAGGGTGCTTGGTGACTCATGCATGGAGGAATCAATTAGAAGTGAAGTGGCAGAGTTTTGATAGAGTTGGAAGAGTAGTTATGTGAGCTATTATTTAGTTTAACTCAGTTAAGTGAGTTAAACTCAGTTGTGCTAGTTGTATCTAGTTCTAACTGAAGATACAATAGTGAGAGTTTAGCGAATTAATTATTTAATTCATTCACAACTAGATACTCAGTTGCAACTGAACAAATACAATAGTTAACTAATTGCATGTCAGTTCCAAAAGAGACCCAGTGGAGAGATAGGTGAAACGGTGAGATGGACTATCTGTTATGACTATAGTGATGCATTCAATGCATCTAACACACATTGGATATGCCAATGAGGATTTTTCAATCAAGGCAAGGCCAATTCGAATTCATTCGGGGGTCTTCTTCAGCAGGGATTGTGTAGTGGAGGCAAGCTGTTAGGAGGCAAGAAATTGGTGCATAGATATGCAAATTTCTGCATGACAGTGTGCAATGATTTTTTATTACACTGAGAGCTTGATGTACTAATATTTGTATGAGATTATTACGTGATCCATTGATATACATAATATATGATAGTTGGGGTTTTTAGCTTTATGCTTTCCTGTTAAAAAACTATGTTTATGTGCGATTGATTTTGCTTCATATGTGTTTTGAAATTGGCGATTTAATTTCCTCAAAGAATTAAGTGGAAGGATTCAGTATTTAACATAAGTTAATTTGTTAGATCAGGGGATTCCAGTAATATACATGCATCTTGTATAATTTCTACATGCCTGACTAACAAATGCATGTACATATGATCACTCTAGTCAACTAACATCTATCATAACATCAATAGAATTAGAGGGATACACATAACCATAACCCATATGACTACACTCATTAACCAATATTGAACATACATGTAACCATAATAACAATAGAATGAAAAACACATAAGTAACCCTAATGCTTACAACAACCATGAATCACATACATGCAAGCCAATCATGTAAACTTGTATGATGATATGATCTTATGCCAAAGTCCATTGTTGCAACGTTGCTTTAATGATCTACATATCCTGCTCTATCTTAGTTAATACATTAGCATCATAACATACTATTATCATCATGATGACTTAATTGCATACAATGACCTTATGCACAAAAACCTTCACCAAACCAATGCAAACTTGACCATATGCACCCACTTGACATGTATAACCAATCATTAATAGCCAATGCATGTTCCACATATCGCATCACATAATCAAGCATACACGTACAAGACACAAGAATAACCAATATGTGACCTAACATAAATAAGAAATGCATATACAATACGTAGCAACATGTAAGCAAGCATGCATGAAAAATACACAAGCATGAGTGACACATAACCAGTCATACACTCATGACAACATGTTGACAACACACCATCAACACTTTCATGGCGACACCACTACCACCATGGCCAACACAACATGGATGCAACAAGCACATATAGACCACTTGCATACTAAATATATATGTAGCCAACATAAATTCATGATAAACACACTGCCCATCCAGTCCTAGGGTTGAACCATGCTCTAATACCACTCTGTAACACCCACTTCCCATGTCTAGCCAAGTAATTGGCCAATCGAGGTAAGCATGTGATGAGAGGCTATTGTAATGAGATTCAACACCCTAGGTGACCTTAAGGAAGTGGAACCAATGGAAACACAACATACAAACCTTGTACAACAACAACACCCCGATTAGGTAACCGAACCTTTCAAACCTCTTACCCCTATGTCACACTAACTTTTTGACCTCTTTGAGCCATATCCACACGCATAACACTGCATGCCTGCAACTAGGAGGCTATATCCCTAGAAAGAACACTACATGCTTGGGGCTAGGGTCCCAAAACCTCATTTATGTGGCATCATCTCTGGGATTTGAGCCACCTTTTCAGGCCTAGAGCCCAGGTCACTGCACATAATTTCATGAAAAATTAAGGGATGAAAAATAACAATAGGATAATGATATGGAAGCAATCACATAAACAAGAACTCATATTGACCCCTCCTAGCCATGATAGGAATTTTGTCAAACATGTAACAAAAATTGAATCTACAAGTGTAAACAACAGATTTAAGCATAGGGGTCTCATACTTATCTGATAGTCAGTAAGAGGTAGTGCACCTCCTCGCTTTACCGTATATCTCGCCATTCACCGATAAGGATTCCTAGGCCCACAGAGGCACACAATATGCCTTTAGTGCAACCCACAGTCTGCTTCAAGGGTTATTGGGCTAATGGATTTATCGTGATCCACAGTCTGGTTCAGGGGTTACTAGTCCAATGGTTTTATCATGATCCACAGTCTGGTTGAGGGACCACTAGGCCATGTGCTATTCATTTCAGAGATCCACCCCACTCAGCTTCGAATCCATCCAGCAATCCATCTCAACCGAAGTATGAGAAAAACATCTCATCAAATTTATACAGAAATGGCAAGGCTAGGCTGAAAACATTGTCACACTTGGGAAAACCCATGCCAAGATAGAAAATAACCACATGCAATACCATGCATGCCATATCTAGCAAGGAAATCACATATGCAAATCAATACCTACAAGGAATCCTATTGTAGTTGCTTGATCCTACTCTTCCTTGTTTTCCTTCCCTTTCTTTCTCCAATGCGAAAGTGCTCCAAGAAATTATAAGTGTCTAACAGTGTGTGAGAGAGAGAGAGAGAGAGAGAATAATGAGAGAGCTCCAAAAAATGAACTGATAAAAGGTTTGAGCAAAAATATTGCGAGTTGATCCTCATAAGCCTTTTATTAATGAGGCCTCTATTTTCTTCAATTTCCATTATTTTCCTTCATTTTCATCCTCAATTGCAACATGTAATCTTTCATCTCCTTTTTCTCCTATTTTCCATTATTTTCATAAATAAATATCAATAAATGCCACTTTGTTTTTGTAAAGCCTTTTCCATTTCCTTTTCCAATTTCCTTTATTTGTAACAACCGAAATGAACACCCACACTAGGATTTTTTGCTCAACATTCAACTTGGAATACGCGGCCCATAAACCATGGTTATTGTTTTTCTTTATTACATTTATTACATGGAATTTTGACTTGGGCTATTACAATAGGGTTTGTAATTAATATTCATCCCCAGGGTTTAATATTATTCCCTTAGATTTATAGTTCCTTGGGTTTATAGTATTAATCCAATGGGTTTATTATCCTGTGGTTTAATATTATTGCACTAGGGTTTTTAACCCTTTGGGGTTTATGTATTAAACCCTACAAATATGAACACTTGGATTAATAAACCCAAGGGATTTATATTATAACCCAAAGGGAATAGAAACTGGAGGGCTTAACACTAAAAATCCAAACAAAGTACAAATCCAATTTTTTTAGTATTAATCCCTTTGATCAATATTATTCCCTTGTATTTATAATCATTTGGGGTTTTAGTGTTAAATGAGTTAGTTTATTATTGCCTTCAAATTCCTACGGTTCATATTTATATTACATAATCTAATATTTAATATTAATAAAAACATTTAATATTATATAATATTTATTACAATGAAATTATTATTATTACTTATAATGATAATAATAATAATTTTATTGTAATAGTTTTTTTTTTTATTATTATTTCTATTGTTATATATTTATTATTAGTAGATAAAAATGAAAGCTTTTGCTATATCAATCACATTAATATATTTAATGTAATTGTGGTAGTGCATATTACTATACATTAATGTACATTTATTAGGTTACATTAATGTACGTTAATAAATATTGTTATACATCAATGTACATTAATTAATATCCATTAATGTGTCTTGCACTGATGTACATTGAAATATCTTAATATAGAATAAAGTACATTAACTCATAGAAATATACATTTAAATACATATATATGCTTGTTTACATTTAAATTAATTTATGTATTAATATGCACAATAATGTACATTTTAATATATATATATATATGGTTGTTTATTAATGTAAATTTAAAAATATGATTGATATAGGCTGAGAAGTAATTGTGCTAGTTTGACACCTATAATGAATCTTGATAATTTAAAAAATAATTGAGAATCAACTCCAAACTCATCTTCCATTTACATATATTCAACATTTCTCAGAATTTATTAATTACCTGCACACATTTTCATTTCATAATGCTTTTGATAACAATAGATCATCAATTTCATTTTTCGATTTCATAATGCTTTTGATAACAATAAATCATCAATTTCATTTTTCATTGTTTTAAAAAAATATTTTTCTATATTGATATTTTAATATATGATTTTTAAATATTAAATTTTATTTTTTATATTATTATTACTTATTTTTTTATTTCACATATTTATAAATTTAAAAAAAAATTATTAAATTTTTAATGCATTTTGATTATGTAATATTTTTGAATTTTTTTATGCATTTTGATTCAATAATGTTTTGAAATTAATAGATCATCAATCACAAAATTATTATGTTTTTGAACAATACATCATCAACCATACACTTATTAATACTTGATCTTTGGTTTTTTTTATAAAATCAAATTTTCCTTATCATTATTCATGACTTTTATATTTTAATATCTAACTTTTTAGCATTAACCTTTTTATATTATTATCTATCAACTCCCTTAATTTATTGTCTAATTTTATTGACAATGGAGTTCACTTTTGAAAAAATCTAAGCGACAATGAAGGTAAAAGATCCAAGTGACCATACGGTCTCATAATAATTTTTTGACCATGAACTTTCTCCACGATTTTCGAAGGCCAAATTTTAATACGCTCACGGTTCTACTCAACTTATTAAAATCAATAAATTTTCAGCACACTACCAAATAAAAATACAGATAAACCGCTACACATAATTGAACTTGCACACTTCTAGACAACTGCAAAAAGAAGGACGTGTACGCAACTTTAGAAGTTTCTATAGCCGAAAGTCCGAGACTGACAGTGACATTGTGCGGAATTGCTTCCGCACGCAAATTACAATAGTCGCTTCAGAGAACATGCATTTTTTTTTTAATTAAATTATTTACATTAATAATTTTATATATATTTTAAAAAATATTCTATAATTAAATGCAGATTATTATTTTTTTAAATAATGAGAAAATTTATTATAATTTAATTTTAAATTAAAAATACACAATTATTACTATTTGTTACATGAATTGCATATTAATCAATAAATAAATATCTAAATATTGTTTTTAAATTTAATAAAAATATTATTTTAATTATATAAAATAATGTGAAAATCCGGCCTATTAAACTGTCAACCATTGGTCCCCAATCGGATCATGCATTGGGTGCCATTAACAACCCAAGTTAGATGAGGCAGAGCCAACCCTAATTGAGCGCTTTCAAAATAAAGCGATACTTTCACTATTTGTAGTTTTGATTTTTTATTTCTTTAAACGGCGTTTGTACACAATCCGATCTTCAAGTCTTATAGTGATGTGCTTTCTCTAAGACATGGTTTGTCTTTATCAATGGCTAAATCGATCTAATTTCTGCAATTCTAAAGAGATCTAATTATTATTTTTTGATATAGTTTTATTTTAATGGTTAATTGTCTCAAATAAATTTTGTTTTAATTGTTATTGTAGTGATTATTGTGTTAAATATAATTAACAACATAAAGTTTTGTTTAAAAATATTTTTGTTTCAAATTGTTTTCTCTGAAATATAAAGTTTTGTCTCAAATTGTTTTATATGTCTTAACTTTTCTTTGTTTTAAACTGTTTTTCATATAGATAAAATTTTGTTTTAAAATATTTTTGTGTCAAATTATTTTTGTCTTACATTTTATATTTAACACATTTCAATTGATATTAAATTTAAAAAAAAATCTTGTCTTAAAAAGATATCTTAAAAGTACCCTTCCTATAGTAATATTATAGATAGTGTTTCCTATAACAGTGTTATAGATTACATTTTTTTATTGAATGAGAAAACTTATCCTAATACAATTATCAAATCAATAATACTGTTATTTACTAAAATTGACTCCTCATTACTATTATTCAAGAAAACAATTTAAAACTACCAACTCATTATCACTGTTTTTAGAAAAACCACCTAATTGATAATCCCAACCACCTAACTTACATTACCCCATGGATTGCATGTTAATCAATGAAAAGATATCTATATTAAATTTAATGAAAATATTATTTAAATTATATCGGGGAGGGTGGAGGTCCGACTATAAAACAGTCAATCATTGGGACCAATCGGGAAATTGTCGCGTCGATCATGCATCGAACCTCTTGGGCGCCATTAACAACCTAAGTTGGATGTGGCAGAGCAAACCCTAATTTCCCGCCTTCAAAATAAATCGATGCTTTAACTATTTGTACTCTGGAAAAGATCTAGATCTCCGATTTTCTTATCTTTAAACGGCGTTTCTGCACAATCCGATCCTCAAGTCATGTCATGCCGTGCTTCCTCTAAGAGATGGTTTGCTTTCGATGCTTTCATTATTTCTAGTCCGGAAGAGATCTAATTTCTGATTTTTCTTTATCTCTAAACGGCGTTTCTGTACAATCCGATCCTCATGTCTTATCTTGCTTTGTTTTTTCTAAGGCAGGCCTTGCTTTTTCCATACAAAATGCGCAGCCGCTTTCGTTAGGTAGATGCACGTGGTTCGGTTTTGACTTCAACTTAGAATCGTAAGCACCAAAGGGTCCGAGACGCCAGGCTGCACGCTTTCTTGAAAAAAAAACGGGCGGGGCTATTTTTTTTGCTTAAAGATACATCAGGGTAAAGAATCCCTGTGAGATGTGAGTTTGCAGGAGCAGAAGAACATGGCGAGTGAACAGGTAGAGATGTCGAGTCTAGAGGAACGAGCTGCAGAAAAGAAGCAACTCGCGGTGCTGGATTCACAGAAGCCAAAGAATGGCCAGAAAACTGGTGCTTCAAAGAATCCAGATATCTCATTGTTCAAACTTTTCAAGTATGCCGATTTAACAGATAAGTGGCTTATGGTACTCGGAACTATAGGAACGATTGCAGATGGAGTTGCCACGCCTGCCACGATGCTTATCATGAGCAGTTTGATGGACACAATAGGAAAGGGTCCATCGGGAATTAATTTCACTCATATGATCAGCACGGTAATTCTCGTATATATCCTTCAACCCTCTGAAACGCTATAAAAGTCATAATTTGTATAATGATTAATGACTGGTTGTTAAATTGTGCAGTATACTTTGCGTCTAGTATACTTGTCGATTGGTGTGATGGTTGCTGCGTTTCTTGGTGGGTATAACTGCTGCGTTTTGCTTTCGCCCTAAATTCGCCCATTCCAGACTGTTTCTGAGTTGAAAGGTTTTTGTTTAAACGATGTTGCTTTGCTGTGTATGATCAGAGGCGTTCTGTTGGGCGAGAACCGGTGAAAGGCAAGCATCTCGGATGCGTATAAAGTATTTGAAAGCGGTATTGAGGCAAGACGAAGGATTCTTTGACACTGAAGGCACCACTACATCAGAAGTGGTTACCAGCGTTTCTAATGATACTCTCATTATACAGGACGTTTTTGCTGAGAAGGTATGATCTTGAATCTTAATTACTCTATTCTCTGATATAATTTATCATTGCTCGGAATCTTCGTTGAGTTTTCTGATGCTAATATTTTTCATCTTCAGCTACCCAGCTTCATCATGAATATGTCTCTGTTCGTCGGCAGTTATTTTGTGGCATTCTACTTAACATGGAGACTCGCAACAGTGTCATTTCCTTTCATTATCTTGCTGATGATTCCAGGAATTTTGTATGGGCGGATTCTGGCGGAGACTTCTAAGAAGCTTGTTGCTGCCTATGATGTAGCTGGGAATATTGCAGAGCAAGCTCTGTCATCGATTCGAACGGTCTTTTCATTCGTTGGAGAGGAAAGAACAATGGCCAAGTTCTCTGATGCACTTAATGGAACTGTAGAGCTTGGCCTTAAACAAGGTCTTGTCAAAGGCTTGGCAATAGGAAGCGGAGGAGTGTCATTCGGTATCTGGGCCTTCAACTCGTGGTATGGTAGCAGATTGGTTATGTATCATGCGGCATCAGGAGGAAAGATATTCGTGACTTCAGTTTCTTTACTTATGGGTGGCTTGTAAGCTTAACTCTCCCTTTGAACTGTTCTCTTCTATAATTTACCCCATTTTCCTAACGATCTCAAACAAAAATTCTGGAATAATTGATGTGTTTGCAGAGGTCTAGGGACTGCGCTTCCGAATCTCAGGAACTTTTCAGAAGCACGGGTTGCTGGTAAACGCATATTTGAGATGATTGATAGAGATCCCGCCATTGATTCGGATGATCTAGAAGGAGAAATATTGCAGGAGGTTAGCGGTGAAGTTGAATTTAGAAACGTTGAGTTTGCATATCCATCTCGGCCAGAGACCAAGATATTTCGCAGTTTCTGTCTAACAATTCCCACGAGTAAGACCATTGCGTTGGTGGGAGGAAGCGGGTCAGGCAAGTCTACGGCTGTGGCGTTGATTGAGAGATTTTATGATCCCCAGGCAGGAGAGGTTCTTCTTGATGGAGTGAACATTAAAGCTCTACAGTTGAAATGGTTGCGTTCACAAATTGGATTAGTAAGTCAAGAACCAGCACTCTTCGCTACATCGATCAAGGAGAACATCTTGTTCGGAAAGGAAGGAGCCAGCATTGAGCAAGTAATTGCTGCTGCCAAAGCTTCCAATGCTCACAATTTCATCAGTCAACTACCAGATGGTTATGACACACAGGTAAGGTTACGGCTTTTTTTTCTTCTCAATTCCAATCTCTGGAAAAAGTGCAGTCGGTTTCAGCAGTTTTGTTTGATTTGGGGATTACAGGTGGGAGAGCGCGGAGTTCAGATGTCGGGAGGGCAAAAGCAACGTATAGCTATTGCTAGAGCTATGCTGAAAGATCCTCGTCTACTTCTTCTTGACGAGGCTACTAGTGCTCTGGATGCGGAGTCAGAGAAGATCGTTCAGGATGCTCTAGACCAAGCTTCAGTCGGGCGCACAACAGTTATAGTTGCTCATCGCCTCTCTACCATCCGCAACGCGGACATGATTGCAGTGGTCCAAGCAGGTCAGGTGATCGAGACAGGTTCGCATGAAGATCTCATATATAAACCCAACGGAGCATACGCTACTTTGGTGCAACTGCAACAGGCCGCAGCAGATAAACCAGACGATACAGCTGAAGGGGACAATATCCGACCCTCGTCTTTGAGAGCGAGGAGCTCTGGGTTATATAGCAGATCCAGTTCGAACACGTCTGCAACAGGCCATCAAGAAGTGGTCTATGAAGATAAAGCTCCCGCCGCCCCTTCATTCCGTCGACTGCTTCTTTTAAATGCTCCGGAGTGGAAGCAAGCCTTATTAGGCTGTTTGGGAGCCTTGGGTTATGGGGCAGTTTATCCTGTTTATTCCTTGTTCATGGGGAGCGTGATATCTGTATTTTTCCTCCATGACCATGACGAGATCAAATCCAAAATCAAAGAATACGCCACAATTTTTGTGGGCTTGACAGTAGTATCATTCACAGTAAACCTATTGCAACATTACAACTTCGGAGCTATGGGGGAATATCTTACGAAAAGGGTTCGTGAGCGGATGCTTTCCAAGATTCTGACTTTCGAGGTTGGGTGGTTCGATAAGGACGAGAATTCCAGCGGAGCCGTGTGCTCCAGACTCGCGACAGAGGCTAATGTGGCAAGTATCTGACCTTAAAATTTAAATGTTCGTATCGTGGTAAAATTTTCTGACAATTTGAAAGTTTGATCTCTTATTTGTGATACAGGTGAGATCTCTGGTCGGAGATCGTATATCGTTACTTGTACAAACTGTATCCTCTGTGACGATCGCCTTCACAATGGGTTTGGTTATAGCATGGCGTCTTGCGATTGTAATAATCGCAGCTCAACCTCTGGTAATATTATGTTTCTACACCAAAAAGGTTATGCTCAAGACCATGTCTCAGAAGGCTCAGAAAGCTCAAGATCAGGGTAGTCAGCTTGCGTCAGAGGCTGTTGCTAACCACCGTACTATCAGTGCCTTCTGTTCACAGGAAAAGATTCTCCGGCTCTTCGAAAAGACTCAAGAAGGCCCTCGGAGGGACAACGTCAAACAATCTTTGTTTGCAGGAGTTGTCTTGGGACTTTCACAATGCATCAATATATGCAATACGGCTCTGGATTTTTGGTATGGAGGGCACCTTGTTTATAAAGGATATATCAGCTCTAAAGATCTTTTTCAAACTTTCTTTATTCTGATGAGTACTGGAAAAGTTCTAGCAGATGCAGGGAGTATGAGCAGCGACATTGCTAGAGGCTCTGATACAGTCAAATCTGTGTTCGGCATCCTGGACAGAGAGAGCCGCATAAACCCAGACGATGAAAAGGGGGAGATCGCGGATAAGATAGAAGGGAACGTGGACGTGAGAAACGTCGACTTCGCTTACCCAGCTCGTCCAGATGTCATGATCTTCAAGAACTTCAGCTTAAGATTAAAGACAGGAACCAGCATGGCTCTTGTAGGACAAAGCGGATCAGGAAAGTCGACCATCATTGGATTAATCGAAAGATTCTACGATCCATTAAAAGGGATGGTGAAAATTGATGGCAGGGACATCAGGACCTTCAATCTGAGGAGTTTGAGAAAACATATAGCTCTGGTCGGTCAGGAGCCTACCCTATTTGGAGGAAGCATTCGAGACAACATTCTCTACGGAAAAGAGAATGCAACCGAAGTGGAGATGATCGAAGCTGCAAAGGCTGCAAATGCTCATGACTTCATCAGGTAAATACTGCAATTGTTCCATTTATGCAATAAAATGTATTGAAACAGATAAGTGAAATTAACTTGGATTTGTGCAGCTCTTTGGAGGAGGGATACGACACAAACTGCGGAGACAGAGGAGTTCAAATATCTGGAGGGCAAAAGCAGCGGATTGCGATAGCGAGGGCCATAATAAAGAATCCGAGCATATTACTGCTGGACGAGGCAACAAGCGCATTGGACAGCCAGTCAGAGAAGATCGTTCAAGAGGCGCTGGACAGAATAATGGTGGGGAGAACGAGCATAGTAATAGCACATCGACTGACAACCATTCAGAATGCAGATTCGATTGCTGTGATTCAAGAAGGGAAAGTGATTGAGCAGGGAAGTCATTCCTATCTGATGAGCAAAGGAGAAGGAAATCCATATTACTCTCTCGTCAACATGCAACGTACACACCCCAGCTAATTTCAGATCTCTGTTCCTATCAAAAGATTCTTGTGTCAACGTCTTAATGCCCTTCTATGCATATCTGTAACTAAATTGTTTACTGCGTTTACTGCCATATTGTTAATTGCCAGAAAATAAATTTGCCCATTGCCAATGGGCACGGCAGTGGACATGGAGAGGTAACGATAATATAGCTAGTTATACCCAAAAATATGTCAATACAAAATTGACTGGAAGAAACTAAGATGCGAAACTGCTGGTTTCTTCTATGTTCACCGTCAAAATCGAGCTAGGTTAGTGATGGTAAACTGGTAAACTTCAGCCAGTTTACTCTCCGATAACAACCTAAAAAGTCGATGAGTAGTAAAAGTAATGCCAGTGGAATATACCTTTTTTTAATCGAATCTTATACGAGGAGTTTATAAAATTTTGATTTTTTTTTTATGATTTATTATTATTTTAAATTGAGAGTGAATAGGTTATTCCTCATATGATATATATTTAATTAGATCTCTTGTGAATTATTATGATTTTTTCATTTAAATTTAGTTTTTATATTATAATTATCAAATTTATTATTTTATTAATTTGAAATTTTATCGTTCAACAAACCTACACCATAAAAAAATATTTATTTGACTCTAACAGAGCTTTCGTTCAACTCACTCCATATTTTTATATATTTTATTATTATTTATTGTATGCGATATTTTTGATTTTCTTGCAATAAATCGTAACAAATCAAAACAGCTGTTCTGTCATAATCTTGATGTGAATATGTGATGTCGACCTTTAATATAAAAATTATATGGAAATAATAGCCATGCAGCCCATACATGTAAACCAATGCGCAGATTTTTCAGTGACAGAGAGATATACTAATACCGTTATATATATCCAACATGTTTATCTAATTTTGTCAGACTTCTAATCTGAAGATAACCATCAGATTGAAGTGCCACCTTTTAATGTAATCTACGACACTCGCCAACTATTAGTCTACATCCATGTGCAGTTTTTCCGTGACATGAATGAATGTTTATCTTTGGACGATACATAATTAGCACATCCCTTCAAATTTCATAATGCGCTGTCGCTTTTACGTTGGAAAATCTTTATAACAAAGTTATATTTAAAGAAGTAGCTCACATATGCATATGCCAATATGAAACGAATAAATGTTCAAACTAATGGCGGTCCCACTGTTAGTTTCAATATGATAAATTTTCTCTCGGTTGAAAAAGATAAATAAATATTGAAAATTTGTGTACAATATTTTCCTCGTATGCATTATTTTACAAGCGCTTCGAGGAAGAAAGTCTTTCTACATGAACCCGTTCACACGATTAATAATTGCTAATGGGGAGGGAAGGAATGTCATTTTCGATTTGCATCGAAATTGATAAACTTATGTTTGGGTTTTTCTAGAAAACATCCAAAAACGGTAAGTCATATTGTATTTGACTGTTTTTTTATTTTCTCATTTATATAATTTTTTGTTATTCGGAAAAAAATATATTTCATAATTTATAAAAATGACATCTAATTATTTGGAAAATATTATATTTTCTAATTTATTAAAAATATTAATATAATATTTTTTATAATTTATCATAATAAAAACAAGTTTTTAATGAGATTTTTTGAAAATGTTTTTGGTGGATTTTTTCTGTCTAATTTCACTAAAATCTAACAAGAATTGATTGAAATCACAAGCTTGATGGGTAACCCGTGCACAATTGAAATGCCCAAGGGGGTTTTCAGGGTGCTAAATCCATATATACAGTAAAAAAAACCAATTTAAATAACACAAATCAATATTTCTGGCACCAGAATTTTTTGAAATCACAAGCATTGGGGTGCTGAGGTGTTGAATCCATATATTCAGTAAAAAACCAATTTAAATAACACAAATCAAGAACTCCTATTAAAAATATAAAGGATGTCATTTGAACCTTTTACTTAGAATACTCTTTGATCACAATTGACCAAAATCCTTGAGGTCACTTACTCTTAGATCCTTATCACAATTGACCAAACATGCCCCTTGGAATTGAATTCAGGTGACAGAGTTTAGTAAAGGTCTCATCTAAACCATGGGGACTAGGTGGGGATTGGAAGACAGAAAAGGTAGTTGCTTGTGTGTTAACTCTCTAGGAGAAAACATGCCAACTTAGTATATATATATATATAAAATAAAATATAAATTAACTTCTTTGAGGTGCAACTCTATAATCAGAGTTCCAATAGCACAAAAGTAGTAAATAAATGTCTCTTTGACAACATAACATAGCCACAAAGATGGATTTGAAAATTTCCATATAGAATTTGAGGAAATTAACATAATAAGGAGAATTGTGTAAAATTGGGTAAAAATTTCACAGGGCATAATTTTGAATCCATAATTTGGATTTTGGAAAATTAGTAAATAGAAAACTATTGAGGAGAGTACATTTTTTCGCCCAATTTTTTTCTGGGATATGAAATTATTTGAGAAATTAAAATATGTTTTCTAGTGGCTTATTAAACCCAAAATTAGACCCAAATTAGCACATGGACTAGAATTATGGCAGATGCTAAGTTGTCCTATAGTCATCATCATGAGTAAAGTTTATACATAGTCAAATGGGCATGGGAGGGGTAGGTTGGAGAATAGAAATGTGGAGGAGACCATTAGGAGTCTCAAAATGGAGGTGGTTAGCTACAAGGCTAATAATTAAAGGATGATAAAGGAATGATATGAGATTAATACTTAAATTTTATAGATCTTAAATAATTTACTATTGAGAATAGACTAGAAATATTATTCAATACGAGAAGAGACGTGATTCACAAGTTGGGAAGGGAGTGGGGGTGTTGGAAATTCAAGGCATTGTTGTTTCTTGAAATAATACCCTAAAGGTCTTGGGTTGACAACCTTCACAGATCAGGGTCATGCCATTCAGGAAGGATTCACTTTAACCAACTTTTATACTTAAAACTAGATGCTACTGGTTGCAGAACTTACTCGTAAGTCCCTTGGTTCATGTAGATCCCGCGACACTTTTTGCTTCGAAACCTGTAAATCCACAAAGAACGGACACAAAAATCTAGTTGTACAGCATATATAGTTCCTAGATGTTAGTGAAAACCATGTAGAATATCATGAAAACAATATTAAATGTTCAATTTATGATTATCACACATGTGTAAAGCATCATTAACACGTAAATATCAAGAACAAGATGGCTCTTCTTATTATGAATGACACGTATAGTAATAAAAATGTGGAGAGATCACCTGAATCTTGCCACAACCTTTCGAGCATACCGTCCTTTGGATCCGTCCATCCCTAACCTCGCAAGAATTCTTCCAAGGTGTGTGCATAATAGATGTCATATAGGATGATGAACATCTCAAGGAAACAAGGGTTTCCTGAATATACCTGGGAAGTGTAGGAGGCACAGGAATATCAAACTTGAATAGGGCTCCAACAGAGTATAATATCTATATCTTTTCTCTCTCCCTTAGGCCATACCTTTGAGGGGATTTTATACTCTCTCAAAATTAGTTTCTACAGTTAGGAGTAGTTAGGCCATGGGCTGGGGTGTTGAATTACTGGAATAACCATCAAACCCGCCTCAAATGTAGGGAATTTATATATTTTTTTAATAATTAAAAATGTATATGCATATCTCTATGAATGGACTCGCGTGCATATGCGAAAAAGTATGGGCAAAGTCGCGTATGGGTTTTAAGATATTGTTTTTTGAGAAAATATTCAATTCTGGGGGAAAGGGTGCCCAAGGCCAAAGTGTAAGTCATCAAGTACATGAAGGTGATAAATAACACTATAACAGATGCCCCCTAATATATGAGGTCAGAAGGGGTACATGATGGCCGAAATGTATTATGTGCAGAGAAAGAACCTTGCAAGGACTAAAGAGGACTTAACCAGATTTTAGCCTACCAAAAAACCAGCGAGAGAAATCAAAGAGATAGCTCCTGTCTGAGGTGGGCATACTCATGCTTAGTGAAAGAAAAATCATGTCCGCATATGAAATATAGAGTGAATCCAAAATGTATACAAGTATAGCTGACAAAATTTAAAGTACATAATGAATCATTTGATCGTTGATCACTGCCTGGAAGTACAAGTCAAAATCAGGTCCAAGTATCACAAATAGAAGACTGATCAATGATGCTGCAAATAGATATCTGATCACAAAAGTCATAACTGAATCTCCAGGTACCAATCATAAGTGGTGGAACAAATGGTACAACACGGAACTCGGGAGCCAACATATAAGGGTGTATGGTGTCACTGGAAGAAAACTGAAGAAACTATCTAGGTGAACCGAATTAGGGTGATGCAAACCCGAGGTCTTCACCAATCACTATGGCACAATTCTACAAAATGGGAATAAATGAGCTGAAGTCGACCATGTGAGAAATCATTTGATTACCGATCAATGATGTATACCATTAACAAATGCGAGACATCCCACCAATAATGATAATAAATGTCAAGTTTCCCTAGTACAATCCAACAAGTACGAATAAATGAGTTGAAGTTGAACACTTGAAAGAATCCACCAATCAGGAGGCAATGATGTATCCTCACTGTCGATGGCGAAGAATCTGCCACTGATGAATGCAAACCCTAAGGTACTGACAAAAGGACTCTAGATATTATTCCCAAAGAAATGAGTTGGAGTCGATGGGAAAAGATCTGCTGGAAGGAAGGCATTAAGACATCCCACATTAGTCTAGTGCGAGTGTAACCCGCATGCCAAGATTTGGAAGGAATCAGACGAAGTAGAGTGAAGTAACCAACCCGTAGTATGTTTCCGGCATGCACAAAATGAAGCTAGCGCACGACATAAACCCTCTAAACCAACCAATAATGAAAGCTGACAAAGAGGCAAGATATCCACCGATAGGTTCAAATGGAAATCTAGGTACTGCACGAATACCAAGTGTAATAATGTAAGCTGATGTTGAACACAAGAGAAACTGCTTAGTCAAAGACCCATGATGATGATCAAAGGCTGAGCACAAGGTCACCTATCAATAATGTAAATAGGGCCAGGATGCAACTCTAGGTTTGCTCTCAGAGCAATATGTCGTAGTCGATAAGAGACAAACTTGCAAAAAAGAAGTCAATGGAGACCTTCTTAAACCAGCACGACCAAAGGACCAAACATTCGATGTGATAGAATAAGACACTGACAAAACCGGGAAAACCGACTCAAAAATGAGTCAAGAGGCACCGTAGATAGGCCAACTCAGGTTAAATTCCCTTGAGAAAAAGCGCGAATCATGTTGACTATGGTAGCAAATGATAACTTTGTATAAGTTTGTCATGTAGGATGCACAAACAAACCCTCTGTATAATTGGAAGAGATAACCAACCGGGGGAGAATTGATGCATGTGACAAGGTTATGGCTTCTCCTAAGTCAAAAATAAAACCATCCCAATTGAAGGAAAGACATATTTTTTTGTGCTTTATTCAAGGGCGACAAAACTGACACTATAGCTGCCATCAAAATATGAAGTAATATCCAATTCCCGCTCTTTTTCACATTTTTTTTTTTTGTCTTTTTCATATTCAAAGCCTGAAAAATAATAAAAGAATGCTATAGTACAATGGATAGAACGAGTATCATAAAATAGATGCACTAGTTCTGGGGATAGGAACAATCCTATGCTCAATGCAAGGTGGCAGAAACTGGTAAGTGATACTCAAAGGAGTGTTTCATCCATGGGTAACAAGGTGTCAAGTCGCGGTAGCTAAGTATTGCATGGGTAACTTGTACAGAGAGTCAAGGTCAAAAGATGGCTTAAACACTGAGTCCAAATGAAGCTGGCTAAAGGCCACGATAAAAAAGTAGTCAATATGCAATGCAGAAATACAACTTGACAACCAAAAGGGAGCCTCTAGGGTAATGGCCAGAAAAATGATAGCGAAGAAGAAGAAGAATGAAGCTTCAACGTATATGTCAAGGCGGAACTAAAGAGGACTCCCGAGCCTACATCAATTGCAACATGGGCGACAAATGCTAGTGAGGAACTAACTAGGAAGCTCATGTAAAGGAAGGCTCTACCATCAAGTCATGATTAAATAATCAGCGAGTGAAATGGGTTAAGTACTCATGACAATATGGGATCGACCCTATGGCAAGTGATTAGAATGGAGGCTAGTATGTATAATGCAACGAAAATTTTATCTCCAACCTGTATGCTAGTTCAAAATCATATACCTACCATGATAGGTTAGCGGTCATGGATCCAAAGAAGCCAGAAAATTCTCAACTTTAGCAAAATGTCCCTAAAAAAATACCTTTCCCAACACTTAGAAGCAACACGGTTATACAACCTTAAATAGATTTGAAAACTAAGCACGAAGAAATTTGGCAAAAAGTTTTCAAACTCTAGGTATAAATAGACCATTTACCTCATATTTGGATAATTTTCACATTGCAGAAGTGGAGGAGGAAATTTTGGAGAAAAAATTACCCTTCTTAGAACAGGAGCAATCAACCATCAAATCGTGCTGAATTAGTCAAGTAGGCTCTTAATTCATCTTTGCCATCAATTTCGTTTCAGTTTAGGAGAAAGTTTTGGAAATTTGACCTTAGGAAAACTTTGTTTTGATGAAACCCTCTGCGCATATGCGGGTTCATATGGATGAAACTGCGTATGACACACGACTGTGTGTAAAAGAAGTCGCATATGCGTAGACCAAAAATTTAAAATGTGAACCTAATGAATGATTTGATGTATTTTTGCAGGATGTCTATTAGCCGGAGGGAGCATGAACATATTGCCATCGATAATGAAGTGATGGAGGATCAAAATTTTCTCAATATCCTTCGAAATTGTGGAATGCTCAAATTCTTGAAAATTCCAAATATGAAAAGTAATGTCTGATTGCTTCAAATGTTGGTAGATCAGTGGGAACCAGAGGAAGACTGCTTCATGATAGATCAAATTCCTATGCACATAGAGGTGGAAGACATATACTTTATTACTAGACTTGCTCGTAGAGGAGATCTAGTATATTTACATGAAAAGCCTTTGGGAGGGCTTACTGTGGAAGACTACATCCAAGTCTACTGCATAGAGGGGTCTCAAAAAGTAGGGACTTAGATTGCAATCAAAGATTTGAAATAATTATACATGAAGATTCTCCTTTTTACCATCGGTAGGGTAGCAGGATATGCTTCCCTACATCAGGCATGCAAGACTCAGATGAGCATTGCAGTAGAATGATTAATTCACCTCTTTGATTGGTGCACAACATTGTTGAGCAACACAAAAAGACAGTTGGCTTCGATCTGGAAGGGAAAAACTAAAAATTTTGTGTATCGAACAATTTTACTAACATTCATTTTTAAGAGGATTCCAGGGCTTCGACCCAAAGTGATCTCTACCATCAGCAGCCCCAGAGATCCAAGAATAGCCCGATGGGCTGACTTGATGAAGAGATTAGGGGGAAGTGAAGTTCCCCGAACCACATGGGATGACGACTAATTCCAATGGTGAGAGGAAAAAGTTATCGCTGTGGAAGATTATCCCTATGCTGGGATCGATTTTCGTGGTGATAAAGATCTAATCCTTCCACCTGGTGCAGCATGGGGTGCAATTGGTGAGATTGCAATTTTTGATTTTTTGATTATATGATTTTTTGGATTTTTTCAAAATATGAAAATGAAAAAATATTTTTTATTGAACTCAAATGACTTACAATATTATTGATGATCATGATACAGATATGGGACCAGTCAGACCTGAGGGATACCCAAGGCATAAGCACCACAGAGGTGAGGTGGATGTTGAAGACTCGGGTAGGACCCTTCATGCGGTCCAGAGAAAGATGGAGAGTTTGACTCGCCAAGTGGCTATGTCTGCAGTAGAGGACTTACCAAAGGCTATCCAGAGATGGGTAGTTGGAGTACCACGAGAATGGGTGCGGTTATTCCGCCATGTAGCGACTGCTATCATGTTCTATAGGAATAGGAATGTTGGGCAGGGACCACAAGATTAGATATATATATTTTACCGGATGACTGTAATATATTTTTGACACTGAACATGATCGGGCATAAGCCCTAATTTTGTAGGACAGATGGGTCTAGATTTTGTATATTTTTGAACGCTCTGATGATATATATATAGATACAACAATTTATATGATTTGAAGTCTCAAATTTATGAAAAATAAATGATGTATTTGATATA
This sequence comes from Pinus albicaulis, assembly GCA_034641835.2. NCBI lineage: Eukaryota > Viridiplantae > Streptophyta > Pinopsida > Pinales > Pinaceae > Pinus > Pinus albicaulis. The sequence goes on along the minus strand of CM076580.1, from coordinate 419,370,285 downwards.
TTGATTAAAATGTTGAATGATGAATATATGAATCAATTGCTTGATTAACCAATAAGTCTACCATCCAATTATCTGCTAGAGGAATGTGAATGAATGTTATAAATTTAAATGATCTTTTTAACAAACGAACCCTCAAAAATAATCTATGCATAAATGGGTCTTGAACCCAATATGTGTTGTTCAGCTGCGAAACCACCAGCTGCGAGTCCAAGAACACTACTAACAAATCAACAACCGAAGATATTGCTTCCGAGAGTAGATAAACTACTGTAGTGTATTATGCTACATTGTTCAAAGCAGGACCAATGCATACACCTCTTGAAACCAACAACTGATCGGATGGATAATGAAGTACCCAATCCGTGGAAGCCAAGTTCCGAATATGTCTACTAGCACTATCAGCGAAACTAAAATGACTCATGACATCCAACACAACCTACCAAAGCAAATCAAATGCATTATAATCACATCAAAAACTAAAAACTCAGATATGTACAACAACAAAAATATATACAAAAATCAAGATGCTAGGCCAAAGCCTAGGCATAATACTTTTTCAAATGGAGCCCATTTCTGGACTCTGCTAACTCATCTCCCTAAGAATCAACCAAGGCATAAGCTCCTTTTTTTAGGACCTTTTTAAGGATGAAGGGGCCATACCACATAGATTTAAACTTGCCTGCTCCTAGGGAATCCTTATCTTGGGCATAAACCAAGACAAGGTATCCCTCAGAAAAACCCTAGGTTTGACCGCTTTATCATACTGAACCTTTATCTGTTTCTTATGTGCCTCATTCATCATGGAGACATCCTGACGCTGCTCATCTAGATGTTCCAGATGAAGGAGACGTTCTTCAAGACTGGAGGTGTCAGGAAGAAGCTCTACATCTAACTTAAGAGAAGGAATTTCACATTCAATAGGAAAAATAGACTGCAACCCAGAAGCTAGGTGAAATGGAGTAAAACCAGTTGTAGTTTTGACTGACATCCGGTATGCCCAAAGTGTAGGATACAACATAATGTGCCAATTGGATCGAGCTTTATCAATTGTCTGTTGAATAATGGTCTTCAAGGATTTGTTTATGGCCTCTACCTGCCCATTGGCTTGAGGATAATATGGAGATGGGTGCTCCTGCCGGAAACCTAATTTTAGAGCCAATTCAACCATCATGCTATTATGAAAATGAATATCATGATCAGTGACAATCTCTTTGGGAATACCAAAGCGAGAAATGACTTGATTGAAGAGAAAAAAAACTATTGTCTCACCATCATTCCCAAAAGTAGGCGTAGCCTCGACCCACTTTATAAATTAGTTTACGACTACAATAATATACTTGTGACCTTTAGTCAAAGGCAGGTTACAAGTAGTATAATCAATACCCCACTTTGTAAAGGGGCTGACAGTGATGATAGGAAAGAGCAGATCTGGATGAGCATGCATCTTTCGAGTATAGACCTGACACGAATGACACCTTTTGACTGCTTCCATACAATATTTGAAAATTGAAGGCCAAAAGTATCCTGCACACAATATTTTTTGGGCTGTATCAAGCCCAGATAAATGACCACCACAACCTCCACTGTGGCAATCATTCAGTGCAACCTCAGATTCTTCGAGAGTTAAGCACTGTCTAAGGACTGAATCAACCCCGCGATGATATAAAATGTCATCAATGATCAAGTAAATTTTAGCTAGGTGACGTAACTTATGACGCTTATCTTTCAAAAAAGTCGAGGGAAACTTCACAGTCTGGAGATATACTATGAGGTCCCCATACCAACGATCCTATGAAGAAATGAGAAAAATATGCTCATCCGGAAAGGATTCATCATAAACAATCTCCTTTCCACAGGGAAATTCAGAGATCAATTCCGAAAAAAAAATGATTTCTTGGACTTGGTAGACATAAACTCAAGATCAAATTCCTGCAAAATTACAATCCATCGATTGTATTTCCCCCCAATCACTTGCCTACTGAGAATAAACTGAAATGGATTGACTGCTGCCAAAACGTAGGTTTTTCAAAGAAGAATGTAATGTCTGATTTGTTGTACAGCATGGACAGCTGCCAAAGAAATATTTTCTATCAGAGAGTACCAGAGTTTAGGTCCTACCAGGCATCGACTAAGGTAGTAAATAACATTCTCTAAAAGAGCATCATTTTCCTAAACCAGAACCATACCAATGGTAGATTCTGTTGCCGTAAGATGCAAAAGGAAATCCATACTATAATTAGGTGGACTCAATAGAAGAGCAGAGGTCAATGCTTTTATCAAAGCATCGAATGAGCGTTGAGAAAAGTCGTCCCAAAAGAATGGAAATCCTTTCTCATAAACCCTTTCGTATTCTCAACATAGTTTATGATAAATCTCCGCTAAAAAATAGCTTTTCCTTGCAGAATTTGAAGTTGACGAACATGAAGACGAGGGAGGCAACTGAATTATTGCCTCCACCTTGAAGGGATCTACCTAAATCCCTTCATAGACAAAATAAATTCCAACAACCGACCGGATTTGACCGCGAAAACACACTTGCTCGGATTCAACCAGATTTTTTAATATTGACATCGTTCCAATACTTGATGGAGGTGAGAAGAATGATAAATTCTCTTACGAGAATGAGCAGCTAAATCATCCAAGTATGCCTCAATAATATGCTTGATGTCGTGGAAGGCATAGGACATAACCCGCTAAAAAGTAGCTCCAGCATTTTTAAGGCCAAAAGGCATCTTCTTGTAAGAAAAGGTACCCAGGGACAAATAAATGCAGTCTTATGCTGATCTTCAGGATGGATAGTAGTCTGATTATATCTAGAGAAACCGTCCATGAAGGAGAAAATCTCATTTCCCACACACTCATCGATAATCTGATCTATAAACAGTGTGGGGTAGTTATCTTTAGGACATGATTTATTTAGGTCCCTGAAATCAATTCAAACTTGAATTGTTCCTTGCTTCTTGTCCACAGGAACTGGATTCGTAACCCATTTTTTCAAAGGAACAGGAAAAATGAACCTTGCCTTAAGCAGATTATCCACCTCATCTTTGATAGCTGCTGCCTTCCTAGGATTGACCGGATGAAGCTTTTGCCTAACTAGCTTAGCATTTTCGTACACCTTGATCTCATGCTAGACAATAAATGGATCTATATCCTACATTTCCTCATAAGACCAAGCGAACACAGCCCTAAACTCTCGAAAGAGACTGGTATAAATTTGAACCTCTTCAGGGGAACATTCAACTCCAATGAAATATTCTCTATAACATTGGGATTTCTGGAAATGTTCACTGGGATAGTAGGATAATTTACAGCCATGTTCCCTTCAGAAAACACCTGTGCTGGTGCTAAAGGGTTCAGGACTAGGTGAACAGGACAAGAGGACTGGGGGCTAGAAAAACCTGATTCAACTTCGCTCAAATCTGGTAGAAAGTAAGATCAATGATGCAAGTCATCCCACAGTCTCTCTACACCAGTCATTGCTTCTAGGATGGCCTCTTAAGATGGAAGAGTGGTATCAAGACAATCGTGGGCTGAAGATGAACTAAGAGTCCAAGCTGGAGCCACATCTCCATCCAATTCCTCTGGTGAAAGAGAAAATGGAATGGACTCTGCAGAGTCAACAATAGAGCTATAAGAAATCCCAGCTGTAGACATTGGAAATTCCATTCCACCCACTTGACCTTTTGTTAATGTGGAGGTAGGAGAAGGTAAGGTCCAAGGGTCTAAAAAATAATGAGTTCTGAATAACTCTCTTTGAATGGGAGCCCTGGAGTATGAAATTGCATTAATATGAATCGAGGGAGGTAGAAGATCAAAAGTACCCATCAAAGAAAAATACATTCCAACTCCCAAATTCTCGACAGGTGCCTTGGTATCATTAACCAAAGGAATGGTTGAGTGAGAAGATGAATTTTGATTTATAAGAGAGCAATCCAGTTGGTCAACTGTGACGATTCTCCCTTCATGAGGGAAACAAATGATACAAAATAAAGAGGATGCAATCACATCCATGTCATAGATCCAGTTTCTCCCCAGCAGAAGGTTATAGTCTAAGCTTGCATCAACTATCTCAACTTCAATATCCCCATTTTTCCCTCCAACACAGATGGGAAAAGCCAGAACAATACCATGCGGCCTGTGAGAATGATCGTCAAATGCAGTCAGAAGAGTGGCTGAAGGAACAGCTGCGGGAGATCCAATACCCTTCGAGCATGAAAGAGACATTACACACGTGGAAGCACCTTCATCAACGACTATTCAAAAAATATTGCATTTTCGATAACTCGATTTAATATGGAAAGCCATATGATGAGGGAGTCTCTTTTTAAAATTAGACATATCAAATGTAATCATAAGAGAGTTTTTTGGATCTATAGCCCCAATAGCAGTGAGAAAAGTACTTTGCTGAGTAGGACAAGACTGGAGCACCTCTAATGCAGACATAGCACAAGGACTCTGGGCTAGATCTTCTACAATGGAGTAGTTCTGAGCAGCCTTGGAATTTGGATTAATCGTTGCGCGTTTTAAAGATGCCTTCGGCATTTGAGGTATAGGCTCAAAAGTAGGCTTCATAATATGAAGTGGTTCAATACTATCAGGAGTACCCTTAACTTTCGAAGACTCAACTTCACCATAATCACGAGATCTCGTAGTGATATCTTCATGAGCACTCATCATATATATGTTTGATGGAATTTCCCCTTCCTGGTTGCCCCCCGAGGGAGCCCTAGTATTTTGATTTCCGCCAGAAATCAATTGCCGCCCTTGGGCAAAAGGGTTTGTTAGCACAACTTAGGAATAGGAAGAACCCTGTTGAGCTAGCAAGCACTGCACATCCTGAATTTTAGGGAAAAGGTGTGTAAGATGGTCTCTAGTGCACAATTTTCATGGAAAATTTTCTTTTCCCTTATTGTCCTTTTGACCGTCTCCAACATTATCGTTGGTTTTGTTTTCATTCCCCTTTCCATCCTTGCCTTTATTTTTGTTATTCCGTCCTTTCTTCTTCCCATCGAATTGTTGATTTCCTTTGGGGTTGGAATTCTGGATGGCATTAATTGCTAAGGACTGAGAAGGGGTAGGTACTGAATTCACAACCTGACCGGAAGAATCAGATTGTATAGACAACTGCCGCAATTGACTAAGAAACTTAGCTACACCACTATCGATCGACCCAATAAGCCCATCACCATGAGGACAGGGTTTAGTTTTGGACAAGTCAAATTTGGAGTGAGAAGCATCTGGTAAAATTTTATAAAGGACCCAAGACTGAGAATGAATCCGTTCTAATTGCTGAGCCCTGAAAATAGCTTGCTTTTCAAAAAATACCCCTGACAAGGATACATCTTTAGAAATATCTGGCTGCAAAGACTTCAAAAACCATTCAAGAAGGAATTCATTCGGAATATGGGCTTTAATGAGCCTCTTCCTTCTGCGCCATTCCTGAATATGGTCAGAAATGTGAGTTGCCTTATCTTGCTGAAAATTAGCCAGGAGGTCAGTTCCGGCGTCATAACGAATAGGTAACTGAAAGTGGTTTAGGAACAGGGTAGCCAAATCTCCAAAAGTGGCAAAAATACCCCCAGTTAACTCAATATACCACTTGGTTGCATTTCTAGTTAAGCTGCGTTGAAATAACCTCAACCTAATCGAATCATCAATCAGGGAGTTGGATGAACACCATAAATGGAAAGTGGTGATGTGATCTACTGGATCCTCTCCATTCCTCCCTTAAAACTTTGGAATGTCTGAAGGGAGTTTGGTGGGGACCGGAGGCCATCCAAGACTATATCGAATCATATCATTAGTCAATTTCGATAAATTTGGCAAGTTTAACATTGATAGAAATGGTAAACGAGGAGGAGCCTGGGAATTCCATCCTCCAAAGGAAGGATTCCCAATGTTCTGAAAATAATACCCTGGATTTGTTGAGGCACCAGGTTGCCAAAATTTTTTCGTAGAGAATTTTGGGCCATAGGAAAATCCTTGTGATCCAACATTCGAAGAAAGACCCCCCCAAAACATGGAGTTACTATAAACAGGACCATTTCGCCCCACTGAGGTAGTGAATGGAGAGGAAAACCCTCGATAAGGGTTCCAAGAATTTGCAAACGGGGAAAAGGCCTGTGAAGTATTCGATGAAGGGAAAGGAGCATTCCCTTGCTGACCAGTGAGAAATTTATTCCCTGCTCCTATTGTTATAAAGACAGGGTTCCAACCTGTAAAGAAATTAGAACTTTGGCCTCTAGACCATGGATTGAAACTTTGGGTCTGAGAAGAAAAAGGTAAGGATCCTAAGGAAGGGTTAAAATGAAGTATATTCCCACTCCCAAAGGTGAACCTTTGAAAAGAAGCCGATCCACTAGCCATAGAGGACATGGGCATAAATATAGATGAAACAACAGAAAAGGAGAAAGAAGGAAACCCATTAGTGGGAATTCCAAAAGAAAAGGGACCAGATTATGAAGCATGTGCTTGGGTGTAACCATAGCCAAACATAGCAGTACTAGAAGTGATTGAAGATACAACAATAGTGCCCCCTCCTTCTAAAGAAAGAGGGGTTTGAACACTTGCAACACTCACAACCGAAGCTATGTTCCCAGTCGTGGCCATCGAAAGGTCCAAATATGAAGGATAAGGACTTGCAGGTCTTTGAGACTCGGGTCCAATGTATTGAATGATGAAAGGATGATCAGCAGGAAGAGGAGGTGGAAGAGACTCATGAGGCTGAGGAAATTCTTCTACCTCTACCTCTTTTGAAGGAAATAAGACTCTCGAGATGAGTGATGAACTCCTCTCTGAACTAACACCAACACCAGAACCACCCACAAAAACAAAAATCCTTGACAGAGGATCTCTCTTCACTGCGTTTGGAACCATCGAGCAAAAATCACCCTCCAAATTACCCCTACGCCTTCTTGAGGAAGGCTCGGTGCTCGTGGGAGACAACCCACGAAGCCTCCTCGATCGACGAGGCAATCGGTCAGCCACTTTACACAGTTTATTTTAGACTCAAAAAATTTGTGAAGCTAAGAAATCTAGGGGCAAAGATCACTCTCTAAAAATTTCCTAAGATCCAGCCAAACAAGCCACTCTCAAGTATTTCCACTTTGGGTGATGAGGATCGAACACCGAAATACAATAAATAGAAATAATAGGACCTGCTAAAATCATTATGGGGTAATTATGACCCAGATCTACTAGTGAAGGTAATAGAAACAGTTACACTAACCTCCTAAGAAAAGCCTTTGCAGGTGTAATTACCCAAGCTTCACAAGGGCACCCTCCAGAAGTACTAATGGAAGTGATGCAAAGTTTTCCTCAGGTACCATGGGTATTCCCCCCCGCAGTCACCTGTGTGGTCCCTAGGATAGGCAACTATGGGCACAAATCCTTATCGACAGCCGGGTGGAATGGTCTTAGGTCAAAATTCAGCAAATAGGAGAGGGGGTATCTCTCTTCTCTGCCTGCAATATCCCTCGTGCTTGACTCTCTGGAGGAGAGCTTTCCCAGTCCACTTAACGGTGTTGGATTTTGCTCATAATTAAACTTCTATGTTTAAAATTTTGAGCGGCCTTGGAGAGTTAACTCTCCACTCACCTAATACAAGGCCCTACAACCTAGCTAGTTGGTGTATGACAATAACACAAAAACTACTAGTTGCTTTTAATTATATCACTTATTTTAGATGGGCTATTATTTAAGTGAGAGGTGGATGAAAGTGAAACTGATGGTGTTTTTAAGACACAAAAGAAACCATTGAAAACAAAACTACATGCACATGCAATGACTTCCTTTTGATGAAGAGTGAATTCTACACAGGTTCTATGAAACTTAATAAACAAATTTTTTTTTTCCTTTTAGGCACTCACAACTCAGAAATTTATGAAAAAGACTAGAACAAGATGCTTAAATGCACTTAAATTCAAACTACCAATGAAATGCAAATTCTAAGATGCTAATTCTAAAGAAGCAAAAAGGGAGTCTCTAGGGAAATCCAAAAGTTCAATCACTTTCCGACAGTCAACAAGGCTAGTTCCAAATCAGAACTCCTATGTATAAAAACGCCAAAAAGAACTTGACATATAAGAGGGAAACCAAGAGCATACTTCCTTCAAAATCAAACCACGAACCAAAGCCTAGAAACTTGACCAAAAGCTTCAAAAGATAAAAAATAAACCGTAAACAAAGTAGAAAGAAAAAAGCAACAGAAAATGAAAAATGTTTTTGGTCTTTTCAACTTATAAAAGAGATTTAAAAAAGACAAATGAAACTATCCAGAAAATCAATCAAGCAGACATGAATTCCAATCAAAGGCTCCAAATCACTCAAGCCAATTGTACAACTTTCGTAGCAGGGCTTATTCGAGTAAAAGAAGCAAGAAAATCAATGAATCAACACAGTACAATAGCATAATCTTGTAGTAAAAAACAACTCCAAAAAAAATCAAAAAGAGATCTTTCAACAATCGCAACAAGACAAGTCTACTAAATCAAGAAAACTAGCTACACCCAGAAGGAAAAAATCAAATGCGAAGCAACGCATAAGGCCAAGAATAACAAATGAGTAAGAGCTTGCTATTCTAAATGTTTAGAACATCCAAGAATATTCAGAGAAAGATCTTGGTGCTCAAGCCACTATTGCGAACACACAAAATGAGGGTTTCACCGAATGGAAAGATTTTCCTTCAATAAAGAGAGAAATAGATAAAAATTCTTTCCAAACATAGTCCAGATACCTTCAAGATACTATAGGAATAGCTCAACACAGACATACAAAACCAAAGGGGCTAGAAACTAAAATTTTCAAATTTTCCTAGGCATACACGCTTTTCAGAAGGAAACAAGCGTGCATACACAACTGTAACAAAGGAAATTCGAGTATACATGGGTTCCTTTGCAAAAAACAACGTGTATACATGAATGTGTAAAGAAAAATCTGCGTATGTAAACAAAAATAAGGAAAAAAACTAAAGTCAAGCCTGATCAGGAGACTAGGTCTTCTGTTTGACTGAGGAAGGACTTGCTAGACTGACAAAAGTGATAGAAATTGTTCGGAAACCTCAAAAAAAATGAAACAACCCAAATGGGAAATCAGAAAAATGTGATCCTCAGTGGAGTCTCCATTTCTGTTTTTGGAAATAATACCCTAAAGGTTTTGGGTTGACAACCTTCACAGATCAAGGGCATGCCATTCAATAAGGACTCACTTTAAGCAACTTTTATACTGAAAACTAGATGCTATTAGTTGCAGAACTTACCTGTAAGTCCCTCGGTTGATGTAGATCCCATGGGGTGTAAACCCCCTGCAACATTTTGTGCTTCAAAACCTGTCAATCCACAAAGAACGGACACAAAAATCTAGTTGTACAACATATATAGTTCCTAGATGTTAGTGAAAACCATGTATAATATCATGAAAACAATTTGAAAATTTCAATTAATGATTATCACACATGTATAAAGCATCATTAACAAGTAAATATCTGGAACAATATGGCTCTTGTTATTATGAATGACACATACAGTAATCAAAATGTGGAGAGATCGCATGAATTCTGCGTCGGCCTTTCGAGCATACCATCCTCTGGATCCATCCAGCCCTAGCCTCGCAAGAATTATTCTAAGATGTGTGCACAATATATGTCATATAATATGATGAAAATCTCAAGGAAACATGGGTTTCCTAAATATACCTAGGAAGTGCAGGAGGCACGGGAATATCAGACTTGAATAGGGCTCCAACAGAGTATTATATATATATATATATATATATATATATATATATTTTCTCTCTCCAATTTTACAATTACTCATCCAACCTAGAGGCATGAGCTGCAGTTTACCACTTGAAGGGAAAAAAATCTACGGTGGGAAGAAATCAAGGAGTTCAAAAAAATAGATGAGAATAAGATCTCATGGAGCCTAATTAAAAGCTACATTCAAAGGAAGAACTTCTTAGAGCATTATAATGGGAGGAAAATTCAATTTTTTTAAACTCAAACTAGTGTGTGACAATGGAGGGATATGGAAGATAATTCACCAAATTATTGACGTATGTTGGTTTTATGAAGGATGAAAAACTAAAAATATAAATATTCGTAAGCGGTTTTCCATAATTATACAGTGATAAAATTAAATTTGATGAACCCAAGAATTTGCATGTTGATATGAGAAAGGAAGAGTCCATTTATCAAAAGGGTAAAAGTAAACCATCCTTCTAGAATAAGAGTGCCAAGATAGGGAAAATGAGGAAATGATATAAACCTTTATTTTTTAGAAGAAAATCTCGTATAAATTAGCACCTCATCCAACCCAAAGTGAGCTAAGGGGAGCTAATTCATTTGGAAAAGGATCAAGATTTCATCCGATCAAGTGTTTCAGTTGTGAAGGGTAACACATGTATAAAGACTACCCTCACAAAGGAGAAAAAATGAGGACAACACACCATATTGAAGGAGAACTTATAGTTGAGGACATGGGAAAAATCATGCCTATAATTTATGCAACATTGGAAAATAGGTATATTGACCACTAGGCTAATATGGTTGAAGTTGAAGGTAATATAAATAACCATCACATTCCCATTTTAATTTATTTTTGAGCTATTCATAGCTATCTTGATCCTAAAATAGTCGAAATATTTAAATTAAAGAGAACCAAGTATGCTAGGAGTTGGCTAGTTCAATTAGCTATATTGGTTAAAAGAAGGATAACTATGGTAGTGATGTAATGCCAAATTAACATGAATGGGTTGAGAAAATTTTCATATTTTAACATCGTACCATTGGGGTCATATGATTACATAATTTGTATGGATTGGCTTAAAAAGCACCATGTAGTCCTATAGTAAGGAATTCAATTTCCTTAATGAAGAAGGGAAAAGGAGACAAGTGTGAGGGATTGCAAGGTCAATTTCTTCTAGGGAGATCAACAATATAATTGAAGAATTTTTTTTAGAAAGGATTCCAAATTTATGTATCTCACATGGAAGAGGAATACAAGGACACAATACTAATAATTGAAGATCATCAAGTACTTAAGGAGTTTGAACATGTATTTTTTGAAATCCCATGTTTACCACATAAAAGGGACATTTAATTCTCCATAGATTTGGTACATGGATATACTTTAGTGTCTGAGACACCATATAGGATTAGCACACCAAAAATTAAGGAATTACAAATTTAGTTGGAATAAATTTTGAAGAAGGGGTAAATACGCCCAAGTGCATCACCATGGGGTTCCCTAGTACTCTTTCTTAAAAAGAAATGTAGTTTTCTAAGATTGTTTATTTATTTTATAGAACTAACAAAGGTAACATTCAAGAATAAGTATCCTTTGCCAAGGATAGATGTATTTTTTTATCAAATAAGGAGAGCTAAAGTGTTCTCCATAATAGATATGTTAATATAATTAATCTCCATGTCCCATGTTTGTCTACCTAGGTTTCATAGTCAATCCGAGTTCAGTTTGGTTAATTTAGATTTAGTTGAGTTCTACATCAGTTATTTATTGTTGATGTCTCATATGCAATATTATTTAACAAATACTCAGTAATGTGAATATGGAGTCCCATCTATTTTCTACTTTTTAGTTTATTCCTGTCTCCTCTTTCCACCTCTGCAATCTTTGTTGGTATCAAAGCGCAAGGTTGTGTAAGACTCCTTGAGAGAAACGTTTGAAAATTTGAAGCACAAAGATCAAGAGCTAGAGGAGGAGAACAAAGAAGGATGCTCTTGCCAAGAATCCTACGACTGCTAAGCTATTGAAGGCCAAAAATACACTGTGCATTGAGATCGAGAATATTTTTTACGCTCATCGTTGAAGAATATGTTGTGGACACTATTGATGCTGAAAATTTTCTTGTATATGAGTTGTTGTGGCACACAGTGAAGTTGTTGTGACTGAACAATATCCTATGGTTTATATTGTAAAAGTTTCTTTTAAGGTTTTTTTAAATTGGCCCATTTGGCGAAGGGGAAATCACACAACACGTGCTCTTTAATGATAATAACACACCCTAGACAGTTTAATAGCCACATTCTATCACAATCACTTCAGCAAAGCTATTTTGTTGGACACTAACGCATCCTATATTACACAAAAACATGTTATAACCATAAATTTCAGTTGGGTGCTTAAGATATCTTTCCCAAAGAGATGCACTTATGAAAAATTTACATATATGCTTCATTAGAAGTGAAGCTCATACAGTATGTTTATGAAATTTATAAAAAAACATCATATTCTTATGAGAAACTTTGTATGTGAAATATTTATGTATGAGCTTATGAAAGCATGAAATATTTTAATTTCACATGCCCTTCAAGTTCCACTTAAAACACGACCTCAGTTTGATAATTGTAATCATTTGTGCTTTTGAGGTGGTTTAGTGTGCCTTCAAATTTATTTTATTAAATTTATTTTGCATGATAAAAATTTATTGATAAAGGTGAATCCATTTAGGATTCTTCAGCCACAATTGCTGCATGTAGCCATTCTAAGCCACAACCACAACGATCATTGTCAGAGCCAGAGTCGACAATTGAGTTTGTTTGGTTTATTTTTTAAAAGTTGCGTAGAAATCTAGTGTTGAAGGATTTCCAAACCCACCAGAGTATTCATTGCATGCAACCACCACTATTCATGAGTCAATTTCCTTGTTGAGCCGCAGTGAGTTAGCACTCAAAAAATGGGAAAAGCCAAGAGGATGATAAAGTCAAAGCAACATTAAGAAATGTTTGAGATATATTTTCAACACATATTTTCAACTTATCTCCATATGGGTTTACTCAAATTTCGAGCGATAACACTCATTGGATGAAAAATTTGATTCCTCATCAAAGGAGTACCCATGTTGCATACTTTCGATGGACCCCGCTACATGAAAAATGAGAAATACATGAAAAACATGATTGCAATCACATTTTTTAAGTATTTAATTTTTCATATAACGAGGTTTATCAAAAGTATTCAACATAGGTGCTCCTTGGATGTGGAATTAAATTTTGCATCCAACGAGTACTCCTGCTCGAAATTTGAGTAAAACCTTAGGGAGATAAGTTGAAAATATGATTTGAAAAAAGTAGTTTTATTATTTTATTATTTTTTAATCTTTTTACTTTTTTACTCCAAAAATGGTGAATCATCCCCCATGGTTGATATTATCATCTTGAATCCTACTGGTCCTTATAAATTTTATTTTGGCTGTACATTTTTCTTAGGAGGCCCATTTTAGACCTCAAAATTCCCCTAATGAGGAATGCACAAATGATAGCATTCTTCCCTTCATTGAAGATGCAAAGCCAACAAAGGAGGCTTGGGTCACCCTTGAGAGTATTTTTAGTGTAAAGGGGAGTAATCATGTTGAAGATAAAAAAGAAGGTGGATATATACCAGTAGATCTATAGAAAAAGTTTAGTGAATCCAACTTCAAAGTGGATGACATTTATGATCAAGTACTTCCAGTAGCAAAGAAAAATTACATAGATGCTCATGAATCCCACTGTGCATAACCACACACGATGATTTAGTGAATCAAGAAACATAGTTTAATGATGATAGTGAAGCTGCCATTGACATAGTGAATGGCTTAGTCGATCCAAAAGTTAAAATTATTGATGTTAACCTTGATGAAGAACAATTAGCGACTGATGAGTGGTTGCACATGATGCAACAAAAAAAAAATTGTCACCCAAAAAATGTCCACCTAGCCATTTATTACTAGGTGGACCAAAATACATGATATAGGAATAGTTTTTCCATGGTAAAACCCACTTTCACCATAGGAAATAATTTAGTAAACCATTTCCCTAAATTATTTCTCATTAAAATCCAAAAACCCCATGAGAATAATTAAATAAATCATTATTTATTTAATATTCTCTAGAAATAATTATAAATCATTATTTGATAATTATTTATTATCACTTTTGACTTAATTACTTTGGACTAATTAAACAAATAATTTTTTATTTATCATTCCTTATTTATTACCTATTTTTCTTTTGAGACAATTGTTAAATCATTATTTAATAATGATTTCAAATTCATATTTTTCTTAATCCTCACAAATTTATTAATAATTATTTGTATTTGTTAATTACTTCAACCACTTTCTAAATAATGATATTTGACCATTTTGAATATGTTTTCCTTCTAAAAAAATATAATAAAATATCCTCAACGACTAGGTTTTTATTTCATCGATAATATGTTATTATTGTCTAATTCTCAATCTATTCCAATAATTTGTACAAATAGAGGTTTTTCTTTCCATTCTCCACCATGAAAATTTTCATCCTCTCCATTATTTTCTCATAGAATTTGAGCTCATTTATTTTCTTTTTTGCCCATTTCATATTGAGATAGAGAAGCACATTGTTGAAGCACATGGTCAAGAAGGACCCATTCCATGGACGGGGATCTATAGACCCAAGTTTATAAGTTCTTCTCACCAACTATATCATTTTTATTAATAAATTTTCTTATTGATATTATCCATTGGGTTTATACACTTTCATGTTTGATGATATATGTTTCTATTTGCATATCATCTTTTTCTGCAGGTTTTTCCCCATGTTTTATTGCATATTTGAAGCATAGACACAACCATAATTGTGTTGTTAGGATTGCATGTCACTAACATTTTAAGTGAAAAATTTTTGGTACACTTACTAAGAATTTTAATACTAACAAAAATCACATTCATATGATTTTATTTGGTGAGAGAATCCCACTTGTGTTTGAAAACCAAGTGGAAGAAAACCTATTTTCAGCAACAAAGGTTAGTAAAGAAGTGGAAGTGAGAGGTAGAGAAGGAAGCACAAGAGGATAAAACTCACATTGTAAAGTAGAAATAACAAAATAGATATGGTTATACAAATATTTGTAAACTTAACATTGATTTTGAGTGTGCAGATGTTACAAACAACTAAGAAGAAGAAGAAAAATTTGAAGAAGAATTAAATTTTCTTGAAGCATGGATTGAAACATTATGTTTTGATGAATTCTACATAGAAGTTTCAAAATTTAATGTTGAAGACAACATGGAAGATGTAGAAGATGAAAAATTTAATGAAATTTTCATGTTTTCGAGTCCTCAAGAGATAAATTACTATTATTAACTTATGTTGTAGGAAATTCATGATGAAGAGCACACTATAGAATATGACACATGGAAAAAATCCACACACAATAATATTTTTGAAGAATTATATGACATGCATGGTGTTATAGGTCAATTTGGGCATCATCCCCAAGACCAATGAATAGGTTCTATCATCCCCTTATATTTCAGTTGCTATAAGCCCTAAGTGAAGAAATTTCATTCATCGCTTCAATCATGATATTTCCAAGGTTTGAAGCATATATTATATGACACACGGACTCACAAACACTCCTCTGAAAGGGACTAATTGTGTTGCAGTGCCAGTACCTCCATGTAAGGGTGCACTGAAGTGCACTTCTTGACACTCAAGGGTGCGTTGGTCACCTTGTACTGAAATCACCATTGTTCTGGGAATATCCACATGGCCAGTGCCTTCTAAAAGAGACCATAGGTGTCATACTTGAAATCCAAGTGTCCATCCGCCACCTATGAACTTGGAAACATGTCTTGCCTATTATTAGAAAGCCATTCAATGAGAAACTACCATGAGTTTCCCTATAAATGGAGCACTCATCTAAGTGATAGGGAGGAATAATTTTGTGCAAAGTTACGCTATTGGATTCTCATTTGATAAGAGATTGGAAGTACTGATATGTTGCTGAGATGATGCTGGATGTGATGATACTAGAATGAAGTTAGAGAAGGTTGATGAAAAATCAATCCATTGGTTGTAATATTCTCCTCCTACTCGATTAACAAAGATATATGTTCATTTTCTCAATACATATGTCTATATCTTGTGAAATGTATTCTTGATGACGTATGTATTCTCAGATCTCATCTGTTTGATTTTATTAAGATAAGTAGATACTTGTATCTTGTATGTTGTTTGTTGTTCCTTGTATTTCATTGCAAGAATCGATCTAGAGGCTTGAGTTGGATTGAGAGTGATGACAACAACGAGAGAAGGAGAAGGAGAGAAAAATAATCACAAGTAGGCTTCTTACCTTTCTGTATATCTATTTGTCTTAGAGAAAATGGTAGTCGTGTTTCTTCTGTTGTTCTGAGTGAAGGAACACCACACTCAAGGAATTTAGTTTATCCATAGATTAAGATTCTGTATAACACATGGAGAACCTAAAGAAATGATATAATAGTTGTACCAAAAATGAAGAAAAATATATTTCAAGCCTAAAACCAAAATAAAAAATTGAAGCAATTCAGAGGCTACACGATCTAGAAGAAAAGTAAAGGAAAAAGAAATCTAGTGTGGATGATGTCAAAGTTTTTGAGTCATATTTGTAAGCCTCGTCAATACTTAGACCAGTAGGAAACTTAGTTTAAATTTTTGTAACAGTTGATATTAGGAGGGGATGTTAACATAATTAATCTCCCTGTCCCATGTTTGTTTTCCTAGTTGTCATAGTCAGTTCTAGTTTAGTTTTTTTGTTGAGTTTTATTTGATGTCTACTTCAATTATTTATTCATGATGTCTCTAATGTAATCTTATTCAAATTTTACTTAGTAACTTGAATATGGAGTCCACTCCATTTCCTAATTTTGATTTTAGTCTCGTCTATTTTGTTCGTCTCTGCAATATTTTACAGGATACCATTAGGTAAGAAATAAGGGGGAGGACATCATCAAAAAAACATTCAGAACTCAATATCAAAATTATGAGTTTGTGTTAGTACCATTTGGGTTATCTAACATACTAGGTGTTTTCATGTTCTTTATGAATGGAATTTTCTACAATTACTTAGATATGTTTGTCATTATTTTTGGATGACATCCTTTTTTATTCAAAATATGAATAATAGCATGAGTAGCATTTGAGAATTGTACTACAGCTACTTAGTTAACATCAAATATATGTCAAGATGAGTAAATGTTCATTTTACCAAAATTAGATTCATTATTTGGGTCATATCATCTTAGATGAAGGAGTGGAAGTATACCTAGATAAGATTAATGCAATTAAAGAGTGGTCAATGATTAAAAAAGTAATATATTTAAGATCCTTCATGGGGCTAGCAGGGTACTACAAAATTTTTATTGAAGGGATATGAAAAATAATGCATCCTATCATTTCTTTGTGAATGAATGATGTGGAATTCAAGTGGTATCATAAGTGTGAAGAGGCATTTGAAAATTTTAAGGAATGCGCCAATACTAAGGATAACTCATTGTGTGCCTCTATGCATGCAAGGCGTGGTTTGAAGGAGTCCTCATGTGAGATGGGCATGTGATATATTATGAATCAAGGAAGTTAAAGGGGCATTACTGGAGTTATGCCACTAATTAATTTAAGTTGGAAGGAATCATGAATACTTGAAAATGTGGAGT
The DNA here is from genome assembly GCA_034641835.2 of Pinus albicaulis. Taxonomy (NCBI): domain Eukaryota; kingdom Viridiplantae; phylum Streptophyta; class Pinopsida; order Pinales; family Pinaceae; genus Pinus; species Pinus albicaulis. Next base: position 419,352,828 of record CM076580.1, on the reverse strand, counting down.
CATTAACTCATTAGACAAATATTTGAATTGAGAATAGACCACAATGTTTTCAAGAACTTGTCTAGACACCAAAATTTAAATTTTAGAAAAATTACATGGCTAGAATGTTTAGCTAATTCTGACTTGAATTCAAGCATATATAAGGTAAGGGGAATACGGTGGCTGACGCACATAGTATAAGGGTACATACAATGCTTGTTATAACCACAAGTGTCTGCAATTTGGAGTTAAAAAAACGAATTTTAGAAGCTAGAAATTTTTTAAAGAAATATGTGCAAATAAAAATAGAGCTACAAGAAAATAATTTATAGCCATGGTATAGGAATTATGAGAGAAAAAAGGGTGGAACCATTATCTACAAAATAATAATTTATGTGAGAAATTCTTAGGGGTTGAAAGGTACAATGTTTAATGAGATGCACAAAATACCTTATGTTGGACACCCACGGTACCAAGAGACAATTTCAGTAGCTAAGAAGCAATAGTTTTGGAAAGGTATGAAAGAGGAGGTCGCTAATTGTTGGGGTTGTATCAATCACTATTCAATGACTAAAATAGTACACGTAAATTATCAATCCAGGGACGTCTTTTATTTTAATGACAGTTGCACTGTCTGTGCCATTACACCCAACCAAAAGCAAATCCAAATAAAGGAAAACGTTGTTGAAGTAAATGCTCAAAGTAAATCACTCATGCAGAAATAAACTGATATACAAGACTATAATCACCCTTCAATTAATCTGTTCTAGCACGCCACACCACAATTATCTAGCTGGTATCTCTAATCTCATATGGGTAACAACATACAAAATATTGAAATTGAAACGGATATATTCACAGGTGAAACAGTAACAAAAACACCTTTACTGATACATAAACAAAATAAAAACACATATACACAACTAACTTAATCACTGAAAGCCATCCTAAAGAGGAAGGCCCTTCCTCCCTAGCACGACACAGGTAGAGAAATAACTTAATGGAAACTAAATTTAATAACACATGTAACAACAATAACAGGATAATCTGTGTTAATATGAGAAAAAGTACAGAGCCAAAGTAATGTTTTTCTCCACTAACCTTTCGACGTTAAGGGCTGAGAACTATATAGTGGTTATATCTCATAAAAAAAAGGTATAGATCAGTCATGAGAATCTTATAATTCTCATGCTGATCGAAATAGAATACATATGGTTATAATCACTTCTTAATAAAAGTCTAACTTGAAAGTTATAGATTATAATCAAAACTGCCTATAAGTTGTTATCCAAAAATACAATACTTAATAACTTCTACAACTATCACAATAAACCATAGTTATAGCATAATAGCTAGATGATAGGTCAGCAACATGAGTTGACAAGGTCCATTCGGTGGTATAGCTGTAAGAATAGTTTTCCAGCGGGTCTGTAACAACAAAGTGTAACAACATCATGGTGTAAAAATCTCACTGTAACAACACCCCCTTAACTAGTCATGTATGCCTCATTCTCAGGATATTTTGTGCTACAAATGACACTGGGAAATACAACACAAATACCATAAGTCTTCTCCAAACATTCATCCTCAATTAGTCATAAAAAATGCACGACATATCATAATAATTGATGAAATGGCAGAGTAATGAAAATAAAGTGAAACATCACAAGTTAAGATAGAAAGGTACGAAAAAGAGGAAAATATAGTCCCATTAGTTATAGTCATGAGGAAAAATAGGGAAAATAAATGTAGGAAAAGTGTGCAAAATTGGCACCCAACATCTCCCCCCAACTGAAGCACTTGCATGTCCTCATGAAAAATCTCATCTCTCATGGGAATATCTCTGGTGCACGTCGATGAGATTATAAGTGCCAGCTGTATCTTTATCTACAGATCTGTACCCTTGATTGGCCATCAGCTACCATACCCAAGAATCTGATTCATATTTGCTCAATTCATAATTACTCTAATAATCCTCAATTGGTAGCCAGATCAAAGGAAACTTTAATCTCAATCCGAGCCACAAAGCACCAAGGGATTGTACTATCTATGCATATGCTGGTACATGTGTAACAACCACCACCAAATTATGGAATGCAAATGGGTCCCCCTTCAGTAGCTCAGCATTGTTGGCTTTCGTGCATTTCAAGCACCCAGTCAAGGCTCGAATCTTCATCATTGAGAACTGATTGAGGCGGAAGTTCACAATCCTTCTTCTATAAGTGGCAACCGGTTCCTTTATCCCAAGAGTACTCAAAATTCTCCTAAATTCTCACCTTAACTTGGCGTCCTATCCTGGTTCTTCCCAGACCCATAATGTCATCTTCTCCTCATTAGCGTCCATATATTTGATGGCCAAATACCACTCAATTTGATTCTTCATGAAGGACACAAAATCTCACAACTACAGATTCCCCATATATGAGAATACTGTCACAACCATTTTCACACTCACATTCTCACAAATGATATTGTGTAAGAATAACTCACACACAACAAGCTTTTCTCATCCAAATTGGAGGCACATAAAACATCTAAAAATGTGCGAGTGGAAGAAAATAAATAGGGTATGTCCTCCATAACAACTTTCATCTGGACCAGGAAGTAACGTTCCCATAGAAAAATAGGATAGGATGGGGGAGGCCACCTGCACCCCAAAAAATTGAGGGTGAGATCATGAAGTTTTTGCTTATCTATGGAAAGATCCCAAACCTGCTGTTGGAACAACATCAGCTGTTCCTCCTACTTCTTCAGGGCTTCCTTCTTCATATAATTATCCCATCCTTTCTTCAACTCTTCTTTCATCCATCTTTCATGTAGGGCATCTATCTCCCTCTGTTGTTCTTTCATCGAAATTTCCCCCTCTCGAAGGGAGATTTCTTCCTGTTGCCACTTATGTAATTTGGAAATTAACAATATTTTCTTAGAACTCCATCCCGAGATGGGACCCGACATTCTTCTGCATTCAATATGAACATCAATAATGGGTGTAAAAACCTCTGCTGCATGGGGTTGTTCCACCTCTACTGCTGGTTCTTTTGTAACAACTACTTCCTCGGTGGGTGCTTATGTATCAACCCCTTCGTTTCCACTTAGAGTAGCCTCCGTGTCCACTGTTGTTTCTTCTACAATAGTAGTGGCCTCCATAGGTTCTTATGTATCGACCTCTAGGTCAATTATTACAGGGGGCTCTACTTTAACTACTGGTTCTTGTGTAACAGCAGTATCCTTAGTAGGTTCTTGTGTAACAGCCTCCTGCCATTCTGTTTTCGTTTCCATTGGGCTGATGTTTTCTGCACAGACCTTATATCCTGCCATTGTTAGTTCTTGAAAACATGTCGTGCATATACACACCAAGGTTTCCTTCCCCTCAGATAATATTTGGTTCATTTCTTCATTTTCCTTTCTCATATTTTCAAGTTCTAAGAACAGGACATGAGTTTTGTCCTTACCTAATGAAGAGGGTTTCCTTTCTTCCTCTAACACTTCTGCTTCTATCTTCTTCCCGACTGTAGGCAAAGGTTCTATGGGTATGCTAACTTTCAACCTTTGTTTTGGTTGTTTATTCCCAATTAGTTCATCAGTGGCTTCTTTCCCAATTCTGACTTCGCAGGTCGAGTCTGTGTTTCCGCTTCTGCCTGAATTACTCCTAAAGTCGTGATCTATTTCCCTCAGCTTGTCCTCGGCCTCTTTTGCTTGAATTCTTCCTAGGTCCTTCCTTGCTGGCCTAGGGCATCCATCACGATCAATTTGATGAGTCCATGATTGGCCACACATGCTTCCAGGTGT